>BLBF01000002.1:93744056-93758123 GCA_015471245.1 Laticauda colubrina
TTTCTTTCTTTCTTTCTTTCTTTCTTTCTTTCTTTCTTTCTTTCTTTTTTATGCCCCCATCTCACCCTGAAAAGTGACTCTGGCTTACAATGAAAATCATAAATATAGAAAATATTTGAAACTTTAAATACATTAAATGCATAGGCAAGAGGAAACAAGACCAGATCAACATGTGGGCAGACTCTTTCATGTTAATCCAGCTATCATCTCCAATGGCCAAAGTCCCCATCAAGACCTCAGATTAACTGATAGAGCCAGGTTTTAATGCCTTTCTGGAAGCATCCAAGTGATACAGAAGAAGAAAAGGTATGTGAAAGTTCTGAAGCAGCATGGTCAGGATGATGTCACAAAGTCCTCAAAATTGTCATCCAAAAATTCCTGTCCTTGGGTTTGGATGAGCTGAAAGTTTAGAAGAGCCATATGCCAATACATTTTAATATTTTTGAAGAAAGTAATGGGCCTTCATTCAATAGTCTTCATACCAAAGTATTTCAGAAGAAATTATTTTAAATAAATATTTTGAGCATTTTCTGTTTATAAATGTTTAAACATTCTCACCTAACCTGAAAGTAATCTCATAAATGTTTTTTTTTTTTCTTATTCTTGTAAGAGTGGTCTGCTAGTTCTTCTGTTATGGAAAAGATACCAATTTTGCAAAATAGAAGGTTGCAATTCACGGGAAAAATCACTCTATACAGATAAGTTCATTAGGAAATATATCTGTATATTTGTATCTCTTTGATTTTAAAAAATATGTCATTCTTGGCCACAAATCATGGTATCTCTATTTCTTCCAACTGGGGACAGAAAAAGTCGGAGTGAAGGAGTAAATGTATAAAAAGAAGAAAGAGTAAATATCACAAAAATATGGGAGGGAGGTAAAAAGACAAATAATGGAAATGAAAATAAAGGAATATTATCCATGGATGAGGTTTTCTTATTTTGAAAAAGCCAGATATTCTCCCAGATGTTGTTGATCAAGAAAAAGATAGATGCAAGGAGATCATCACAAGTTTTGTGACCATTCATACTTAGTTGACATACTGTACTAAGGCTTCTTTACCACTGTTTATAATGTATATATGAATAAACCATGTTGGAAGCTCTCACTTTTCATACCAAATCATAAACCAGGGTTCACTGAACACATCAAACCACTAATAGCAAATTGAATGGTTCAATGTGCTGTGAAAACAAGTCTCATGATATCCCAATAGTGCTTTTTCAAGAGGCAACTGGATTTTCTGTTTTTTCTTTGAAGACGTTTCACTTCTCTTTCAAGAAGCTTCTTAGGCTTTTAGGTTAGAAACAATTTATTTTCTCTCCTACTTCAAATTAAGGGCTAGACTTGTTTTCAACAGCAATGGATGTTTCTCACAGCTGAAGAATTGGCATTTGTGGGCACTTAATGGCCAGATGGTCCCTGATGTTTTAGATCCATCCTTCAATGACATTTTTTTTTCATTTTTTACATTTGTGAACAGGAATTCTAGTTCTTCCCCTAATTATAATTCATTAGAATGCCAATGGAAAAAAAATACAGCAGAGATGAATACCAAATGAATTTACCTTGTCATGTATTCAGCCCTCAGGGATTTCTCTAACCTTCCTCAAAAGAAATGTTGAAAGCCAGAATAATATCTTAAAGGGCTTTGATTTCCTTGGGCAAAATAACAGATCAAAGCCATCTGTTATTTTTTCTTCAGTCAGTCTTTCGTTCTATGAAGGTTCAAAAGGCATAAAATAAACTGCTTTAAAATATCAATAATAATTCCAATAGCATGAAAAGGCAGCATCTTTTAATACATTTAATTGATTCATGTTAATAAAAGTTAATTCTTGCTGACACTAGTGGGAGTGTTTCCTATTCCTGGGTAATAGTGTGTACCCATGTATGTACAAAATAAAGCAATAAGAAAGAAACATTAAAAAAAACAGCAGTTATTTAAAGAAAATGTCTTTCTATTGTACATCTTTTAGTAATAAAACCAGTACATAATTTTTGCCCCTTAAGGAGAAAAAAGATTTTCACCCAGTTCACTGTGCTATGGAAACTCCCTCAATTTAGACGTCACAAAACTTCATATGAATCAATACACACATGTAGATTGAACTCTGCACTTTTTAAAGAATGTTATTTGCAATTTGTCCCTGAGAAAAAAGGTTATATGTTCAAACATTTTACATTTATAAACATTGGGGAAAACATTGCTTAAAAATGCAATTGCATTTATCAACCAGCTTCAAAGTCCAAATGAAAGTGCTGGAATTTGACCTATAAATGAGACCAGGGCTATATAGGTATAAGGGAGCATTGTTTCCAGGTGAGATTTGCAGTCTATTTATACAAGTAAGGAGGGATGCGTAGGATACTGCCCCTATGAAAGATCAAAGAGACATGGATTCAAAGGCAATCTTTCTCTGCAGCCACTGCTTTGCAAGACAAAACTTTACTGTTGGATAATTTCTTATTTGTTTCTTACACAGCTAAAAAAAAAGGTTTAATTGTAGCCAGAATTTTATGATGTTAGGTTTGCCGTTAGGAATAAAGGACATTTTTGCTGCTGGTTTGATTGAGTGATGGATCTTATTTAAGTATATTTGCTTTTAGCAATATTGTAAATTGCCGAGAGTCTTGGGAGTGGAGCAATATATAACCCCATGTATAATAATAAGGGGAAATTGCTTGCAATTGTATGTTGTATATATATGTATATGTATATGCATATGTATATGTGTGTGTGTGTGTATGTATACACACACATATTAATTTTAAGATATATGTATTAAAATGCATTGACTAGGAACACAGTATAGATGCAATGAACAGAACAAATATTTGGGGTTTTTTAAGATAAAAAAGATCTCAAATTGATGCAGAAATTGGACTGTATTTGCAAGACTAAAAATCTCTTATATTTGTTTCATTTCGGATTCCTAAAATACAAACAGAAAATAAGCAACTCTAAGGGACTTGGGATACTATAATGTCCTGAGTCAGACTCTGGTTTACAAATCCAGCATTGCCAGTTGTGAATTTCAAATTCTAAAGTTGGAATTCATTCAGCTTTATCTAAAAATGTCACAAGACTGAGAGCTATTCCTGTTAATGCACTTTCCTCCAGTACTTGATATTCCAGAATATTTTCCTCTGCCCTCATTGTTTCAGTTACAAGGATGCTTTTACATTTTTAATGGAGGACAGGTTAAGTGGTGGATTCCCTAGCTTAATTTGCTTTCCCACCAAATGTCATGAGCTGGTGGGAAAAGCTTCCCATCCATCTGTCTTCTTATGGACCTGGGCTGAGAAAAGGTGACTTTTGAGCATGTCTGGCCATCAGCCAAACCTTGTTCTCCTTCTGTGAAAGTGTTTTGTGCAGCTGCATTTTTTGTCTGTCCTTCAGGATGCTTTGGGTTTCAGTTTGGCACTTTTCATGTGTAATGCTATTGTGTGAGGGAGATAGGAAGAGAAAGATTCACCTCTTCTCTTCTTGCCTCCAGGATATAACTGTGGATGTCCCTTTTGCTTAAATTTTCCCCCTCCATTTTTAATTTTGGAAAAAGTTTTCATTGCTGTCTGCAACTGAACAAAAAAAGGAGGAAGATAATAGAGAATGGCTAATTCCACAAGGCAATCTCAAGATAACAGAAAGGAGAACAAGCAAATCATTTAGGGAGTAAGGTTGCCTGAGTACCATCTTTTTTTCTTTCCAATCCGAAATGGTTCTGCTCAATTTATGTGATTAAATTTCTCTGCTTTGTGAATACACATGCATACACATACACATACAAAGACTGGCACAAACAACCACTAGTTCTGGTGGTTTTTTTTTTTTTTTTTTTTGTAAAGACAAATCTATATGAGACAGGAAAATCAACCCAGAATCAATAATGTTCTGTGTTTGCTCTATTGTATCACGAAACTACAGCTTCATTTAACTCCATTTACTCCATCTACAGCTCCATTAGCCTCCATTTTACCACATTACACCATTTGTCCATCTAATCCACCCATCATTAGATTTTGTAGATGTGCCAAGTTTTAGCTGTATTTTACAATCAATTTATCTGGAATGGGGTCCATCTATAAAGTATAAACTCTATTGTTAATGTCTCTTGAACTTCTGCATATGTTTCCTATGGGCAGAATGACATCTGCACACTCAAACTTTCTGGAGGGTATGCATTATAGCACTAGTAGTTCTAAGCCAATGACAGTAAACAATTCAAACAATTTGTAGAATTTTAGCTGGCACATTGATAAAGTCACTGAAACCAAGTCAGGTAATGGAAAATGCCTCAGGATATAGACCATCACACAGACTGCTTAAATCCCAGTTAACTCACTGGGATGTAACAATTTAAGCATACATTAGATTTAAACCTAGCAATACCCTTGATCTTTTTGAACTTCACATAGAATCATATATATAGTGCCAGCAACAAGCTGTACATGATGGCTTTGTGATATTCAGTCCATTTAGATGAGCTATTCATAGAAATCAGGATAATTTAATGCATATTTTCAAATGATGCACAGTTGTTTGCTCTGTGTTTTCTTCTCACATCATTAACTGAGAGAATGAGAACATCAAATGTTGTTCTCCTCCAGTCCTTTTGAGTTTGTGATATATTTCCAAATAGAAATCTACTTTTGATTGAATGGCACATCTAAATACACTAGGAGCAATTATTCCATTCGTACTCTGATTTGTTTCTAAATCTGATGTCTTTTAAAGAATACAATTTGATTGAGATAAACATGTACTGCAAACTTTCTCAACCAAGGGCCCTCCTGGTCAGATTCCAACTGCATTTTCACTGTGGATTGTGCAGTTTCCACATATCTGGTGGGCATCAAATTGAGCGAGAAAAACAAGGCTTACTTTGAAATATTAAAGATTTATAGTTTTTACTCTTGGACACTCATTTTTATTGTTATTACACAGAGCAATATGAAATCACAGCTGTCATTGTTTAGCTGGTGTTGGCTTTAATATGCATTGAATTCTTCCTAAAAACTAAGAAGTTGTAATGTATTGGCATAATATATGTGTTGATCAAATGGCCTTTTGTGATTGACCAATGGACATTATGTCAATGTACTTTTTCTAGGTGCAGTATAATATTTTTTGGTATGGCATATTGTGTGCCAGTTACCACTGGGACCACCACAGCCAGTTTATGCCATAATCTTACAATTTGGATTTTCAAATACTGATATTTTGTGATCTTCTCCAGTTCTTTATCTTCATTTTATCTTTCACTTTGTCTCTGTTGCTATTATTTTTATTTTATGGACACCCTCAGCCTAAGAAACTAAAATCTGGGAAGTTTCCTCCCCCCTCCACATTATTCCTCGAGTATATATAAGATGTGGATATACTACATCCATATTGAGAAATTAACAGAAAAACCTACTGTTCCAAATGTTCAGAAGCAGCTCAAAATTCTAAGAAAATAATATAATATCAAATTTCTGTGCACAGGTACAAAATACAGAATATACATATTGGAATAATGGAGAAGAAGAGAGATGAATAGACAGGGCAACCTCCATTATTAGACATAATGAAGCAGTGATTTCAAGCAATAGGTCCTGGAAAGCAAAAACAAGATATTAAAAAAAATACTATATTTCTGGTACAGAGGAGAATATTGCACCACTGGACCACTCCAATCACATGGTAGAATAACATGCCAACTTGTTACTTGATCAGACAACGAAGTATTTCAAATGGGCTGATGGATATTGGATATTCTTTCCTAGTCAATGTGCTACTTCTGTCTCTTTTGTAGATGTTACACAGCAACAATGCATCACATGATAATAATACTATGATAATAAACAAGTATCTTGATGTGACACTGTTGGAAGAGGCTTCCAAATAGTCAGAAGAGGGTTCTGCTGTTTGCAAAGCATCTTCATAGTGATGCTTTGCTCAAAGCATCATTGAAGCAAGAATTCTCATACAGATTTGCACAGCTGAAACGTTCACTATAACATCAAACCCACTGACTTTAATCTAACCAACTCCCAGGTGTATAAGTATGAGATGGATTTCAAATGATCAAAACTCACTAGGTTACCATTTTTCCCATTTCTCTTCTAACTCCATTTCACAATTCTTCCCCTTGGCTGAGTAGTAGATGGATCCTAGACATGTCTACATTCATTCTGTCTCCAAAAATGCATGCAACAGCAACATCTACAGCTCCATATTTAAGATAGATGGTCCAGAACTATTTTTATCTTCAGAAGTAACCTGATTTATATTTATTGTTACATGAACTCTTGAGATCTAAAGTCTCACAGTGGAAATATTGTCCCCTGTAACACATGTGTACATGGGAAAAAATCAGCTAGGAAGCAGAAAAAAATTATATTGATTTCTAAGTACCCATGGGTTGGAATTTGAGGGCTGCATCATACCCAGATACCACAAGATTCTTTTATATCTTTTGTAGGGGTCATTTTTCATCCCAATTTACTGCTAAGGACTTACTTTGGCAATATCAAAAATAATCATTTCCACAAACAAGGTGCTCTCATAGAAAAGGAAGTATCTAATCTATTTGTTTATACCATCATAAAAATAATGCTAAGTAACATAACAGGGGAGAGAAGGAAATAACTATTTATTTTTTTATAAAGAATTTTATTAATTTTTAACAAACAAACATGTACAAACAAACACAAAACATAAAAAACATAAAATATCTTTTTGGACGGCAGTTTGATCCCGAGTTACATCTTTTTGTACAGAGATAAATTCAAGTTCATGCTTACTTTTAAATAACATTCCATTTCTTATTTATTATTTTGCATTTTCTATATAGCTTCTCTCTTTTCACTCTCTTAATTCTATTATATTTATTTCATCTCAATTTAAATCATTATACTTATATCCTTTGTCTGTTCTATTTCAGCTAGCTATTTATCTTTTCTCATTAACACAAAGTTTCTTCTGTAATGACTGATTGGAGTATAATACCTTGTCATACTTATCCCTCCCCTAGTTTTAAAGCTTAACATGACACATAATTTTCATTCGGATTCTGCGTAGTACATTCTAAAGATAAACTCAATATTTTGAAACTATATTTAAAAAATATAATATAAAACTTCTTTTTTTCCCCCCCTTTTTCCACTTTAATGCTTCAAAAAACTTCAAATTCTTTTAAACCTTCAGTCCATCTGATAAAGTAGCCAATTATGATCCAAAATGGAAAAATCCAATAATAAAAATGGCCCAAAGCCAAAGAAGAAGAAGGATAAAATAAAAAAAATAAAAATATTACTAGAATTGAAATATACAAAAAGGCTGGCAAGTAGAGATTTCACAAGTGTATATATATATATATATATATATATATATATGGACTGCACACTGCACTTTGTTTATTTATCCAAGGCTCTTATTATGACTCTCTTCTCCAGCAGCTTCAAAGCCAAGCCTCAAGTGTTGAAACATTGATAAGAGTCCAGGAAAACACCTGTAATAATATTTTTCTGTGCTCTCCCTCCATCTTATCACATTGAAATGTCCTTGAGAAGGAGTGTTTATACATTTCTCCCCAGTTCAAATAAAGTATTTTCAAGCCTCTAGTTGGCAGTGTTGCACAGTCTCTTAATACTTTTTTCCCCCCTCAGCCAGAAAGAAAAGTAATGTATACAAAACTCAGAGGGAAAAAAAAAAACAAAGGGGGCCTCTATCCTAAAGAAAATTAAAAAATCAAAAGAAGCATAAAAATATATATAAGAAAAAATTCAATCTGATTAGCTACAAAATCACATTAAATTCCTCAGAGAAAAAAATAGTAAGGAAAGAATCCAAGCCTCAATTTGACATCACTTTAAAAAACGCCACTCAAGGAGATTCCAGTCAAAGAAAAATAAAGGTTTCTTCTTTGTTCAGGATATCCTTTCAGGTCTCAGCCAATTTGCAATACAAAAGGAAGTTTCTCACCCAGCCGACACACCCTCTCTCCAGCCTCTTTCTTTTCGGAGCTGTCCTGACTTCAGCAGCTTTGGAGGCTGCCTTTTCACCGCCAGCAAAAGGGCTTCTCCCGGATCAAACCAGAGATTTTGCGATATCTCTGGGATCCTGGGACTGTGCCCTTCACAATCCCCGTCTCTACGGGACGGTTTAGGTCCGTTAGGACCGACCAGGGGTGAAAATATCAGCTGCGATCTCAGAGCCCCGAGATCGCAGCTGTAGCATCGAGACGAGACTCCGCCTTCTCGAAATAACTATTTATATTTTATATTGAGGAGGTAAATAGCAAAAGAAACAAACCAAAAAAGGTAACAACACTCCTACACATCCTGCTGTCTTTTGTATGTGGAATATTATAATGGAAGAGTAAATATTATAGCCTCTTCTCTGTAAAATAATATGTGGGATGTAGCAACCAAATAATGACGAAGAACTGATTAGCTCTCAGGTTTTGCAAAATGCCCTAGTGCAAGAGAAGAAAGCTAAAAGAAGTAAATTGAATAGCAGGTGGCAAGTACAAATTTAAATCACACACATTTCATTTGGAAGTTTAAGTCTGAATTGCAACTTTAATACCATAGAGTCTGAGGAAGAAGCAAGGATTCTGGGCCCTAAAATTTAGACAGTCAGAATTGGTTATTGCGTTATTGTCCATCAATGAGATATAACTAGCAAATGTGTAGGTTGTAAAGAAATTAAGCCAGTTAATTTACAATTATGAAAAAGACAATATTAAATTCACATCTTGGTCTGAACATTACCCTCAAGAACATTTATTTCTGAAGTATGGGCTGTGCTGAAGTTATAGGAAAAAGAAAAGAGGAAACTAAAAGAAGAAAAAGAAATTCATATCAACCACATATTACTAGCCCATAGTGCACTTAGTCAACTATTATTGATAGCAGATATTGATATTGATGGTATCATGCCAGTGAATTCTTTGCTTTACCCCTTCTTCTTGATCCACTAATCATTTTTAGCATCATTGACTTCTCCAACAAATTTACATGCATGACATGGCCAAAGTAAATCAGACATAATCTTGTGATTTTGTTGTCTTCTAGTGATGTTTCTGGTTTTATATTAATTCAGCACCTCTCTTTTGGTTGTTCTGGCTGTCCATGTTATATGCAATAATTTAGACCAGCATCACAATTCAAAGGCATCAAAATTCTTTTTTGATCAGCCATTCTTAGTGTCCAACTCTCACACCCATATATCATACAATGGATGGAAACTAATCAAGGAGTGAAGCAACCTGGAATTTCCTAACAGTGAACACAATTAACTAGTGGAACAGTTTGCCTTCAAAAGTTGTAGGTGCTTCATCACTGGAGGTTTTTGTTTTGTTTTTTTAAAAAAGTCTGGACAGCCACCTGCCTGAAATAGTATAGAGTGTCCTGCTTGAGTAGAGGACTGGACTAGAAGACCTCCAAGATTCTTCCCAGCTCTATTCTGATTCTAATCCCATAACTCCAATGCATAATTATTTGAGTTGTTCATCCAGAATCAGGTCCTGAAGAGATATATTCTTGTTATTAACTAGTGTGGCATGACTGTTCTGCCTTTAACACAATTCTCTTCCATTTGGTTAACAAATTGAAAACATACCAATCCAATAACTTGGCAGTTCCTATCAAACATGTATAAATTCTATAAGAGTAAAGTACATAATTTTCTGGTGGGTTTTTGTTGCTTTTTGTTTTTTCTGTGCTTTATATTCCTGCTATTATTTTTTTAAAAAATGTTTGCGGGTTCCTAACCTTTGGTTGTAATAACAGAGACATCACCAAAACAATTTTTGTTCATTTTCCTTACTTTTAGCTAGAAGAATGAAAGCTCTATTTATGTCCCTTATAAGCAGAGTTTTAATTTTGCAATGGCTATATCTCAACGGATTTTGTTACTTCATTACAGAGGCTGTGGAATTTGCTCCCTTATTTAATTTTTTTTTTTTAGAAGAGTCAACTTATTTGCCTACTTGCTTGCCTCAATAACACATCTTGGAGACAAGGGCAGCACAAAGACATCTACAGATCTTCAGTTCTGGCTAAAATTATCTTTCAGCTTGACATGCTCAAGATCATGGTGCTAATGACATTTATCCTTGTCATTTTTACAGACAGGCAATTATCTGTGCAGAAAGCAAAGCAGGAGATCAAGACAAGGTCTATTTGGTCATAACTTTGTCTTTTGAAGTGCATGTTCTTAGTTTCACTTGGCTGCCCAATAGTCATTTCCAGTTACATGTTCAAAAGCACCAGTGCTATAGACTGATTATCTAAAGGAATCTCTGCCTTGAAGCAGTTTCTAAATGATGATCCATTTCATTATAGTCAAAATTCCAAAAAAGGCATGCTATTTAGAAATCAGTTCTTTCCTAAATTTATCTTTCTTTCCTGCATCCCTTTACTTCCCAAAGCAGGCAACTTCAGAGAACTCCATCAGAGAGACAATACTATATACAACTATCATACAAATTTAAATCAATCTGCAAAATCATCTTCCCTCATTAGTAGAACCCCACATCTCAAAGCATCATAAATCTGTTTTTAAAAGTATGACATATTCTTAACTTATTATGTTTTCCCTACACAGAACTGCTTGAGTCAAAAAAAATTTGTGTTTTGTTTAAAATTTTAGAAAAATAACTCTACAGTCTTGTTCTCTCCATATTTTTCCATAGGTTTTTTTTTTAAATCTGGCTAATACTGATTTTTTTTCAATCAGAGAACGAGATCTCCACAGACATATAATAAGCAGCCCATATTGTCTGTAGCTAATTGTGTAACTACAATTAGTTCCAAAATGTGTTACTGTTTCAGAGTTCTAGTTTCACTCTGGATAGTCATTTTGAAGCGCACTTTGCAATCTTCCTGAACCCACCTTAATTCTTCACTTTCTGCAACCTTATTTTTCCATGAAGGCCTACAACTGAGAGATAAATTAATGCAGCTAAGCTGCTGATGCATAGGATTATATCTCTTCAGGAAATTGTGTTTCTTCTTCTTAACTGTTTAAAGATCACATCCAGGAAACTCCAGCTGCTCTTTTCTTACCACTTATTTGCAAGAATCTTTTTGAAAAACAAATTTGAATTGTCTTCAGTGACAACCACACGACACACACACATACACACACACACACATACACACACAATATGCTTAAGAGCTTTAAATATGCAAATAATTCATTTCTTGCTTATTGTATTATGCTTATCTATAATTAAATATGTAATGTTTATTGTGTGCCACCCAGAGTCACTTGTATGGGTGGTTATACAATGTGATAAACAAACAAACAAATAGAATCTGTACCACTTTTAATCATTCTTTAATAGAAATGCATTTTTAGATTTCATTTTTGTAATGAAATTACAAAAATATTAATTATTTCCTGGGTGTAGCATACTGTTTTATGGAGATTGAGTGAAAAGTAGTGCCTCTACTACCATATCTCTACAGCTTTAGTTTAAGTAGTTATATTTTAATAAATGAAACAGAAAAATTTCTTTCCTTTGCTTCCTTCATCCTTCCTTCACTTACTACAGGTTCTGTGGGTGTGGCTTGGTGGGCGTGGCAGGGGAAGGATACTGTAAAATCTCCAGTCAGAGGTGGTATTTGCTGGTTTTCCAAACTACTCAAAATTTCTACTACTGGTTCTCCAGAACTGGTCAGAACCTGCTGAATACCACCTCTGGTTTGAACCAATTCATGGAAGTCATAGGGATCATGGAAAAGGAAGAACAGAAAAACTAAATGAGCTGAATTTTGCTTTCTTAGCAAGCCTACTTTACTTTTAAGTTTCTCAAACTATCTCATACTTGGAAACAATGGCAGAGAGAAAATAAAGAGAAATTTGTGAGGTCAGGGACAAAGATTTCTGGTCACAAAACAAGAGCATGAATTTTAAAAGCTATGGCTTGTCACTCCACACAGCACACAGCAGGGAAGTCCATGAGTAGAGAATTCTAGATAAAAGCAGCTACAAAGGTTATAGTTGTGATCCAGTTAACAGCTAGATGAGAGGAAACATGCAATTGACCTTATCTTTTGAAAACATCAGACTTAAAAATATTGCTCAGTATGATAAGGTTACTAGCACTGTGCTCACTTTATAAAGTGATGTGAGCACAATGCTTCTTTAAATGAATTTAAACACACATACTTCTACGGTTGTTGCCACTTCTTTTCTAATTAAAATATGTTATGAAGGAATATTAATGCTGACCATATTTACATTCATTAGGTTAATGATGTGCATGTCTTCAGGGGGGCATAATGATAATAATGGGGCAAAAATAGTACATGCCACTTCCTAACCTGCAGTGAAAATAGCAAGTTGATCACAATAAACACAAGTTTTCTTCCTAAATATATATTTTCTTTCTTATTACCCATCTACCTACCAAGTACCTACCCATCTAACTTTCTACAGGTAGTCTTTGTTTAATGTAAATTTGTTCAGCAATGGTTCAAGTTATGATAGTACTATATGAGGGATACTTATGATGGTTCCTCATACTTGTGATCATCACAGTGTTCCTATGGTCACATGATGGTGATTTGGGCACTTAGCAACTGGCTCACAATTACAATATTTCAGTATCCCGTGGTTCACTGCTGGCATCTGACAAGCAAGATCAACAGGGAAGCTGGCAGGAAATTGAAAATGGTGATTGTTAAGCCTGGGTTCCCCAACCAGGGTTAGGTAGACAAGCTAAACAGAATGTGCAGCGTTAGTCAGATAGGCACACAGATAAATGAGTGAGCTAAGCTTGTATGTTTATTAACATACAGTAAAAATAACAGATACGCTTGTGCTATCAAGAATATATTTTATTTCAGTATAAGTTTATAGCATAGTCAAAAACAGTCCAATATTCATTTACCATGTAGTCAGTCCATTCAGGGATATTCAGTTAGCAAAGTCCATGTAGAATATCCTATTGTCAGTTCACATAAATCAGTCCGTTGTTGTCTCTCCCGTTCGAGCAATGCAGTCTTGCTTCCAATCAGTAATCAGGGATCATCAAAGCCAGAGAGAGAGAGAGCAAGCTGTAGCCTTGCTACTTTTATATGGTTTTCATAACCACACCCACAATTGCTATTTTACAGTTAAAGCTGCATACACTAACTATGATTCATAGTTAGTATTTCACCTAAAACAGTTAGGGTGGACAATGTTATCCCTAACAGTGATCATGTGATCATAGGATGCTGCAAGTACACAGGATTCATCTAACAACAACTCAGACTTCCAGAATTGCCATTGAAAATTAGCATGATCACATAACATCATGTATTATCACCATAGTGCTTAGCTAAGAAGTTGATAGTGGACTTATTTTTGAGCCCAATCTTCCATTTGGTGGTGCACTATTTGGCTTTCTGTTTTGTTTTGGTTTTTTTTTTTTTTTTTTTTTGTCATTTTGGCATCCCAGGTATTCAGTAATAAACACAGTTATGCTGTACATTTGTTGATTTGTTTCTTGCAGTGAGCTGGTGCTTATATTTGATATTACAGTATTGGCATATTTTAATACTTGTGCCAGCTGTTCCTTTGGAACAAGCTTCTGTACAGGCAACCTTATTCTGTTACTTTTGTTCTGTTCTGAGTGTGTAATTCCTTTTCATTTTTATTTAGAAAGGTTTTTTTTTTTCCTGGGAAGAAGAGGGGCTGGCTGGTTTAGGAATAAAAACAATCCAATAGCTACACTGGCTTTTTCTACTACCAATTGCCTCTTAGTTTGCCTCTATATTCTGAGCTACTTCTGGTAAGATTTTTATTTGTTAGCCCTGCATAGATCATTGCAGTTCTTCCAATTCTATTTATTTAAATTATTCAGCAATAATCAACATTATTTCCTACATGTGTTCATTCCACCATTCTTGATGGGACTGGTACTAAATACAGGGAATTTAACCAGTTTGAATATATGCATGCTTCATACCCAATGAAATCATGTTAGTAATTTCAACCCAAATTATGATAGTAATGGGAAAACCACATCCATGAGAATCTATCTATCTATCTATCTATCTATCTATCTATCTATCTATCTATC
>BLBF01000002.1:93758133-93791929 GCA_015471245.1 Laticauda colubrina
ATCTATCTATCTATCTATCTATCTATCTATCTATCTATCTATCTATCTATCTATCTATCTATCTATCTATCTAAAGTAGTAAGGAAATTGAAAGTGACCCTTTTTAAAATTTTCTTTTGGGTGTAACATATATTGACTTTCCCAAAAGTGTTTAGTGAGGTTGAAAGCCCTCACTTTTTCAAACTTATTTTCTACAGTAAGAAAAAGTATCTATAAGCATTTCCAGTTGATTTACTGGACTATTTTTCATACCTGTCAGCTTCATGTGAGTAAAGCTATCAGCCCTTAATACTTAACCCTTTATTTGGAAATTCATTTTTTTTTTTTTGCCTTTACAAATTTATATTTTGATCATCCCTTTGATAGCCTTGAAAGATATCTGATCTATATTGGAATAGTTTTTTTCTTGTCTGGTAGATGCCTTAAGATTTTACATTGCAACTGAAAATAAATAAGTCTTATGTTATATTCTCTCTACTCCCAGGCATTGCCAAGTAAGCTCTCATTGGCCTGTTCAAAAGATTTATCTTCCTTCATGATTTAACACATAATTTATTTGGGTGTTTGTGCTTAGTGTCACTGGTAAAAGCCAGTAAACAATTCTCAGTGTGCTTGATATATCTAAAGACATCTACAAATGCTGCCTACTCATCGCACATTATCGGTTCAGGTATATCAATTATATATTATTTTCCTGATCATTATAATTAAATATCTTACAACTATATCATAGATTTTCAAGTTTTGGTGCTTCAGTAGTTGATCGTAGCTACTCAGGTATATAAATAGTAAGGGTCAACCTACTTTTGTATAATGAGCTACAACAAAATAAACCATAAAGCAAGACCTAGAGGAGCAAATTGGAGTGCTGAGTCATTTAAAAATGTTTTAGTGATTTATAGAACCATTTCTGACCAAAGCAAAAGATCCAAAATTCCTCACTAGTCAGAACTTTATCAGAAAAGAGACAACTTTTATTTCCTCTAGTGACTGCATTATTACTCTATAGTCCTTCTCTTCCCTAAACTTAACTGTGACTTCTGCCAACCTAAAGGCCGACCCACTGGCCGACGGACGCAAAACGTATGCATAAAGGACACAGCGGACGAGCAAAATTTTGGAGGTGGCTCCTTCCGTTGTCATCCGCTCCAAAAAGTGGTGAAAATTTGCATAAACAGAATGGAAAAGAATGGAAAAGAACGGACATGGGTAATATGTAGCGGGGATGTTAAACGGATATTCATAGGAAGCCGAGCGGATGGAAGCAGATGATACCTCCGAAGGGGTTCCGGGGGAGAATTGCAAAGCAGACGCATAGCGGATGAAGCGGATGCATCACGTATGCCTAAAGAAAGAAAGGGGATGCCGCGCAGATGTATATCGGATGCAAACTGTTCACTGCACATCCTTTCTATTTCCGTGCTACTAACGCTGTGTAGACATTCCATGTACCTTTTGTTTCCTCCCTCTTTCCGTTTTCAGCTGCAGCAGATGTGAGTTGAGGGGATGGCCAGAGGATGCAGAGAGGATACAGCAGATGTTTAACAGATGATAAATGGACATAGAACGTTTGTTGCTCGTATGTTGTGGATTTACATCGTACACAGCAGAAAGTTCATTTATTCACAAAGTTTTGTGCAGCTCAAAACTTCTTGTGCAGATTAAATCGCAGTGGATGGATGCTCCACGGATAGAGCATATGAAACACTTATACAATGATTACACAACGGATGCATAGCGTTTTCCAATGGATGGCAAGCTTTTTTTAACATGTTAAGCCCCTGTCACACAGCACCAACGGATGGAAAGAGGATGTAAAATGGAGAGAAACACTTGCCATCCGTTGGTTAATGCGATGCATCAGTTCTGGACTCACTGCGTCTGTTTTTCAAACTCTCTATCTGTCCAGCATCCATCTACTGACATTTCATCCGCTCAAAAAGTTTTGAGCTGAACAAAACTTTTTGAGTGGAAAAAGTATCCAACGCATCCGTTCTACATCCGCTATGCATACGGGGAACATCCGATATACATCAGTCGTCATCCGTTACACGTCCGCTATATCCGCTAGGCATCCACTGTGCATCCAGGCAATTCACATCCGCTCCAGCGGAAAATGGAAACAGGGAGGAAGTGAAACAGATGCAGAATGGACACGCAGTGTTAGTAGCACGGGCGTAGAAAGGATGAAAGCGGATGCAGCTCGCATAGAAAGCATTAAAACAGAAAAAACATTCGCAAAGGGGACGTATCTCGGATATTTCGGATATCTGCAGGATGCAAAAGGACACCTAGCGGAAAACCTATATTTCCTGTAAAAAGGGGGAGAAATCACCTGGATCTCACTTTCAGTCCAGCAGCCCTGCGGTGCAGACCTCTTCAGCCTTCATCTGGCTCTTGCTCTTCCACAGCATCCAGTCATCTCCACCATGAATCGTCACACACTCCTTTTGGTAGCCGCCATCGTTCTACAACAGTACGAAGCCCTCTACAGGCTCTTTCAACTGTTCTATGGGAAGAAAAGAAGTGTCTGGGTCCGAAGATGTATCACGAGAAGAGCCGAGTATGGACTGTATAACAAGCTGATGGTGGAGCTTTTGCTCTTTCTCTTCCACAGCATCGAGTCATCTCCACCATGGATCATCACACACTCCTTTTGGTAGCCGCCATCGTTCTACAACACTGCAAAGCCCTCTACAGTCTTTTTCACCTGTTCTATGGGAAGAAAAGGAGGCATCCAAGAAGTGTGTGGGTACGAAGATGGATCACGAGAAGAGCTGAGTACGGACTGTATAACAAGCTGATGGTGGAGCTGAGGAACGAAGACTCTCATGCATTCCAGAACTTCATGAGGATGCCGCCAGCCATGTTTGACGAAGTTGTGGAGTGGCTGAGACCAAGGTTGACCAAGGCAAAGACCAACTTCCGGCCCAGCCTGGAACCTGGGCTGAAGGTGGCACTCACTCTGCGCCACCTGGCCTCAGGGACCACATACGGGAGCATGCAGTACGCCTGGAGGGTGCCACACAACACCATCAGCATTGTGGTCAGAGAAGTGGTGCAGGCCATCATCGAAGAATACATGGAGGAGCTCCTCCAGTGCCCCTCCACTGAAGAAGGCTGGAAGAAAGTTGCAGAGCAGTGGTATCAGAAGTGGAACTTCCCCCACACCGTTGGAGCCATACATGGGAAGCACATGGCCTGCAAAGCTCCAGCCAAGTCAGGGTCCACTTAAGGACAACTAAAAGGGCTTCTTCAGCATCATCCTCTTCGCCATGGTTGATGCTGACTACAAGATCATGTACATCGATGCTTCAGGAAATGTGTCAGCTTCAGATGCCCAGGTATACAACGCCAGTGACCTCAAGGAGGGGCTGGAATGCAACCTCATCATGGGCTTCCCAGATCCAGACCCCCTGCCCAACAACACACAAGATGTGCCCTACTTCATCATGGGTGATGACGCCTTCGCCCTTAGAACCTACCTCATGAAGCCCTACACTTCCAGATGCCTCACCCGTGAAGAGAGGATCTTCAACTACAGGCTGTCCAGGGCAAGGCGGGTGGTGGAGAACGCCTTTGGCATCCTGGCCAACAGGTTTCAGGTACTTCTCACCACCATGCAGCATCGCCCACAGACCGTGAGGAACATCATGGAAGCTTGCTGCATCCTGCACAATCTCATGCGCACCTGCTACCCAGTGTTGCAGAACAGGCTCGTGGACCGCCAACAAGGCAATAGGGCATGGAGCCTGGTGAATGGAGGCAAGGGCGAAATCTGATAGATAATGTGGATGTGCAAGTCCCCAACAGAGCTTCACGTGAAGGGAAGAAGCAGCGCAACTTCCTGAAACACTGGTGCAACTCCCCAGCTGGAGCAGTGGAGTGGCAAGACAGGATGGTAGATGGTTAATGGATGCTTCCTTGAGCCTGTCTCATCACACTGATGAGATTGTGCCATGTATGTTGAGTGGCCCTACAATGAACAGGGCATTTAATAAAGAGTTTTGTTTATGTTGAAATGTGTTGATGAATGATTAAATTGTTATTGATAATAAAGGGCCATAAATGTGGCACCTGGGAGGGTGGACCATACAGTCCCACTATGCTTACACTGAAGGCTTATCTATCCCACTGCTATCCTTACCCATCCCACAGCTATTACCCATCCCACAGGTATCCCTGCCCATCCCACTGCTATCCTAACCTAACCCATCCCACAGCTATTACCCATCCCACAGGTATCTCTGCCCATCCCACTACTATCCTTACCCTTCCCACAAGCATGCAAAGGTTTAAACCATTTCTAAAAGTTTCCACCAAGTCTTTATTGACTAAAAGAACTGAACCAAGTGTGTGAAGCAAAGATAAACTTTATTAATAACAAACTGTAAAAGCAAAATGACCCAAGTAAAGTGTCCCAAGCAAAGATAAAGTTTACAGGTATCAACCCAGTCTCTGGCACTCTTCTCAGTCACTCTTAGGCGTGCCCATAGTCTAAGGGGTGAAGGGTCCAGGTGCTGTGGAGGTGGCTGCTGCTGGAGTGCTAGTCTGAGGCACCATTGGGGTGCCTGGCCCCGAGAGGACAACAGGGGATGGTGTATGGAGGAAGCTCTCAGAGAGCTGGCTCAGTCCTGTGATGTTGAGACCCCCTTCCTCCATGACATGGGGTGTCAGTCCCAAGACAGATGACAGATGTTCTGAGGTTGGGCTTGGCTGTGGGGTGCAGGAAGGAGGAGTGTAGTGGGGCTGTCTGGTCTGCAGCTGAGCAAGGTGAGGCATGGGTGGCATCTGTGGCATGGGTGGCATCTGTGGCATCAGTGGCTTCGGTGGCATCAGTGGCATCGGTGGCATCGGTGGCATCGGTGGTGTTCAATGAACCTGTGCCTGGACTGGGAAGGACTGCCTGTGCTGGTGGAAATCCTGGTAGCCATAGCCTTGGTAGGTGAGGGCCTGTACAAAGCCTTGGAAGGGCTGTGACTTCACCTGGGGTGGAGGAGCAGACCCGGACTGGGTCAGAGCAGGTTCAGCTGGGCCTGGAGGTTTGTACAGAAGACCGGTGATCCTCTCCTTTATCACCTGGTACTGTGATTCGGATATGTCAATGAGGGTCTGGTTGACGTAGGTGCGGAAGGGCTTGCAGTTTGAGTATGGTATGTCAGTGTGTACCAGCTGAGAGAGGAGATCTATGCTGCTTTTGATTGTGTCCCTGATCTCCAGCAGGACAGTGTGGCTCCGCCCCTCTGGTCTGGCTCTCTGCCTGCTTTCTGTGGAGGTGGAGCTGGGAGGTGGCTGTGGGTTGGTCTCTGGTGGCAGTGCCCTCTCCTTGCTCCCACTGCATCAAGGGTTCCTCCACGTGCTCCGCCATGGGGAGTGAAGCTGTCAGGGGAGTCTCCATCGTGGGATGCTCCACAGATGCCTGCCTGGAAACAGGAGCTGACTCTTGGCCAGAAGGGGACTGGCTCTCTGTGGGCTGCCTGAGAGAGAGGGTACACAAAGGGGCTGCTCCTCGGTGGCAGACCTCACCCTCCAAGAAGCTGCACTTGGCCATCACATAGGTCTCCCGGTCGGTGAGCTTGACCGTGGCCTGGCCAGACTTCTTCAGGTGCAGCTTCCCGTACCAGGTGTGCATGTGCTTCCACTACCCCAGGAGGACATCTGAAGTGTAGCCCAAGCTCTCCGCCTTCTCTCTCCAAGCCGCCTGCTTCTGCTTGGTGTCTTCATAGAGTCTGTGTCCCTTCCGCCAGAGGTACTCGTTCTCCCTCAGCCATTCTAGGACCTCATCCTCATGTTCCTCTTCAATTGAGTATTGCCTCCTCTCCCTATCTCGCTTATGCCTCTTCCTTCCTCTGGCAGGGCCTTCTGGGCCCTCATCAGAGAGGCTTCGAGGTTCTAGGGGCTGCTCACACCACCAGCAGCAGCAGCAGCAACAACAACAGCAGCAGCAAAAGCAGGACCAGCAGGACCAGCAGGACCAGCAGCACCAGCAGCACCAGCAGCACCAGCAAGACCAGGATCAACAGCAGCAGAATAAGCACCAGCAACACCAGCAGGACCAGCAGGACCAGGAGCACCAGCAGGACCAGGAGCAGCGCTAGCAGAGTAAGCATCAGCAGAAGCCTCAGCACCAGCAGAGTTAGACCCAGCAGCAGAAGCCCCAGCAGAAGCAGAGGCAGGGCCAGGGGATGGGATGGTGGCCCTCTCCTTCTTGCCAGGGCCGGCAGAAGATGGCACAGGCTTCCTCTTCTTCCCCATGGTTGTTGGCTGGAGATGTGTCTGGCAGCAGGTCTTTCCTCTGAATGGTGACCAGCTTGCGAGCTGCATCCTTTTATATCCACGGGGCTGATGCAATGCATCCTCCCCGCATGTGCAGTGAACACTTTGCATCTGCTAGGCATCCGCTAGGCATCTGCTAGGCATCCGGTAGGCGTCCGTGATGCATCCGCTGTATCTGCTCGGCATCCACTCTGCATCCATTCCTTCCGCTGCGTGTCCGCTTTGCTGTGCTCCCCAGAAGCCCTGCGGATGTACCATCCACTTCCATCCGCTAGGCTTCCGTGGAGCATCCGCTTTACATCCTCGCTACGTCCTCTCCCCGTCCATTCCTTTCCATTGTTGTCCACTCTGTTTATGCAAATTTGGGGCACTTTTGAGAGCGGATAACAATGGATGGAAAATGTTCTCGTCCGCTGTGTCCTTTTTACATACTTTTTGCATCCGTCGGCCTATGTGACAGGCCCTGTACATCCTCTTTGCATCCGTAAGTGCCATGGGACAGGGCCTTACTATTTAAAAGGCATGTGTTAAGAAATGAAGCAAATAGAAATACAGTTGCAGTCTAATAGAAATTCAGAGAGGAAGTGAATTGACACTTTTTCTTCTCAACAACAAACAGTGCAAAATATATTTGAAAACAATAAAAATGGGATATTTACGTTTTATCTATCATTGATTAATCAGATAAGATGGAGGGAGGGAGGGTAGAGAGGGAAAGAAGGAAGGAAGGGAGGGAGGAAGGGAGGGAGGGAGGGAGGGAGGAAGGAAGGAAGGAAGGAAAAAAGTCAGACTGTATTCCATTAGCAAGTTGCAAGTTGCCTTTTAAAGAAAATAAAGGTTGACTTCTGCTTCCATGTCCTAATGTGTGTACTCACACATTAGAACTTAGGTAAGCAAAAGTCAGCCTGTTTTCATCTTATTTGAAAAGGCATTCATGCACACTTCTAAGCCATACATTTCAGGACTTCTTATTTACCTTCATCTCTCTTGCAAACAATGAAATGTGACAAAATGAGAAACTTCTGGCCATGTCACTTCTAGACTCTCTTTAAAAAGGTAAAAAAAAAAAAAGAGTGTAAGACTTTTTCACATCTTTAAATTTAAAAGCATTAACTTCCTATTAAAGAGGGCACACAAACACACACACAAACTTTTTTATGGAAAATAACTACTGTTGTAGATGTCAGCTTCCAAATTTGACCTCATATTAATATGCTTTAAAATGATTTGTTAAACCAACAGGTTATAAATAAGTTCATTGAATAGAGTTCCAACACATTATTCCACTTATTAATCATGTATCTCTTCCTTTCTCCAAGACATCGAGGAGCTCAGCTTACAAAAAACTTACCATACCATTTATCTTAGCAAGTAAATTATTCCCAGAACATGGTATCCAAAGGAATCTGACAGTAGAATTGTCAGTCATTTTCATGACAGTGAACTTACAGCACACTTGTCAAAGTTAATTATAGACATGACCGTACCCTGTATTTCATCCTAATCATCTCACCGTCAAAGGAAATATTCCCAGTTTCACAAAATTCAACAAAACAGGGACAGCTCCAAAGAGCCATGTTCCAATATTTGCTATGATTCTAATATCGGCATGGATCATGTTTAAACATCACTTTTTGGAAATTCACCTTGGTTCATTATGAGTCGCCCTTGGGAATTTTTTAAGATTAAATATAAGGCTATTCTGTATAAGATCTAATTTTTGAAATGTAGGCATATGCAGAGCAGCTTGGATTTTCCTCATCACAGAGCTGTGTGTCTTTTTGTCTTTTTTTTTTTTTAGTAAAAATGATGATGTAATTTGCTTTGAATTGCTCAGATACTTTACCTGCCTCAGTGTATATTTGCAACACTAGAATATTTGGACAAAACTAAGTAAGAGGGCTTCTTCAGAGAGAGAGAGAGAGAGAGAGAGAAAGAGAGAGAGAGGGAGAGACCAGCAGGCAGACAGACAGACAGACATTTCTACTTTTATCACATTGGAGATATATCAAACTAATTATCTTGAAAAAGTGGATCTTTGAATACGTCTTCTCTAGCAGTCTTTATCCAGGGATAAGGAAGAACTAACACTAGACAAACAAACAAGCAGAAAACAATTTAATAATCAAGGAACAATGAAGGAGAAAAAGTGCACTCCAATCAATACAAACTACTATATAAAAACAGGGTGCAAACCTTATTCTCACTAGCACTGATTGTCAAGACTGAACTACTTTGCTTCTTTTAAAATCTATTATTATTCAACTTGCCAATAATCTGATGAGAGGAAAGGGTGGAATGGAATGCTGAGAAGCTGTGCACTGATCATGAGTGCTTGGAAACAGTCAAGGTCACCAATGCAGATGCTACAGAAAGAGATGGACTGTTCCCATATCAAAATGATGTTTTATAACTGGACAAGATGGGATAGGGAGAAAGGGAAGGTTATTTTTGCACTTTATTTTTTAAGTTGTGCTTTACATTTTCAGTTCAGCTTGAACCTTTCTGAAAAATCCAAATGAGGATATAGAAGTTAAGAACTGGGTCATGATAATAGTTTATATTGGTGTGATGAAAGCATGGTGATGTGCTTTTCCCTGTTGTTTCCATTTTATCCCATTGTGTTTAGCTTGAAGAAACATGAGTTTGTGGCTATCCGGAATTATGGCATTTTAACAAGAAGAAAAGAATCTAACATATTGGGGTTGAGACAGATCATCAAGCATTACTGTCATTCAGATGGAAAACAGAAAGCCTTATGAAGTGGAATAACCTCATATATCATCAAAACCATGAACTGAATTGCTTGTTCAAGCATTACAATAAATACAGGAATAAGTAGACAAATAAATGCAATGACACAGAACTGAAAATTAAGCAATAAGAAAAAAAAAGTAATTTTTCATCCAAAGGAAATGGGTTTTGGGTTTTTTTTACATTAATTGCTGCACCCTGACATTACTATGATGACATTTGCAGAAAGCTAAATGAGGAATCAAGTTAATCCTTATAATCTGTTATATCAGCAGTATCATATTACATATAGTACATAACAAGTATTTATATTGTTGCCATACTACTTAATTGGGAATGGAAAGATTCTGGAAGCATGTAGGCAGGATGTTGGAGAAAGACCATAGCTGCTAATAAATATATTCAATAATGATTATTTCTGCACCATTTGTATATATTTAAGATGTAATGAGACATTGTTAAGATATCTTATTACATATAATACAAGAAGTAATATATAATTTGAAGAATTAGAATATTCCTCTATAATCAGGGCAATAATTAGGGTTTCTAAATACTATTTGTGAATGCATTTTCTGATTATTTTGGATCAAGTCACATTTGGCGTTTACATAGCTGAGTGTGTGAAAGAGAGAGAAAGAGAGAGGGGAGGAGGCAGGGAGGGAGAGAGACTCTGAAAGTTGTTCTTTTTTTTTCTCCAAATCTATTTTTCCTGAGATTCTTTTTTTTTTCTTGATGAAATAAGAAATGAACTCCACTTAACTGTATAATTTGTGCTAAACATTTTTAGGCATCTGATACAGAGGTGGTATTCAGAAGGTTCTGACCAATTCTAGAGAACCGGTAGCAGAAATTTTGAGTAATTCAGAAAACTGGCAAATATCACCTCTGACTGGAGATTTTACGGTATCCTTCCTGCCACACTCACCATGCCACACCCATAGAACCAATAGTAAAAAAAATTGAATACCATCACTGATCTGATGTTATCTTAATTGCAATACATGGATAATAATTTAGTATCATTCTGTTGTTGGCTTACTAAGGAATCTTCACTGGGTCAGTTTGATTTAACATAAAAATACTAAGAAGAAAAATCCAAATTGTTGCTAAGGATATTCATAGGAAGGAAGGACAGAAATTTCTGTGTGCATCTTCTTGGAAATCATTTTAAAACCATTTTATAAACATGAAGTCTCTGTAAATATGTTCCTACATCAACATAGCAAACCCATTCCACTGATTTATATGTACCGTCTGTTGAAATAATAAAAAATATTTACTTTTAATAAGCTTATTTCCGGTTTGTGTTCCTGTATGTTCATTTTTACTCTATTCTATTCTGTTTCATATTTCCTATTTTTCTGTCAAAAAAGATCAATTTGGATATTTGAAATTACTTTTTTAGAATAATTTTCAAAATCTATTCTTTCTAAAAATGTGTATTTTTTTTTAATTGGGAGATGTCATGAATCAGAGATGTGCAGTGCTAAAAATGCTTAATACTTAACTTTGGTTAATACTTTGGTTAATACCTAACCAAATGCTTCACCCTTCACATTAATATGAGTGGGGAGTATAATGACAGCTTCACATATCCATAGTTGAAAATCCCAAATTTAAAAGAATCTCAAAATGCAAGAAAGAATCAACAACAAACTACTACTACTACTACTACTACTACTACTACTACTACTACTGATGATGATGATGATGATGATAATCATAATAATACATGTTGAAGGAATATTAAATCAGAAGTCATACTGGTAATCTGTTACATAACTTGATATATCGAGGTTAAAGGAAAGATCTTCTGACTACTAACATACATACATACATACATACATACATACATACATACATACATGAATCACTCTGTTAGGAATGTCAGTCACCTGACAGCTATTTGAGTTGGACAATATATAAACCAGGATAAACATTTTAAAACTGTATCTTTAAGAAAATCCTAAAAGTGTAATTGGGTGTGGTTTCTCAAACGGCCATAAGATGGAGCCAGAAACCTGGGTTGTCTTAGTCTTAGTCTCAGAAAAGAGTGTGTCTCAGTGAGTCTCTTTTTTCCTTCTGTTGGAGAGTTTTGCTGTTGTAATGTGATTTCATTGGACATCTTCCATACTTACTCCCTTGCAAGCATTTGTTTTTCTTCTGACTATGGGAACTGACTATGTGTCTTAATATATGAAAAAATAAATCTAGCTTACAAGGCCATCCTGAAGAATTAATTACTGACCAGGTTTTATAAGTCCAAAAGGCAAAACAGAAAACAAAAACAAATGTGTTCATTGACATTTTTTTTTAAATAAAAACAATCCAACACTTATTCATGCCTTTCATACCTGAACACAATAGTTTGGGGCTTCATTAAATTTAAATAAAGAAAAGGTTTGATTTAACTTTGCCTTGAGCTGAATTAAACAACTGAGCTGAATTCTGGTTTTCCAAAATTGAAACTTCACATTAAAATAATTGTGTATGCCCATAAGAATAGTCTTTTACATGTTCATTAAGAGATAATTTCCCATTAAACTAATTAACAAATTCTTTGCTGTTTTGTGTACACAGATATAAAAGGATTATTTGCTTAAAAAGATTACCAAATGTACTAAAGATTACCAATAGTTTATTTATGTAACATCTTATTTTATGGTTGTGTTGTCCATCCCATCTCTTTTCAATTCTGTCAGAAAGTTACGGACATGAAAATGGTTTGATTTAGAATAAATTATGTCTGAGTTTAAAAGTTCAGAAACTTCCTAATGTTTAATCAACTATTATCATCATCATCATCATCATCATCATCATCATCATCATCATCATCATTATTATTGTTGTTGTTGTTGTTATTGTTATTATTATCATTGTTAATGTTGTTCTTGTTCTTGTTGTTGCTGTTGTTGTTATTATACACAAAAATTACAGTATACACAGCAAACAAGATAACCATGCTGGATTTCATATCACAAATCACTGGTCGAACACTTCCCAAGTGTTTAGGATTGTGTGATGTATCAGCAGATTTTGTGAGCAGATCCCAGAAAGGTGGCCTTCCGCAGCTGACCAATGGTGATCTTGTCAGCACCAATTGTTTTTAAGTGCTTGCCTAGGTCTTTAGGCACAGCACCCAGTGTGCCTATTACCACTGGAACCACCTGCACTGGTTTATGCCACAGTCTCTGCGGTTCAATTCTCAAGTCCTGATATCTGGTGACTTTTTCAAGTTGTTTCTTGTCGATTTTGCTGTCACCAGGTATGGCAATGTCGACAATCTACCCTTTTTTCTTCTCCACAATCATTATATTCAGGGTGTTGTGTTCCAAAACTTTGTCAAACTGTATTCGGAAGTCCCACAGTAGTTTTGCATGCTCATTTTCGACCATTTTTTCAGGCTTATGATCCCACCAGTTCTTTGCTACAGGCAGATGGTAGTTATGACACAAGTTCCAGTGGACCATCTGAACGACTGTGTTGTGATGTTGTTTGTAGTAATTCTGAGTTATTGTCCTGCAACAGCTCAGTATGTGATCAATGGTTTCATCCGCTTCTTTGCAGTCTGCATTTGGGGTCATCAGCAGATTTTTCTCTTCTGGGTTTGATTTAATTCATTCTGATGGCTTGTTCTTGGGCTGCAAGAATCAGGCCTTCTGTCTCTTTCTTCAGTGTTCCATTGGTCAGCCATAAACAGGTCTTTTCCTTATCTACTTTTCCTTGGATCTTTTCAAGGAACTGTCCATGCAATGCTTTGTTACACAAGCTGTCAGCCCAAGTTTGCATCACTGTTTTTCTATATTGATTCTTGGTTTGCTGCACTTTGAGCAGCTTCCTCTTGTTGACCTCCATCAAAGCTGGTTCAACACTGTCTTTCACATAATCTGCAGACCATGCTTCTCTTCTTTGACTGTATGCTTCACTTGCAAAAGTCCAAAAAGTTCCATAAAACAGTTCTGTTTTCCAGTGCTTCATTGCATTTGCAATGAAAGTACCAATGCACTTGCATATTCCGATAACATCCAGGCACTTGATGATCCAGCTGTGTGGAAGTGAATCAAATGCTTTCTTGTAGTCAATCCAAGTTGTATGCAGATTTGTTTTTTGTCTTTTGCAGTTCTCTAAGATCATTTTGTCGATCAGGAGCTGATCTTTTGTGCCTCTGCTTCCTCGTTTGTTTCCTTTCTGCTCTATTGGCAAGATGTTATTTGCTTCTAGGTAGTCCTGGATCCTGTCAGTTTTGATGCCAGTCAGAAGCTTGAATATGGTTGGCAGACATGTTATTGGCCTGTAATCTACAAGTGTTGCCCCTTTTGCTGGATCCTTCTGTATCAAGTAGGTTTTCCCAGCTGTTAACAATTCACTGATGTTTCCTGTCTGCAGTATCTCATTGAATTGTTCAGCCATTTTTCCATACAGGGTGGTCAGGTATTTGGGCCAAAAGCCATGCAGTTGATCACTGCCAGGTGATGTCCAGTTCTTGATTTTTTACACCCTATTGCTTGTCATTGCAGTAGTTATTTCCAGTTGGTCCATTTTGTCCTTGGAGAATTTTGTCTCAAAGTCTCTGATTCACCCAGCATTTTTGTTGTAACATTTCTCCTCCCACAGGTCTTTCCAAAACTGAGTAGTTGTTGTTTTTCAGGATTTTCAATTTTCATATCCCCTGTCTGATTCAGACTCTGATAGAACCATCTTTGGTCTGATTGGAACAATCGATTTTGTTTGTACTGGATGACTCTGGCTTCGTATCTTTCAATTTTTCTTGCTGTTGCTGTTATCTGCTGCTTCACAATTTCCAATGCTTCATCATATTTTTCTTGTGTTTAACCCATATTTTTTTATCAGATGTTTCTTGATCTTGCAGTTCTTCAGCCTTTTCTCCTGCAAATGCTTCAAGTTGCTTGCATCTGCTTGCGGGCTCTTGATTTTCAACTCCAACCTAATTTTCCACTACGGTTTTCCAGTCGATTTTCTAAGGGGCTGCAGCTGTTGAATCCCCAGTTCTTCTGTTACTATAACTGCTGTACTGTAGGCAAGCTGATTTGTTTGTTCAATTGATGTTATCTGGACTGCTGCAAGTGCATAGTTTGCATCTATCATCAATGGTGCCAAATATTTTCAGGCACAGCCTTCAATGTTGGAAGCCTTTTCTTTCTGCATTTGTTGCAGCATGTGCCAAGATTTCAGCTTTCAGTTCTTGCTGCCTGGCACTGAGTACTCCTGGTGTTTCAATTATGACTTCAGGCCTTTGCTGATTTTTGCAAAATATCTGCATTTACTTTGAATTCAGGCTGTTTAGTTGCTCCAGATGTTATTGGAGTATTTTCTGCTGCCACTTCAGCAGTCTTCTGTTCAGCAGTCTGTGTTCCTGTTTCACAATTTTTCTGTATTTCTTCAAGTTTTTGTTGTTATTATCATTATTATTATTATTATTATTATTTTTATTTCGTAAAATGAAAGCATCATAGAAGAATTTAAAACCATCTTTTAAAAAAATCAATAACATTTAACTTTGAATACATAGTGATGTGTAGCTACATCTGTGACTGGTAATAATAAAAAGTTATAAAAGTCATACATAGAAAGCCAGTTTGTTGTAATGATTTAAGGCAGCAGGCTAGAAACTATAAGACCATGAGGCCTAATTGTCAGGATTCCAGCAGTTACTCCAATTAAGTCATGAGTCTCAAGACACACTCCCAAAACTAAAAAGGATTTATTTGAAGTTAACATTTCGGCATTAGTCTGGGCATAGCCAACTCTGAGACACATAATTCACTGTCACCCTTGATCCTTCTTTCCCCCACCACCCCTCTGGGTGTATGATCCAACAAAATATGTCTAAAGCCAACAGTCTTCAATCATGTTCTCCAATTAAATTTTTGTGCGGCAGAAGCTTCAGTCATCTAATCAGTCCTGAAAAAAATATGAATGGAATGTACTTTTGATTCCACCCTGCTGTCTTCTCTTTGTAACTCCCCCCTTCTATAAAACGTGCATATAAAATGTTTTATGAGTTTGAACTGCCAAACCTAATTATAAAGCATAATTATGGAAGAGAAAAAACTGATTACAATTAATATAAATGGACTTAATTCAGCTGTTAAAAGAAGGAAAATTTTTCACAGATTAGAGAAACTAAAATGTGATATAATTGGTCTGCAAGAAGTACATATTAAAAAACAATATGAACAATTGTTGATACAGCCAAAATTAGGGAAAATATTTTCTTCTTTGACTCAATTTAAGGAAAGAGGAGTGGTTTTATGTATGAAAGAGACCATTTTAGCAAAATTGATTTATACTGATGAAGACAGAAGAGTATAAATGGTGGAAATAATGGACAATAATACGAAAACACTCTTGATTGCAATTTATGCTCTTATAAAAAATTACACTTGAAAATAATTGAACTGGACTATGTCAATATAGTTATGATGGGAGATTTCAATGGAATTGTAGACAATAAACTGGACTATATAACAACAACAACAACAACAACAACAACAACAACAACAACAACAACAAAGCAAAATAGAAAGACTCTCCCCAAATCCTTTTTTAAAATGATAGATGAAATAAATTTAAAAGATACATGGAGAGAAAGAAATATTAAAACCAAACAATAAACTTTTTACTCAAATAGACATTTAACATGGTCCAAATGATTTGGACTTCAACAGAATTAATATCTAATATTCAAGAAACAAATATCGAAACAAGTACTTGGGCAGACCGCAATCCAATGACAATTAAATGGAAAGGACAAAAAAGAAGATCGAGGTGGACGTTAAATAATACTATTCTAAAGGAGAAGGATTTTATACAGTGGATGGAGAAAGAATTGGCTTTTTTCTTTAGAGAAAATAAAAAAGAAGATACAATTCAATCCAGAACATATGGGACACAATGAAGGCATATGCTAGAGGCTTGATAATAGACTACACAAGGAAAAGGAACATTAGGAAAAGGCAAGCCACGGAAGCTTAAGAAGATGAGTATAAAAGACTCGAAAAAGAACTACAAAAAATGCCACAGAAAAAAGACATTAAGCTAAAATTGGATACAATTAAACATAAAATGAGTTTAATAGAGAAAGAAGAATTAGCACAGAAAATTAGAAGTGCTAAACATAATTATTTTGAGGATGCAAACAAACCAGGTAGATGGTTAGCGTACAAACTGAGAAAGGAAAAAGAATCAAGGAAAATACCTCAGTTAATAGATGATCAAGGTCAAGTTTGCCACAGCAATAAAGAGAAGAAGGAAATCATTCAAGACTTTTATGGGAAATTATATGAGTTATATGATCAAGAGAATATTAATGAGGAAAGAGTTAAACAGTATTTACAGAATGCTAATCTACCTAAGATACCTAAAGAGACTGAAAAAATGTTAGAAAGCAATATAACCATGATGGAGTTAACCGAAGCACTTAAGAAACAAAATAATGGGAAGGCACCAGGCCCAGATGGACTTCCGGCAGAATTCTATAAAACATTACAAGAATCGCTGAACCTCCCATTGCTAGAAGTCATGAATGAAGTTATGCTAAAGAAGAAGATGCATAAAACATGGTGAGAAGCCTGCATTACACTTATTCCAAAAGAAGAGACTGATCCATTACAAATTAAGAATTATAGACCCATTTTTTTATTAAATGCAGATTATAAAAACTTCGCTTCAATATTTAATATTTAATTCAATAATCAAAAAATATTTAAATAATTTAATTCACTCTGACCAAAATGGATTTCTGCCAAAGAGACAAATTAAAGATAATATGAGAGTAATATTGGACACTTTAGAATATTATGAGGCTCACCCCGAAAAACAAATGGCTTTGATATTTTTAGATGCACAAAAGGCATTTGATAATGTGAACTGATTCATGTTAATGTGAACTGATTCATGATAATATAGATTATCATGATAATGTGGATTCATGATCATGTGAACTGATTCATGATAATGTGGAGATTCATGTTATTATTATTGGAACAGACGGGTTTTGCCAGAAAATTTATTCAAGCAATACAAGCCACATATTATAAGCAAACAGCAAAGGTAATGATAGAGGGAGAATTAACAGACTCTATCAATATAAAAAAAGGTACAAGACAAGGTTGCCTACTATCACCTTTGTTATTCATATTAACTCTGGAAGTGTTAAATAGAAACATTAGAGATGAAAAGAGTATAAAAGGAATGAAAATTAAAAAGGAAGAATTTAAATTGCAAGCTTTTGCGGATGACTTGGCCTTTATTTTAGAAGTCCCTCTAGAAACAGCACCAAAACTATTGGAAAAGATAGAGGGATATGACAAGGTGGCTGGCTTGAAAATAAACAAAGATAAGACAAAGATTTTGACAAAGAATATGTTACTAAGACAAAAAGAAGAATTGGCAGATATATTGAAAATTCAAGTCACGAATAAGGTTAAGTACTTGGGGATACATTTGACAGCAAGATGTAGTACATTAAAAGAGAACAATTAAACTTAAACAACAGATTGCACGAGACTTGACGAAATGGGAAAACCTACAATTGTCACTAATAGGGAGAATTTCAACAATCAAAATGAATATTTTACCCAGAATTCTATATTTGTTTCAAACAATACCGATTAGGCTTGGAAAGGACTACTTTGAAGATTTAAACAAAATTGTGTTGAAATATATATCGCAAGGTAAGAAAGCGAGAATAAAGTTAAAACTCTTACAAGATGCTAGAATTAGAGGAGGATTTGGTCTGCCTAATTGGGAATTGTACTACCAAGCTACAAACTTGACATGGGTTAAGGAATGGATAACATTAAGAAATACTAGATTGTTGCCATTAGAAGGACATGATTTCTTGTTGGGGTGGCATGCCTTTTTATGGTACAAGGGAACTAAAATACAGGATTATTTTAGAAGACATCATATATGGGAGTCTCTGTGGTTAAATTGGGAGAAGATTAAAAGACAATGTTGTTTGAAAATTCCACTCCGGTTATCGACTATTGAAGCATTTTCTTATCCTATAAGAAGGAACAAACAATTAAATATGGAGAAATTTTGAATGAAAAGGGTGAACTTAAATAGATGCAAAAACTAGAGGAACAAGGTATAAAGATGAATTGGTTTTCTTATGCACAAATACATTCAAGGTATGAAAAATATTTTAAAACAGAAGGCTTCTATAATAAATTGACTGATTTAGATAAGATTTTGACAGGTACTGATGAAAAGGTGATTAAAAATTGTATGGATATTTATTAGAAATTAAATTAGAAGAAGAACAAGTTAAAGAAACTATGATTGCTTGGGGGAAGAATTTTGGATATGGGATTGATCTGGAGAAATGGCAAAAATTGTGGTCTCAAAATTATAAAATGACAATGTCAACAGCATTTAAAGAAAATTTGCATGAGATGTTTTACAGGTGGCATTTTCCCCCAACAAGAATAGCAAGAATGTTCAAGAATAAATCCGAAAGTTGTTGGAAATGTCATCAGATACCTGGCTCATATTACCATATGTGGTGGACTTGTGCAGACGCAAAAAAATATTAGACTAAAATCCACACGTGGTTGGAAAAAATGACTAAGAAGCATATAGATTTAAAACCAGAGAAATTTTTATTGGGAATTCTACCTGATGCATACAGCAAAGATTTAAAATATTTGATTGTAAATGTATTAACAGCAGCTAGGATTGTATTTGCTAAAAATTGGAAAAATGAGAAAATACCACTGCAGGAGGAAAATATCAAGAAAATACTGGAATGTGCTGAAATGAGTAGATTGACATTTGAAAGTAGAGAACAAGAGGATAAACAATTTTACAAAATTTGGGACCTTTTCTATCAATGGCTAGATAACAAAATATAGTAAAAGAATATGTAGAATTATAGAAAATAATAAATATATAAAGATGTATTTCCTTTTTTATATTATTATTACATATATAAAATGTTTTTGGGATAGATTTGTGAGGACTATATGAATTGTTATAAAATAAACTAAGTAAAGTATAGCTATCTCGCAAAGTATGAATGAACAAAATTATAGTCAAATGATTAATAATAATACTAGGATATTCAAGTTCACATTGATAATATGAGTTATTATGTAATGTAACTGTAATTGAGACTATGAAATCGATGCACAAAAAATTTGTGAACCAACCGACACACTGTTTGTACACTTGTGGAAGAAAGTTGGATGTTTTTATGTTTGTTTTTGTTTGTCCTTAAAAATCAATAAAATTTAACCAAAACAAAAAAACAAAAAACAAATTGATTGCAGAAATGGAAGCTTACACTCATGAAACCCCCCCCCCCCCCAAGGCTTGGTTGAATTTTGTGCATGGAACCTTGATACAAGGTAATTGGCCTGGATGTTCCTACTCTTTACCCATGATGCCTCTGATAAAGGGTAGCCCTTCCACTTGATTAAATATTGGAGTTGTCTCCTGTGCCATCTTGAATCAAGTATTTGCTGCACCTCATAATGGGTTTGACCTCTTATAATCACGGGATCTGTGGGCTCATGAGGTAGGGCCCTCAGTGTTGATCCGACCATGGGTTTTAATAGTGTACTATGGAATACTGGGTGTATTTTCCCTAACAATCGGGGCAACTTCAATTGTACCATAACTGGGTTTTTTACTATGGGGAACGGTCCCATGAACTTTGGCCCCAAATTCTTGTTAGGTACCTCAGATATTTGGTGGAGAGATAGACCTTCTTCCCCAGGCCTTAATGGCTCATTAACAAAGGTGAGAGGCATTAGTTTCTGCCTCTCTTAAGTTTCTGTTTCTCTTTTAGGTGAAATATTCTGCCTTTTTAGTATATCCCAAAATATTTCATTTTCCTAGGAGAGGGGTGGGTTTTAACTTCCAACAGTACCTTCTTATAATTCCCACCATCCTTTTATTTTAATTAACAAGTCCAGGAAAAGAAAGTGATACCTTTCATTTTCATGGAAATAAAGAATTCTGGCAACTAAGCTCGATCCTCTTTCCCCCTATTTTTTGCCTTCCCACAATCTCTCTGAAAAGTGGTGGCAAAGAATTAATATAAAGACTTGATTTATGATCAATCATTTTGAAGTTCCACTGCTTTTCTAATGGGCAATGTACAGTTTTGATTAAATGGGTGAATTCTTTTCCTTCTTATATATCTGATTTAATTAGGTTGCATTTTTTCTTGTGCTGGGAGGAAATGGCTTTTAGTTTCCAATGGAATAAAAATATCCCTCAGGGTCTCCATTGCCTCCTTCCTGTTGGGTACAAGCCACAACTGAAGACAACACTTCAGCAGTCTTCTCCAGAAACCATTTTTAAACCAACACATTTTCAGCCTTTAAAACTGCCTGGATCAATAGCAGAGGTGTTATTCAGCAGGTTCTGACCAGTTCTGGAAAACCAGTTGTGGAAATTTTAAGCAGTTCGGAGAACTGGCAAATACCACTTCTGACTGGCCCTGCTCCCATCTATTATCTGCCTCCTGAGTCCCAGCTGATTGGCTGGGTCTTCTTTTGTTGCCCTGCACAGGAAAAAGGAGCTGGAAAGCAGGTTAGTGGGGTGGGAAGAGAATGGGATTTTGCAGTAACCTTCCTCCAGGACTGGGGAGGGAATGGAGATTTTACAGTATCCTTCCCCTGCCATGCCCACCAAGCCACATCCACAGAACCAGTGGTATTTTTTTTTTTAATCCCACACTGATCAATAGGCTTTCCCCCCTCTTTCTTCTTCTTTACAAGCCACCTCACTTTAAATCTCTAGTTTTCTTCTTTCCCTTTGCCAGTCCAGGACAGTGCTACAATAAGAAAATTTATATATCGTAAGAAAGTTTGTTATCTCTTCTACTCCCAGCTTCTGCTATTACCTCATATATGTGTTTATGCTTGCCAGCACACATGACATGATGGCAAACAGCCCTAGGCTATGATATGCTGTCATACTCTTCTGTATGATAGACAATGAATGGCTGAAGATGACAGTACCTTGTCTTCCTCTGACATCTTATAATCCTTATTTTATGGTTCTAAAATCTGTAAAAGTGACTCCAGCAATAGCAGAGGCTCTCATCTGTAGAAGTAGATGGTTACTTTGCATATGTAGGAGAAGAATGTTTTTTTTTAAAAAAAAATGTAAAAAATTGAAAGCCCTCCCTGTATGCAAGAATATTAAAGAGATTTTCTCTTTTCCAGTTAGTACAGTCACATATCACATTTAAATATCAGAATACTTTGAAAGGAGAGAACAAAAAAAAGGGGGAAATAGGCAAATTTAATGTTAAAAAAGTTATAGGAAATCCTCACCTCACAACCACACTTGAGCTCAAAATTAATGTAGTTAACTGAGACATCTGTTAAATGAGTTTTGCCCCATTTTAGACCTTTCTTGCCACAGTTGTTAAGTGAATCACTGCAGTCACATGATTGGTAAATGAATCTGGCTTCCCCGTTGACTTTGCTTGTCAGAAAGTGTTCTGACCCACACCCTTTTCCAACAAATCAAGCACAATTAAAAAAGAACAGAAACCTTATAATGCTTTTGCAAAATAATTAGCTGTGATAAGCACAAGCCTTGCCAAACTGTGTGAGACTGCCAAAAGCTAACATACAAGAAATAATTTTCAATATGAGGGATCCGGTGTGAGCCTCTTCAGTGACGGACCAAAATCAGCAATCGTGCGTGGTTTCGATCCGTGCTCACTGCTGGAGCACCCCAAGCCAGCTGGTTTCGGAGCTAAGCCACCCTGTAGAAGTGGTGAAGAGGAGGGAGACTGCTAGCAGGGTCGAGGAGAGTTGCATCTCTCCTCCCCAGCTGGCCATAACTCCTTTCCTGAAGGCAGTTGTAGTGGTGGTCAGAAATGGCCACCTCAAAGAAGAACTCGACTGGAAAAGAAAGTGCAGGAAGAAGAAAAGAAGAGCAAGTTTTTGGAATTTAAACTAGAAAAATAACATTGTTCCCAAAGAAGACTTTGAAGCGGTGAAAGAGAGAGAGAAGGAAAAGGATTTGTTTGTTTTTTTCTTCCTCCCTTCCTTATATTGACAACTTAAGTAAGAAATTGACAAAAAATCACTTTGACATTAATAGGCATTTAAGCTGAAAATAAAATGTGAAAGGGATAATGAAGATTTTTGGATATTTAAAAACTTTTAAAAACTTTTAAACTTTTAAAAGCAGGAAGGGAGAGAAGAAGAACAAAAGGGCAGGATCTGGAAAAATGGAGGAGACTGCTTGGAATTAAAAGGAATTTACAGTGAAACCTTCACAAGATTCCTAAAAGATACATTCCAACTGAAACATTGCAGCAAAATAACAGAACCCCAGGAAGAGAAAGCGGAAAAAAGAAGCAAGAAGAAACAACTTTGGATTACTTGGTGATTTTTGGATTTTTGGTTATTGCATTTAAATGACTAAAATCAATCGGGTGGTTGTTTAAAAGTATTTAAAATGGCATCACTTCTAGAAGAACTGAAGGAACTTAAAAAACAGAAAGAAGATGCACAAGAAGGGAGAGGTTCTTTTAGCTTCATATTTCAATTCTTAGAAACGGAGATTTGGAACTATGAGAAACAACAAGAAATGCTTGTAGAACAAGAATTTCTGGACAAAGAAGAAGCCATCTTTAATGATCAAATAATTTTATGTTACTTGGGGGGAAAGGGGGGAAAGAGAGTGAAAAGTTTAAGATTTGAAAAAACAACCAAAAAAGAATAGTTTGAAAAATAATTACGATATTAGAAAGCAACAGAGGAGAGGATTACAGAAGAGAGAATTAGAACTAGAGAGACAAGGGGGTAAAAAGAAGAAGAGGGGGAAGAAGTTATAAAAGAAAGAAACAAGATATAGAGAAACAGGGAAAAGGTATAAGGATTGAAAATATAAGACTGTTTAGAGATAATGAGTGAAAATTTAATTGAAAAAGGGATTCTGCAATGGTACATAAGATAGTATTGTTATATTAGAAATAGAAATAATTTTAGAAAATATGACTAAAATGAGGGATAAAATATTTATTGTAATGTAGTGGCATGTTTGTTAATAAATAAATGAAATAAAGTGAATGAGAGAATGAAATTAGGAAAGGATGGGAACATTTCAATTATTATTAATGATTTATAAAAATATAAATGAAGAGAAATATGGAAAAAGAAAAAAATAATTAATTATGGAAAGTTTAGAAGTATTCACAAGGAAGTATGTTATTTAATTGAAAAGAAAAAAAATGTTAAGATTTTAATGAATATTAACAATAGAATTGAATTGGAATGGAATGAGTGTTTTATTTTCCTATATATATATATAGTTTTTAAAGAATACAGTGTGTATTTTAAGAACGTACCAAGCAGAATTTGATTGGAAGTTATGTATTATATTGATTGCTATAATCTTAAAAGTATAAATTAAAGCTTAAATAAGAGTTGAATGGACAAGATTAAAAGATATGAAGGTGTCACACTCCACTTAGTAATTACAGGGGAAAATTTGTTTAATGAGCAAAGATAATATGAAATTGAAACAGGACAGACAAAAGTATAAAAATAATGATTTGAATTGACATATGAGATAATTAAAAATAAAGTCGAAAAAATTAAAAGAAAATGTTAAATGGTAATAAGACATGGAATAGAACACAAAGATGAATATGAAATTGAGTTTGTGTCTGTATGAAGAAGTCATAATCCATGATCATGCTATTCTCAAAAAAAAGATTACAGTGTTCTGTAATGGTTTTGTAATGGTGCTCCTATGGAGCTGACCTAGCTAAATACTTAGCAAAACAACTACAGCCCCATGCTGAAACCGCAGCTTCATATGTACAAAAATCATACCACTTCTTAGAAATGATCAAAGATCTACATGTAGAACAAGAAGATCTGCTTGTAAGTTTCGACGTGGTTTCACTATTCACTCAAGTCCCAATAAAAGAAACTCTTGAAATCATCAAAAATAAACACCAACCAGCTAAAGACCTCATGGAACTAACAGAACACTGCCTAACCCACACATATTTCATATACAAAGGACAAAGATACAAGCAAATTGAAGGAGCCCCTATGGGATCACCACTGTCACCCGTCATTGCAAACCTGTTCATGGAAGAATTTGAATCCAGAGCCCTGGCTAATGCCACCCACAAACCCAAACTATGGCTAAGATACATCGATGACACATTTGTGATTTGGCCCCATGGAAAAGAAAACCTAAACAATTTCCTAACACACCTAAACAACACACACCCCAAAATCAAGTTCACCATGGAAACGGAAATAAACAAACAACTGCCATTCCTAGATGTACTAATCTACAAAAGAACAGATGGCACACTGGGACACACCATATACCAAAAGAAAACACACACCAACCGCTACCTCAACACCCAATCCCACCACCACCCAGCACAGATAAATTCCGTAGCGAAAACACTAATTACCAGAACCAAACGCCTGGCAGATAAGACACATATAAAGACTGAACTATGCACCCTGACTGAAGTATTGACAGCCAATGTCTTCCACAAACACAAAATCACCAACTTGATCCACAAAAACACACCAAGACATAACAGAGACCTAGAAGATCAACAGATCTATGGAACAGCTGTCCTGCCCTACATAAGAGATACCACAGATAAAATCAGTAAGATACTACACAGGCATCACATCAAGACTGCCTTCAAAACAGACAAAAAAATAGCAGCCATCCTGAGGAACCCCAAAGACAAAATTGACCTGGAAAACCAAGGCATATACGAAATTCCCTGTACATCATGCCCGGCCACATACATTGGACAGACCAATAGAAGAATAAGTACCTGCCTAGATGAACACAAAAATGCAGTAAAAAAGCTGGAACACACCTCCTCACTAGTCCAACACATGAAAACCACAGGTCACAACATCAACTTCAATGGCACTAAAACCCTGGCCACTATAGAAAACCCCAGCCACAGAATCATCTGAGAAGCCATAGAGATTGAAAAAAGACCTGACAGCATGAATAGAAGAGATTCCACCAGACTGTCAATCATTTGGAAGCCTGCACTCTCAAATAGAAAGATCACCATGCCACAAGCCAGGCAAACACCTGGGCAAAAACAGACTCCCTCTGATAGCTCCAACCCAAACACCCCCCCCCACCAGGTACCCAGGTGAAACCCAGCTTGCTAATGAATAGCAGCTTGCTAATGAAGAGCAGCCGTCCCTTCACACGGAGCCAAGCTGCACTGAAAGCCTCCAACACAAGAACAGTGTTGCCAGCCAATCAAAGCCACAAAACAGACAGAAGAAACCAGAAACACCAATCAATCAAACTCCAAGTCCAATGAATACAGATCCAGGCTCCCAACCAATCAGAATGGACCAGCCTCAAATTTGAAACCAGGAACTAACTCTATACAGAAGCCTGAAGATGGCAGATGAGATTCTGCTGAAACGTTGCTACAACTTTAACAGAACTACAATGACGTGGGATAATACCCGAAGGAAGCTAAACAGCACACATGCAAGTACCCGCGAAAGCCTAAGAAAACATATATATATATATATACACCTACACACACACACACACACACACACACACGCATACATATACATATATAGAAATAATTTTCAATACAAGAATTTTCAAATACTAACTCAGGATACTGGAATATCCACAAGGCTGGAGTTTCAAAACGTCTTTGCCTTCTGCAAAGTACATTCGTTCCACAGCTGTCTTTTATCTTCTTGAAGGAGGGGCCATTACCTTGCAGCCTTACTCCTGAGTCATCCGTGCTGTTGTAGCTGCTCTTTCCTGAGAGCAATCCTACGAGTAGGCGTACTTGGCACAGGCTCCTCAGGAATTTCCTCATCACTGCTGCCAGCCCTGTTAGGAATGTAAGTCACCTAACAGTTATTTGGGTTGGACATATATAAACTAGGATAAACATTTTAATACTGTATCTTTAAGAGAATACTAAATCTGTAATTGGGTGTGGTTTCTCAAATGACCATAAGATGGAGCCAGAAACCTGGGTTGTTTCGTCTCAGAAGTGAGTGAGTCTCTGTTTCCCTCTGTTGGAGAGTTTTGCCATTCCTCCTAATGATTGTTACTGATTGTTGATGTAAGTCTGTTACTGAACTGTTTTTTGATACTGGACTTTGATATTTGGATTATCCCTGAACTGAAAACTGGCTGCTTTACCTGTGAATGACTTGGACTGCTTATCTTGGAACTTGCTTAAACGTTTATTGGAAGTAAAAACCTGCATTTACTCTACAGTGTATCTTTGTGCTGTGTGTGTATATTATTCTTCCCTACTCTCATTACATCTCCCTGTATGCGCTCATTCTCCTAACGGGGGATTACCTCAACAAGCTCCCACAATCTCTGAAGGCAGCAGTCCACTCCCTAATGGTCCTGGCTCCTCATCTGAGTCCTCATTCTCCTCAGCCATCCATACCTGCTGCCACAAAAAAGTGGATTAAGTGGCCCCCAGGACACTACAACCTGTCATAAATCTGAATTAGTAGCCAAGTATCTGAATTCTGATCACATGACCTTGGGGATGCTGCAACAGTTGTAAGTGTGAAAAATTAATCCAGAACAAAACAATTTTGTAAGAACTACAATAACCAAAGATCATATGTTTTAATTGAGTCTGGATGAAACGCAAAACCAGTATAGCATAGTTCATATGTGGAAAATGGTTCAACACTCAGGGGAATTCCTTATGCTTTTGAGTGTGTGTGTTGTGTGTGTATTCCCTTTCTTTTATTTCTCAGTTGATTTATCACATTATTTTGCAAATAACTCTCTATTTTAGTTAATTTATTTTTATTATTAGATTTATATGGTAACTTTATTTAGTGTGTCTTTATTCACTTCTTCTTAAAAGTGTGTGATGGAATGTGTCTGGAGTCAAGGAGGGAAGGGTTTCTTCCCAAAGGGCTTCCTATAAAGTAGGAAGCGGACAATAGCAATAGCAGTTCGAGTTATATACCGGTTTGTAGTGTTTTACAGCCCTCTCTAGGTAGTTTTACAGAGTTAGCATATTGCCCGCAACAATCTGGGTCCACATTTTACCAACCTTGAAAGGATGGAATACTGAGTCCACTTTGAACTGGTGAGACTCGAACTGCTGGACTGCTGGCAGCCCACAGTCAGCAGAAATACCCTGCAATACTGCAGGCAGGCAGGCAGGGGGGAGAGAGAGAGAGAGAGAGAGAAAGAGAGAGAGAGAGGGAGAGAGAGAGAGAGAATGAAAATGAATGAGAGTTGCAGATAATTGTTTTACTCTGACAAGATTAATGTCAGGCGCAAAGAACCAAGAATTAACATGGAGTTAATTCTGAGTAGTTTATTTATTACCGTTTCCCTAAAGGCAGAAGCTTACCATACTAAAGGAATTATCTGCATAAATATAGATATACTTTGTAAACTGCTCGTGTGGGGTCTACTAGCAGTTTATAAAGTATGTGAGGAAAAAATGAAAATTATTTTTCTAAATCATCTTGTTATCTCATAAAAAAAGGTTACAAATAAGTGTAATAAACCAAATAAATATATCAAAATTGTCATTTTTGGTGAACTCAACAGACTGAAATAGATTTTTTTTAAATTGGGATACTACCATTAATACTATAAATATAAATCAAAAAGGTTAAAATACATCTCTCACTATATATATTTCTTTGAATAACTCTGATATTCATAGAATACCAGCATTCAAAGTATCACAGCAGCTATTGCATTTGACTGATTTTACAGGTTTATTTTTACTTTATGTTATCAGTGAATAGATACTACAGGCAAATCAGTTTGTTTTACAAAGGCTCATAGAAGTAAAATCACTTCACAACTAACTGGTACTTGGGAGGGAGGGCAAGAAGATGAAAAATATACAAAATTTGGAAAGATGTGTCTATGCTTGTGTGAGTTTTGTGGTTTGGAGATATGTGCCTGAGATAAAGCTAACCTACCACAAGGTGGCAGCTAAGGCCAGCAAACATTTGCAATTTAGCAAGTTAAATACAACAGTTGCAAAGCTAACTACTATTAGAATTCTTCAAGGAGAGATCAGTTTTTCAGAAGACAATATTCCCTTTGATTGGAAAGTGAAAAGCCTTACTGCTCTGTGGGTAGAGAAAAAAACTTGTCTTCAATGTTCTTAAAGTGATAAAGAACATGGATACCTGCTTTGAATCTCCCCTTAGAGTTTACAGATCTGTTTTTCAGGTAAATGGTATCTCAAAGAATATCATCACTCTAAGTGTTACAGACAGGGAGTAGGGATGTGTGTAACAAAATGAGGCTTCTTAGGGGAACAAATTAGCGGGTTAAGTGAAAGCTTCAAGGATATGGTTCATTTTGTGAAGGGATTTGAAAGTGATAGATATAACATCAAACTGCTGTAGCCCAAACAGATGTTGAGAAAGTATCTGCAAGAGTAAAGGGAGAAAAGATCAGAGAATAACTACACAACTGAAGAAGAAGAATGTAAAAAAACCAAACATCTCAGCCACTGTGGCATTACCAGATGAGGTCAGAAATACAAAGTTTCAATTAAGGGAGCATAGAAAATCAGCTACCCCCATGTTAGAAGAATGAAATATTTTAAGAAATATTAAAAAGGCAGAATATTATATTTCCCTAAATGAGAAATGGAGAAACAGGTTTTTTTTAAGACCCAGGAAGCAGCCCCAGTCTCCCTGCCTCCAAGCAGAAACTGAGGAGGTAGCTTTTAGAAATGTAGATTTGCATTTCTAATTCAAGACAGGGTAGTTTGAAACTCCCTGCAGCAAAGTCTGAACAAAAGTGGAATGGTAGGGTTAGCCTTCATTCAAAATCCAACACAGGACAAAACCATTAAGCCACAATAGGAATTGCCCAACTCCCTTTCAGAACACAAGTCCCTTCATTGCACCATTCCAGAGCAGTCCATACTTCACCTGGGAGCTCAAGATAAACAATAAACCAGAGGCAAACCAAATTAGCTCAGACAAACACTTATGATTTGCATTTTCTCTTTTGCCTATAGAGCCAGCTATGACTGCTACATAACCCCTAGTAATATGACAACAGTCAAGAGAATACATGTTCTTGCACAGGAACAGGAAGCTTAAGTTCAAAGCCCAAAGAAGGTATAACCCTATCACTCTCAAGTCCATTTTGTCAGCTGCCCAGAACCACAAACCCATGTGGTTCTGCTTCATCAATAAACCATCTTTCCAATCAGCCTCCATGTTTGTCTTTTTTCCAGCTTGGAACTGAACCAGATGGATATTTTTTCCCACAGGAGAATGCTTCCTACCTAATAATTAATTGAGAGTGGTTGGGGAAAGTTCTTTTTTTTTTTTTTTTTTACTTTCCTCAAACTCTTTTTTACAACTCTGCTGTTCTTTCTCATCTTTTGGTAGGTTCCACATTCACCTTATTAGTTGCTGCCCACTAAAAAACAAAACAAAAACATTAGTTTCTATCACAAAAGGATCCTCATAAATAGCCTGAGCTATGTTACTAAATAAGGCTTTGTTTACTTTTAACAACTCAGTGATGGGGCTACCAGATGCATACTGCACAAATTCAGTAGCTAGCAACAAATCATTAGAGAAAAGTTTACTAGCACAAGCTCTACTAAGTGAACAATTATTGATATTAAAAGTATCACAGGATGTAAGTTGTTCCAACTGAAGCTGCCTATGCAACTGACTGCTGCTAATTTTGTCAGTGCTGATGGTATGCAATTAGCACTTCAGATATTTGGGGATTGCACCCAAACACCTATTATTATTGGTACTGTTTTCTTTCTTTTGATACAGCTATTCTACTTCTAGTTGCAAGCTTTTCTACTTTTGTTTTTACAATTTTTATTCTTCTACTTTGCTTACTCGACATTTTACCATGTCCACTATGCAGACTTTTTTGTATTTCTTAGTAGCAATTGTTAAGGCTCTGGTGTTTTTAATAATGTTTATTCTATTTCTTTTGATAAAAAGAACACCTAAGATTTTATATTTTATTATACATGTCTATTTATACATATTATTAGGATATATAAATCAGGTTTCATAGGGCTACACATTTGGACCAATGGTGTATTTCAAAATTGTCTACCACTGGTTTGGTGGGTGTGGTTTGGTGGGTGTGGTTTGGTGGACACACTTTGCACACTTGCACACATTTTGCGTGTGAATGGGAGCCAAATGGACACTTTGCACAGGGGGCAGAGGTATTCCAACTCACCTCCTGCAAGCCTACACTCTTCCAGTTGCTTCAGCAGCTGGCGCACACCACTCTGCTGTGCCATGCAAAGCAGCTGTATTTCAAAAGCAGGGAATAAAGGTGAGTATGGGAGCACAGGTGGATGGGCGGGCCCAACAGCAGAGCAGCAGAGAGAACCGGTTTGGTCTCCATTGCTCATTGGTGCTACCAGCTCGGCTGAACCAGGCCAAACTGGTAGAATACCACCACTGATTTGGACTGCAAAAACCATATAACCACAGGATGCCATCTTGTGATTGTATGAATCTTTAGGACCAGTTTTGGTAGCCCTGTTCTAAATATATGTAGAAAACATGGAATTTTGCCAGATATTTCTCATAAATATGGTCTATACGTGGTAGCATAGATTCAAAATTGTTTTACAATTTGTCAGTGGCTCAGATTTCTTCCTGAAACATATATCTCCATAGTAATGACAATACAAATCTTGTTTCTTATAATTTTTTCCTTCTCTTCTTTTGTGTTATTAATGTCTAACAGAAATTTCAATGAGCCTTGACACTGGGTTAACAAGCCTTTGCTGTTAGAAGCTTTTCAAGATAAACTTGCTAAAGCACTTTCAGTTTGCCTTGGATAATAGTACTCAGCTAAACCATTAAGGTAATTACATAGAGAAAGATGTGAACTGAGGTACTTTGTCAGTGCAAGGAAGTGTAGATCTAATTTAATTGAATTTCCTGAATAAAAATGTATTTTCCTAAGAAGTCAAGCTGAATTTTAAGAGCCTAGTACTCATTATATAGAAAATGCTGAGTTAAAGCAAAATCATTTCAATATGCTGGATTTAAAAACTTAATATAGTATAGAAACAGTGCACCTTTAAGGTGTAATTATTAAACCATGGAGAATATAAATACAAATGCTACCCAAGTGCCTCATGTACAATCACTGAGATTTCAAATAATTCATGGCCTTGTTTCCTTATAATAAGCATGTAATAGAATGAAAATAAACTTGGTAGCAATGAACTTTTTTTAAATAAACACATCCCTTGAATCAGATTATAGATTGATATTGATCGATAATATCTAAACTGATGAGATTTTTAAGATTTTCAAGGTTTAAGCAATCAATGGCAGCTGAACCAATTCTCCACTATTGGCACTTTGAGAAAAGTCAGTAGCTAAAGGTAGTTATGGCACCACCATTTGTTACTGTCTTCCACAGGCCAACATCACATGGGCAGGAAAGAAAGAAAGAAAGACATACACACATTTTTGTAGTTTTTTTCTTATATGCCTTTAATAAAATATTTCTAATGGATATGGAATCATTTGGTTATTTTTTCTAGCAGTGGCTCTATTAAATCTTTAAAGCCATATCAAAACAGATGGACAGATGGAAGGACACACATAATTATCTCTCTATTCAGCAACTGTGGAATAGTGATTCATAATTTTATCAAAATCCACATCATTATTTTTTAATCTTTGTACTGGTAGTTTTGATTGTAGCTGCCAAAGATGAAAGAATTATGACTGAATACTGTGTAACTTAATAATTCAAATAAATAGCCTATAATTAGAACTAGCTATTATTCACAAAGAATAGCATTATCCATCAGTAAATAACCAATGCATACAATTTTCTAAACATTTTAGTTTAGGGCCTACAGCTCCAATTAATTTTCCATTAATTAATTTTGGCGCTATCAAACAGAAGTTTTGCTTTTAGTTCATTACATTTGAAACCAATTACTAGATCGATAAATCACTATATAAATTTTTATGAGTTGTTTCTCTTTTCTTTTAAGGTTACCATATATTTTATTTCTGATGAAAATATATCTGTTTCTATTGATGCTCAACAAATAAATCACTAAGAGCTTCACAGATGTTCAAATTAATTGGACATCTGTAAAACAAGATAAAGTAATGACAAGTTCTGTCACTGATATTCATTTTTGGGAAAACATCGGCTGGTTCAAACTTCAAACAGAAGAACTGTATACAGTATAGGGAAGCTCAAAACAATCAATTTCTGTCTAAGAAACTGCTAGCTTGAACATCATTCTTCAATTCATGGAAATATCCCTCATCTCTTATTATATATACACATAAACTGACTTTAAAATTTCTAAAATGGTCCTCTTCTATAAATTAACCTCATTCATGAAAATTGCCTATTGTATTTGTAACACGGAACCACAGAAGAGTTACTAGGGCTCTCAGGTGTTAATCCTATGTTCCATGAACATAGTGCATACTGACATCCTGTCAGTGGCTGCTGACAGGAATCAGAAAACTTACCACTAGATGAGCTTAATATTAAGAATATATGAATAATATTAGATGTTCTAAGCATGAGTCAAGTATTAGTCTTGAACTATTTGCTTTTGGTTGTAGTTTTTAAGGATCATGCATACAGTTGGAATCTTTTACAGACAATACAGATACCAAATGAGTTATGTTTTCATATTTCCTGAATAGTACAAACATTCCTACAATTGTATTTTGTGTTACATGCAGCTTGTGGACCATTTTTATGGGAAGCTCCATAATAATATCCAATGAAGTACTTGCATTTGGAAGTACTGCAGCTCCAGTTTATAGAATGCAAATTTAAGCTCCTAAAAAAATTTATATGATTTATCAGGCAATATATATCTATGAGTACTCTCAAGTTGTATATCTGTTTTTTTTCAAGAAAATACATTGCTATCAAGATCTGAGGATTCTGAAAAATCACAGAAACATCATCTTTTCCATATTAAATTTTAGGTTGTTTTTTCTCATTCAAGCATTGAATAAATATTATTATTAACATTCAGGCAAAATATCTGGCTCACAGCTGTAGAGGAAACACAACAGCTATTAGAGGAAATATGGGATTTTTTTCAGATCATTATTTTGGGGAAAAAATACAGTATTCATTTCAAGGAGTTTTTCAAGCCACACAGGATCTCATCAAACTTTTGTTAACATACAGTTGTATTCCATTCTATAACTCAGAGAAGAACATTTAAAGGTACAATAAATTTATTAGTTAAGTTAACAAAGTTTGAATTGATATCAAACTAGTGCTGAAATAAAATATATATTTATATATTTAGAAAACGATTTCTAAATTTCCTTAGCAATTCTAGGTTTGAATTGATATCAAACAACACAGTGGTATATGGGTTCCCAGTTGAACTAAGAGAGTAGGATTTAAGTCCATATTAAATTGCTTTGAATTAAGATGTAATTGTTTTTATAAAGAGCATCCTGATTTGGGTTAGGAAACAACTGGAACCCAGTGCAAGCATTTCAACACATCTGAGTTGATCAGATACATATCTGAAAACCGTAGAATCCACACTATGTTATCTCATAACATGAGGAGAAGGGGAGGTTGTTCCATTGAGAAAGTGCTACAACAGGATCTAGAAATATATAAGTAGAAGCAGATATATGAGAGCAGAAGTACAGCAGAACTGAACTTCCAGTCCTAATCTCATTCTATTGTAACTATGTATCATTTATGTGTTTGCAACTGTGTATCAATGCAA
>BLBF01000002.1:93801929-93813080 GCA_015471245.1 Laticauda colubrina
CTCCCTATCATGAGACGCCCATCTGATGCGGGATAGCAGATACCGCACATTCAAGCAATCTAACAAAATACTCTCTTCAGCAATCCCCAGAGCTACCTAAGAGGGACCCTCTTCTTGCCATTCTGTTGGGCTGGTCAGCTCTTTTTGTGCAAAATGCAACCTGGAGGCCAATAAAGCCAACCATCATGATACAGCAGAAGTATTAGATTTCCCTTTGAAGTATATGGCAAACATTTTACATTAGGTTTATAGTATTAGGAATTTGTATATCCTGATACCACTGTATTAGGAATTTGTATATCCTGCAGAGTTTCTAGAAATAATTTCACAGAACAGCAACATAGTGTTGGAAGTGCTGTTTTCCACCATTGCTGTTATAGTATAGGCTTAATAATGAGCATTTGTTTATTTTTCAGCTTATCTTCTTTCTTTATTAGTGTTCTAGCCACTTCCCTACCTAGTCTATTAAGCCCAGCAGAGGCACATACCAAGAAGCTAAACAGACTTTGCTTAGTGGTAGAGAATGCAATCAGTTCAGTCAGACACAAGAACAATCAGGCACACAAACAACTATTTCAACTGCTCCCCCCAAAAAAGCTTAATTGGCCCTTTATACCATTTTTCTTGCAGAAGTTACTTCTAAAATATTCTTGTTCAGTAGACATTTTCTGCATGAGCCAAGACCTATTTTATATTCTTATCAGAGTTAAAAATCATATTTTCATTTTTCTGCAACATTCCGTTTCTAAAGCATGTGTCACAATTATTATTTGTGCCTTTCTAATCCTTCAAGCTTCTGTGATTTATAGTTTAATATAAAAGCACACATTTAGAATACTTAAAGACTTTATGAAATTAGGACATGTTTGCCTAGATAATCAGCAATTGATAAAAGCCTTGAATATAATATGAAATATTATGCTTGTAGTAATGATGGACAAGGAACAAGAAACTAATTGAGTTTCTTAAGTACAGTTTGGGCTTCAAAATTATTCCCATAAGATTATTTGCCTCTGACACCAATTGCCATGACTTATCTGCTCATTTATTAAATGGGAGTTTTGTTGAAATTTTTAATCTACAATTCAAATGCTCATGCTTAGATACATTTGTTATCAGAATTGGATTGAAAAATGAATCCCACATGTCCACAATATTTGAAAAATAGTACTAATTTAAAAATAAACATGACAACTTTGAAATGCCTCAAAAAAAAAAAAACTGACTCCAATAAGGCTTATTTTAGATAAGTGATACAAAATTGCATTCTAAAATTGGGATTGGCCTCCCAATGTGTGAATAGGCAGATGTCCTTGTATTATTACATTCAAGATATCCATAAGTCAGGTTCTGTTGGAGTATTTGTATAAGCAGAACTACTTATCACAAAACTATAGAAAAGAGGAGAAAATTGGTTGCCTGGAGGGAAAATAATGATTTTGTTTTCTATTTTTAACTTTAAAATTATAGAACTTTGTTTAGTTTTCAAGCTAACAAAATTTAATATTTCTTCTTTTTGTAGCCACTCCAAGCTGGATGCCACATGGCACATTGTGCTGATACCGCCACTAACAGCAGGACATTGTGTGGCTTGTCACGCCAGTGCCACTGCTTATGACAGGATGCTGTATGGCATGTTCACAGTAAGAGGCTATGTGATATATCATGCCAGTGCTGTTGCTTGTGTGCACAATGACACAACACACCACGCAACCTCCTGATGCAAGTGGTGGCACTGGTATGACCAGCCACATGGTGTCTGGCCATGAGTGGCATCTGGCAAGTGGCTGTGGAACAAGTCAGGAGCGGTGCAACAGGTGCAGGCTTGGGAGGACTGACTGTGGTAGTCCTAAGGTGAGCTGGTGAGGCATACCCTGAAAATAAGACCTGGTGCTTATTTTGGGGGCCAAAATAAAATAACAACAGGTCTTATTTTCAGAGAAACACAGTGGGTAACACTTCAGTGGTAAGATAAGGCATTCCAGTACCTCGGTGTATAGTTATGTTGACCGCTTAACCATAGAAGTGTATTCAAAGGTGGTTCCTTTGGCTAAGAAATGGAGATGAGCTCTACCTCCAAGAGTCAGACACAACTAGACGGAGGAAACCTTTACTTTTATGTGGTAGGCCAGTCAGGAAACAACCAGCTGAGCCAAATCTACTTTATTTTAAGACTACATTCACAAAATCTTGCCAATCTGAAAAGCACAAATTTCCCACTACATTTTTAACCACCTGATCAGTTAGGGTGGATCCTTCCTAAATTTCTTTCTTTGAACATTAACCATAGAGAGATCCTCCCTATGATTGTTTTTTCGGCAGTATCTCGTCCCATCATTTCTCAAAGTCATTCTCACATACCATTACAGTTTGGGTATACCATAGTCCAGTTTTAGCAAACAAAAAGCAAACAAAAACTAATTCCAAAGATTATAGGCTGCACCAATTGCATTAGATTCTTGAGAAGAAGAAAAAGGAACATTTCATAAATTGAGAGAGAAAGTCAGCTGGGGATGGATAATAATTATACCTTAAGGCCCTATTGATAATAGAACTTATTTTTCCCCCCAATTGAATGGATTAGTTTCCAAATTTCTCGTTCTGTTGTCTTGCAATTTCTGTCTTACTCTGAACAGTACAGCTAGATATAAAAGTGGGAGCAATAGACTTTAAAATGAGAACTATGGTCTACTGAGGTTGAAATGACAGTTTCATACCCTGAGCTTGTCTTGCTATGAGAAGTTTAAAAGGGAGTTGGTGACAGTGTCATATGATCCACTGACAGAAATTATGGGCACAGCAGGCTCCTGTCACAGTAGAAAAGGAGGGAATTTGCCCAGAGAATAATCAAGGGACAGCTAGGCAAAGTCTCATGGGAAGCTAAAAAAAATGTGTTGGGGAATGAAATGGACCTTTTTTCAGATATTCAGAGAAGGAACTGCTTGTCAAATTTCTTGGAGTGAAGCATAATTAGGCTGCATAGGACTAATTGTAGAAAACCTTAGAAAAACTTGAAAGTACAAACTGCAAAAGAGAATAATTTACTCGATTGCATTTTCTTCCCTTTCCCCCCTGGCTAATATTTGATTAGATGGCCATTTGCAAATACAGAAAGGGCTGAATTCTACATATGTTCTCAAAAAAGTATCCAAAGTAGCACTGAAAGCAATAGTCATTTTCTTTTTTTATTTAAATGAAAATAAGTTCCTCACTTTTCCAATATTGAAGAGATTATCACAATGTGTAAGGAAGGACTCTGAGATCCCTAAAGCCAGAGAAGAATAAAATCAAGTTTCTTGATTCTTGGGAATGAAGAATCCTTCCTTGATGCTTGCTTTCTTCCACACGCAACAAAACTCCAGTGGTCAACTACAATTATTTAAAAAAAATAAAGGACAGTTATACAGAAAAGTAATATATTAAGTGGAACACCTGACTGAATCCTTTCTGTGGTATTTAGAGTGCCTGCATAATAGATCTAGCATTCTAGCTCTTTTAGAATACAGATATATTTGTGTGAAGATGAAGAGTAACATACCAATTAAAGATTCTAGTTAAACTCAACTCACTGGATACATCAATGTGGTCTGTTTGGTAACTATATGAAGCAACTTGCCTTTGATTTCTTCTAGGGTATTTTTGACCAGTCCATCCGACAACCTGAAGTTTCCACATGATCTCCACTTAAGTAATAACAAGATCCAATCCAATTTAGACCTTCTGATATCAAAGTCAGCTATATGCCATCTTCTTCTTCATGATTATACCAGTTACCCTAAAAAGTGCCAAATTCAATATCTGTAAATTATGAATTGGGCCAGTCATTCTTTCTCAGCCTAACCCATCTCACAGGATTATTGTTGCTGTGGGGAACTAGAAAGCAGGAGTATTAAATTTATTTGTCACCTTTAATTATATGTTCTGAATTAAAAATGGCTTTGTAGTTTATCATATGAATGCAGAATCTTAGAATGTTTGTGCTTTTAGGTATCTCTAATCTGTACTTTTCAACTAACAACAAAGCAATTGACAATAAAGATGCTTAAGTTTAATTTTACTCTGAAAAATAAATGTTCACTTCAAGAATCATGTTATTTGTAATATGCAAATTACATGCAAAAAGGATTGCAAGCATATTTCTTTCCAAGTATCATATAAATGTACAATTATTGTTTTTCTGACTTTTGGAAAGAATGCATTATGTTAAAATGAATTCATTTTGTCATTTCATTTATAACTATACAGTGTAATTACATGTGTTAGTGAATGAAACAATTAGCATGTAAAATGTCACAATCATATTACTCTGGCTTTTCAGGGAAATTGTTAGTGAGAATGAAAAGGGGAAGAATAAGCTAAGCCCTTTCCAGAATTCATTTATACAATATTGTACAAAATGACAGCTCAGCGTGAAATAATATCACACAATGGAAAATGAGGGGAGAGAAATTCTTCAGTGGAAAATATGTTTACATTGACATCTGTATAGAACCCAGAAGGAACATTTTTAACAGTTTTCAGATGCTGACTTATTAAAAATTCAGTGAGAGCTATAGAGATACTGTAAGTACAACAGAATCAACATAAAGGCTTCTAAGGCTTCTCTGCTCTTTACTTTCTATGATAACAGAAGGGACATCCATGAATGCACTTTTCATGAAGCCATAGCAAATATTTCACAGGGATTAAATGGATAGCCTCTGTACCAGCTTTCAAACTCTAGTACTTTCCTAACACTCTGGGACTCCATATCCCATGCTAGTTGGAAGTTATGAGAAATGTTGTTCACATTTATCTGGAAAGGTACCAGACTTTGTCTAGTATATCAAGAGAAAGCATATTTGTGCTGGTACCTTTTCTATTGATTAAATTGGTAAATAATGCACAAAAAGTCCTGCTTTAGGGTCTTCCAGTTTGAGCTTCTTCAGCGACAGACCGAAACCACGACTCTGCATGGTTTTGATCCGTGCTCGCCGCTGGAGCTCCCTAAGCTGGCTGGTTTCAGAGCCAAGCCACCCCATAGTGGTGGTGAAGAAGGGGAAGACTGACTGCAGGGTTGAGGAGAGTTGCATCTCTCCTCCTCAGCTGGCCATTACTCCCTTTTCTGAAGGTTGCTGTAGTGGTGGTCAGAAATGGCCATCACAAAGAAGAACTCAACTGGAAAAGAATGTGCAGGAAGATAAGAAGATAAAGTTTTGGTTGACCTGGTCAAACAGCAAAGACAACAAATAAGGTACCCTGGAATTTGAACTATTGAAAAAAAATAATAACACTGTTCCCAAAGAAGATTTCTAAGCAGCGAAGGAGAGAGAAAAGGGAAAGGATTCAGTTTTTTTCCTCTTCCTATACTGACAGCTAAGAGACTTAAGCAAGAAATTGGAAAAAAAATCCACTTTAATGCCCACATTAATGGGCATTTAATGCTGAAAATAAAAAGTCAAAGGGATAAGAAAGATTTCTGGATTATTAAAAGCTTTTGAAAACAGGAAAGGAGAGAAAAAGAATAAAAAGGCAGAATCTGGAAGGGAGGAGACTGCCTGGAATGAAAAAGAACTTACAATAAAATCTCAACAAGATTTCTAAAAGATGCATTTTAACTGAAACATTGCAACAAAATAATAAAACCCCGGAAACAGAAAGTGAAAAAAGAAATAAGAAGAAACAGCTTCGGAGTATTTGGATTACTTGGTGATCTCTGGATATTTGGTTACTGTATTTGAATGACTAAAATCAATCTGGTGGTTGTTTAAAAGTGTTTAAAATGGCTCCACTCTTAGAAGAACCAAAAATGGAACTTAAAAAGCACAAAGAAGATGCACAAGAAGGGAGAGGTTCTTTTGGCTTCGTATTTCAGTTCTTAGAAATGGAGATTTGGAATTATGAGAAACAAGAAATGCCTGCAGAACAAGATTGGGACAAAGAAGAAGCCATCTTTAATGAACAAGTAATCTTAGGTGGGGGAAAAAAAGGAAAGGGGGGAAAGAGAATGGAAAGTTTAAGACTGGGAAAAACAACCCCCCTGAGGCGTCACTTTCCCGGAGGGCTCCCCACGAACTGCCGAATGGGTTTGAGGAAAGACATGACACACGTTTTCTCCTCGGGATGAGCGAGCCCCGAACTAGCTCGAGACAAGCTCTTTTATTGAGGTTTGGGTGGGTTACAAAATATCAGAAGGCAAGCATGTGATCCTGATTGACCATACTCAAGCTGACACATTGGGTTGAATACACATATATGGCAACTATGTTTTGCAAACACAGTTGAGTGGGATGGATATCCATATTTGGGTGTCAGTAGATGACTTCTATGTGTAAAAAGCAGTTTCTACATCATGTCCAGTATTTTTCGGACAGGCCCCTGTGGTTAGTGTTTCTGAGCAGTTTGCAACAGCAGATGTGGTCATATTTCTACAGAGCTTTTCTGTTGCAGAATGTCATATGCAGCGAGGTAGTTCGTGGTTGGAACAGGATATGGACAAACAATATAGCTATAGCTTATTCAAAAGATTATATGGCTAATGCAAGGCAAAACTACCTGATCATTGCAGTAATGTTTCTCCACACACCCCAAAAAGAATAGATTGAAAAATAAGTATAAAATCAGAAAGCAACAGAAGAAGGAAATGCAGAAGAGAGAATTAGAAGTAGAGAGATAAGAGGGTAAAAAGGGGAGGGAGAAGAAGAGGGGGAAGGAAGAAAGAAAGGAAAAGAAGTTATAAAGGACAGAAACAAAATATAGAGAAATAGGGCCTATTTAGAGATAATGGGTGAAAATTTAATTGAAAAAAGGATTCTGCAATGGTACATAAGATAATATTGTTATATTAGAAATATATATAATTTCAGAAAATATGAAAACAATGTATGATTCAAATGTTTGATAAAATAGTTATCATAATCTAGAAGAATGTTTGTCAATAAATAAATGTAACAAAATGAATATTTAATGATTTATAAAACATATGTAAAGAGAAATAAGGGAAAAATGAATTATGGAGATTATAAGGAAGTATGATATTTAATTGAAAAGAAATGTTCAAGATGTTAAGACTTTAATGAATATTAATGATAGAACTGAATTGGAATGGAATGAAGGTTTTAATTACATATATTTATAATCCTTTTTTTAAAAAGAACATAGTGTGTATTGTAAGAAGGTAAGAATTATATTGAAGGTCACAACCTTAAGTTATATATTGAAGTTTAAATAAGAGTTGAATGGATAAAATTAAAAGATATAAAGGTTTCATACTCCAATTAGTAATTACAGGAGAAAATTTGTTTAATGAGAAAGGATAATATGAGCTTGAAACAGAACAGACAAAAGTATAAATATGCTGATTTGAACTGAGATGAGATAATCAAAATAAAATTGAGAAAATTAAAAGAGGGGAAAAACTATATAGAAAATGCAAAATAGTAACAAGATATGGAATAGTAAATAGTAATAAAATATGGATATCAAAAATGAGCATGAAATTGAGTTTGTCTGTATAAAGAAGTGCAACCTGGGACCATGCTATTTTCAAAAAAGATGTTTTACTTGTATTTCATGTGTGTGAAAATCCAAATAAAACTTTAATAAAAAAGAGGCCTGCTTTAGAAGCCTACTTGAAAAGAACAAGAGCTACACTAGAGAGAGCCTAAGGAACAGCAGACAAGATTTAAATGAGATCTCCATATGTTAAATTAATCAAGTATATGGTAATATTCTGTAAAATTAAGGGAAACATTACCATATTGTATCAATGGCTTTCATTAAGCCTGAATGATATGTAACTATCTAATTCTGATCAAATTCATTTTTATGTCCAGTGCATTAAACTTATATCATTCTGCATTTTAAAAAAAAAATTAAGAAAACTTTAAAAAATGTTTTTAAAAATATCCTAATATAAACCCTTATTCCAATCTAACCTGGCTCTTAGAGGCTTCATGGACCAACTTATTCAGATTTCATATTTTACTATGAAACTACTTTGCTATTGCCTGCTTCCAAACCCCTCACCCCCTGCCCCAATGCCTTTATTTGAATTACCAGTTTATCTAATAGTCTGGTATTCTCTCTATCCAAATATTCTCTATGTCTCCTATCCAACTATGAAAGAATCCTGATCCTGCTATGCACCCACTCCCAAAGACAGTCAGATATCAATGCCTACTGAGATCTTCTTAATATGAATTGGGGAATAGTATTTTCACTGATAAAAATATAGCAGTTCTGCCATTTGAGGTCATGAATAATAGTATAAATCAAGGGATAAGGATCTTAAGGAAAATTGTGACCTATCCTAATGGATAGGATTAGCTAGCTAACTTATTTGTTGACTGCATAATCAAACTGGAAGTGCAAAGATGTATCAGGCACATTTTTTCACATGTGGTGGACCTGCAATGCTGTAAAAAAGTATTGGAAACTTAGCCAGACATGGGTGGAAAAAATGGTAGGAGAGTTTATTCCATTTAAGCCGGATATTTTTTTCTTTTAGGGATAATACCAGAAGAATATAAGAAGGATTTAATTTATCTAAAAGTACATGTGTTGACGGTGGTGAGAATAATATATGTGCAATACTGGAAGAAAGAAAACATACTGCCAGAAACAGAGATAATGAGGAAAATTATGGCCTGTGCAAAATTGGACAGGTTAACCGTAGAATTAAAAAACAAGGGAGAATCTGAATACTATGAAACGTGGAATAAAATAGAAAAATAAATACAGTCTAGGAGACCTGATGAAGTAGAATTAGGAGGTCAAAAATATAGAGCCAAATAGGGAGAGTTTGGGCAATGCCAATTAAATTTAATTCATTATTTATAATTTCCTAAGTAACTTGAATTACACTTACTTTTTCTACTTACTATATAGTCCCAGCTACAACCAAGGGTGGGATTCAATCGGTTTGGTGAGAATACAATCCACTGTGCCATGTTAATCAGCTGAACTGCAAAATATGGAAATAAAGGAAAGACAAGAGCAGGGCAGATGGGCAAGTGGTTTCTAAGAGGTTCTCATTTCTAAGAAGTGGTTTCATTTCTAGGAAGTTCCACTTCTTAGAAATGAGCAAAGATCTACACGTAGAACAAGAAGATCTGCTTGTAAGTTTTGACGTATTTTCCTTAATGATGATACCTCCCACCCACCAGCCATTTGGAAACCTGCCCGCATGAATAAACGAGTACCTAACATGAAGAATGACACCAGACCCACACCCACGAGTACTATACAAGATGCTACCACCACATTTCCACGTAGAAAAAAGACTCACACCCACACAGAAGATGAAAAAAAAAAAGCAAAATCACCAGCTTGATCCACAAAAAACATTAAAAATAATAGAGACCAATAAGATGAACAGACCTATAGAACAGCTGTCCTGCCCTACATAAGAGGTACTACAGACAAAATCACTAAGATACTACACAGGCATCACATCAAGACTGCCTTCAAAACAGACAAAAAAATAGCAGCCATCCTTAGAAACCCCAAAGACAAAATTGACCTGGAAAACCAAGGCATATACGAAGTTCCCTGTGCTTCATGTCCGGGCACATACATTGGACAGACCAACAGAAGAATAAGTACCCGCCTGGATGAACACAAAAATGCAGTAAAAAAACTGGAACACACCTCCTCACTAGTCCAACACATGAAAACCACAGGTCACAACATCAACTTCAATGGCACTAAAACCCTAGCCACTATAGAAAACCCCAGCCACAGAATCATCAGAGAAGACATAGAGATTGAAAAAAGACCTGAAAGCATGAATAGAAGAGATGATTCCAGCAGACTGTCAATCATTTGGAAGCCTGCACTCTCAAATAGAAAGATCTCCACACCACATGCCAGGCAATACAGAAGCCTGATGATGGCAGATGAGATTCTGCTGAAACATTGCTACAACTTTAAAAGCACTACAATGACGTGGGATAATACCCAAAGGAGGTTATTCGGATTTTCTCCCGCGTAAAATTGGAAGTATCTAGGCAACGTTTCGATGAAGTCTCATTCATCATCTTCAGGCTTGTTTCTTCAGCTCTGTGCTACTCAGAGTAATGTGAGCTTGCAGCTGCTTCTTCCTTTTAACTGCTAGTGGGGGTGTGACTTGATTGGGTGGGGGCTTGTCTGTGTTCTGATTGGGTGGGGGTGTGTTCTCATTGGTTGGGGGTTTGGGTGTGTTCTGATTGGTAGGGGGGTTGGCTGTGTTCTGATTGGCTGGGGGTGTGTTCTGTTTAGGTGGGGGCTTGATTGTGCTCAGGTTAGTCTTAGTTGCTGGGTGATTTGATGATTCCACCAGACTGTCAATCATTTGGAAGCCTGCACTCTCAAATAGAAAGATCTCCACACCACAAGCCAGGCAAACACCTGGGCACAAACAGACTCCCTCTGATACCTCCAGCTGAAACTCACCCCAACCAGACACCCAGATGAAACCTAGCTTCCTAATAGATAATAGCCATCCTTTCACATGAAGCCAAGCTGCACTGAAAGCCTCCAATACAGGAACACAGTGTTGCCAGCCAATCAAAGCCACAAAACAGACAGAAGAAACCAGAAACACTAATCAAACAAATTCCATGCCCAATAAACACAGACCAAGACTTCGAACCAATCAGGATGAAGAAAAAAGCATCCTGGGACAGCAATAGGCTAGCCTCAAATTTAAAACCAACGGCTGTGAGAGCCTGACCCACATACAAACTCAATACAGAAGCCTGATGATGGCAGATGAGATTCTGCTGAAACGTTGCTACAACTTTAAAAGCACTACAATGATGTGGGATAATACCCTAAGGAAGCTGAACAGTAGACACACACACACACACACACACACACATTATATATATATAATGTTTTGTTTTTTTTAAAGCTTTCGCGGGTGCTTACATGTGTGCTGTTCAGCTTCCTTCGGGTATTATCCTACGTCATTGTAGTGCCTTCAAAGTTGCAGCAACGTTTCAGCAGAATCTCATCTGCCATCATCAGGCTTCTGTATGGATGTGGGTCTCACAGCTTTTGGTTTCATATTCGAGGCTGGCCTATTCTGATTGGCTGGGAGTTTTGGTCTGTGTTCACTGGACTTGGAGTTTGATTGATTGGTGTTTCTGGTTTCTTCTGTCTGTTTTGTGGCTTTGATTGGCTGGCAAC
>BLBF01000002.1:93813090-93836417 GCA_015471245.1 Laticauda colubrina
CTTAGCTTTGTGTGAAAGGACGGCTGCTATCCATGAGGAAGCCAGGTTTCACCTGGGTGCCTGGTGGGGGGGTGTTCGAGTTGGAGGCATCAGAGGGAGTCTGTTTGTGCTCAAGTGTTTGCCTGGTTTGTGGTGTGGAGATCTTTCTATTTGAGAGTGCAGGCTTCCAAATGATTGACAGTCTGCTGGAATCATCTCTTCTATTCATGCTTTCAGGTCTTTTTTCAATCTCTATGCCTTCTCTGATGATTCTGTGGCTGGGGTTTTCTATAGTGGCTAGGGTTTTAGTGCCATTGAAGTTAATGTTGTGACCTGTGGTTTTCATGTGTTGGACTAGTGAGGAGGTGTGTTCCAGCTTTTTTACTGCATTTTTGTGTTCATCTAGGAGGGTACTTATTCTTCTATTGGTCTGTCCAATGTATGTGGCTGGGCATGATGTACAGGGAACTTCATATATGCCTTGGTTTTCCAGGTCAATTTTGTCTTTGGGGTTTTTAAGGATGGCTGCTATTTTTTTGTCTGTTTTGAAGGCAGTCTTGATGTGATGCCTGTGTAGTATCTTACTGATTTTATCTGTAGTACCTCTTATGTAGGGCAAGACAGCTGTTCCATAGGTCTGTTGATCTTCTAGGTCTCTGTTATGTCTTGGTGTGTTTTTGTGGATCAAGTTGGTGATTTTGTTTTTGTGGAAGCCATTGGCTGTCAATACTTTAGTCAGGGTGCATAGTTCAGTCTTTATATGTGTCTTGTCTGCCAGGCGTTTGGTTCTGGTAATTAGTGTTTTAGCCACGGAATTTATCTGTGCTGGGTGGTGGTGGGATTGGGCATTGAGACAGAAGAAACCAGAAACACCAATCAATCAAACTCCAAGTCCAGCGAACACAGACCAAAACTGCCAGCCAATCAGAATAGGCCAGCCTCGAATTTGAAACCAAAAGCTGTGAGACCCACATCCATAAAGAAGCCTGATGATGGCAGATGAGATTCTGCTGAAACGTTGCTGCAACTTTGAAGGCACTACAATGACATGGGATAATACCCGAAGGAAGCTGAACAGCACATATATATGTGTGTGTGTATTCAACTTTGTTCAGTATCTTCCCATGTCATTATAGTTGTGTTTTTAAAGTCGTAGTGACGTTTCAGCAGAATCTCATCTGCCATCATAAAGCTTGTGTATTGTGTTCATCTGTGAGTCAGGCTAATGTATATATATGATGTAGAAGTGAATATTCTTAATGGATAGCCTAAGGCGAACACTTTCTCACAATTTTTTAAAAAAAGCTATATGTTAATATATTAATGGAAAAAGAAAATATTGTCACAGTACTCTAGCTTTAATGTGACATTCATGTGACATGTGGACTGATACAAGCAGGCTTTGAGGATGAAAGTTTTGCTGAAGCACCAACTCTCCAAGGAGTATTCATTGCATGTAAGCGCCACCAAGGAAGACAACAGAATTGTCATGGGAGAGAGGAAGTGAACCAAAATCACAGCTTCAAGCAACTGAAAAAATGGGTGACAAGCCTGCAACTGATTTTAAGTGAACTTCCATAGGAACCACAAATACACAACAATAGTAAGTACAAAACAACAACATTTGGTGGGACTACCTGATCCGGGCTGCAAATGGAACAAACAAACAGAAAAACACAGTTCTGCCAACTAATTATAGTTTGCATATTTATTTTTATTTATTTATTTGATTTGTTAAACACTTACAAGATAATAGGAATAAGTATGTACATAGTTATTAAGACATGAAATGGATACATATAAGAAAATTAAAAGAAACAATAGGACAGGGACGGTAGGCACATTGGTATGCTTATGCATGCTCCCTACAGACCTCTTAGGAAATGGGTGAGGTCAACAGTAGACAATCTAAGGTTAAAGTTTTTGGGGTTTGGGGAAGAAACCACAGAGTCAGGTAGAGTATTCCAGACATTGACCACTCTGTTGCTGAAGTCGTATTTCCTGCAATCAAGTTTGGTGTGGTTAACCTTGAGTTTGTATCTATTGTGTGCTCTTGTATTGTTATGGTTGAAGCTGAAGTATTCAGTGACGTATAGGACATTGCAGTGTATGATTTTATATACTACACTGACACCCCTCTCCCTCAGACAGCCCACAGACAGCCAGTCCTCTTCCAGCCAGGAGCCAGCTAGCCTGTCTAGGCAGGTGTCTTCAGAGGGCCCCACGGCAGAGACCCCCCCCGACAGCTACACCCCATGCCGGAGGACTTGGAGGATCCCCTGTCACAAATGGAGGAAGAAGCGGCAGCCACCAGAGACCAACGCAACCCCACCCCCACCCCCAACTCCACAGGATGCAGGTTGAGAGGCAGACTGGAGGGCCAGTCTGTCCTGTTGGAGATCAGGGACACAATGAAGACCACCACAGAACTTCTCTCTCAGCTGGTCCACTTGGACAGAGGATCCTCAAGCCGCCACACCTTCATCACCTACATGAGTCACACCCTGAGAGATCTGACAGAGGCCCAGTAACAGGTGATAAAGGAGAATATAACAGCACTTCTGCACAATCCTCAAGGCCCAGCTGAACCTGCTCTGACCCAGTCCAGGTCTGCTACTCCACCCCAGGCAATGTCACATCCATCCATGGCTTTCACATCCAGCCGATGTCACATCCTTCCATGGCTTTCAACAGCCTCTCACCTACCAAGGCTATGACTACCAGGACTTCCCACAGCAAAAACATACCTTCCTAGTCCAGGCTCAAGTTCATCGCACCCCACACCTCGCCCAGCTGCAGACCTGACAGCCCCACTACACTCTTCCTTCCTCTACCCCACAGCCAAGCCCATCAACGGACAATCTGTCATCAGTCTTGTGCCTGACATCCCAGGTATTTGATGAAGGGCCTCTCAACCTCACGGGACTGAGTAAGCTCTCTGAGAGCTTCCTGAACACACCATCCCCTGTTGTACTCTTGGGGCCAAGCACCCCAATGGTGCCTCAGACCAGCACCCAAGCCACAGTCACCTCCACAGTCCCTGCCCGCTTAACAGCTGAGACCATGGACATGACTCAGAGTGACTGAGAAAAGTGCCAGAGACTGAGTTATTACTTGTTCATTTTATCTTTGCTTAATACACTTTACTTGGGTCATTTTGCTTTTTTAATAACGTCATACAGTTTACTTAAAGCCCATGTCATACTGCACCAATGGATTCAAAGAGGATGTAAAACGGAGATAAACGCTTGCCATCCATTGTAAAATGCGATGCATCTGTTGTGTACTCACTGCGTCTGTGATTCATACTCTCTATCCGTCCAGCATCCGTCTACTGTGATTTCATCAGCTCAAAAAGTTTTGAGCTGCAGAAAACTTTTTGACCGGATGAAGTATCCAAGGTGTCCATTATATATCCACTACGCATATGGGGAACATCCGTTTTATGTCCGTCGTCATCCGTTACACGTCCGCTATATCTGCAAGGCATCCGCTGCACATCCGTGCAACTCACATCTGCTCCAGCAGAAAACGGACACAGGGAGGAAGCGAAACGGATGCGGAACGGACACACAGCGTTAGTAGAACGGATGTAGAAAGGATGAAAGCAGATGCATCTCGGATATAAAGCATTAAAACAGAAAAAACATTCGTATAGGGGATGTATCTCGGATATTTAGGATGTCTGGAGGATGTCTGGAGGATGCAGAAGGACACCTAGCAGAAAACTGACATTTCTTATAAAAAGGGGGAGGAAATCACCTGGATCTCACTTTCAGTCCAGCAGACGTGGAGCACACACCTCTTCAGCCTTGCTCTTGCTCTTCCACAGCATCCATTCTTCTCCACCATGGATCATTGCATGCTCCTTTTGGTAGCCGCCATCATTCAAAACCAGAACCAAGCCCTCTTCAGGCTCTTTCACCTTTTCTACGGGAAGAAAAAGAGACGGCCAAGAAGTGTGTGGGTCCGATGATGGATCACGAGAAGAGCCGAGTATGCACGTATGACAAGCTGATGGTGGAGCTGAGGAACGAAGACACTCATGCATTCCAGAACTTCATGAGGATGCGGCCAGCTGTCAGCCTTCAAGATCTTCTACTATCTCTTTGCATCTTTTGGCTGTCATAAGAAACGGAGGGGGGGAGGTAGGGATAAGTCTGGGAAGTGAGCTGGAGGTGTTACATTCTTCTGTTGTGTAAATGGGGGGGGAGCATACAATAGAGTTAGGTTTCTATTTCTCGCTTAGCTTTCTTTTCTCTGCGCAACTGCAACCCATTATCAAAGTATGCCAAGGTCAACGGACAGAGGCCTCATCATCACCTGAAGATGCCCACATGATCATATTCACAACTTCTAATTGGAAGTTTCATCTGAACTATTGGGGGTGGGAACACTTCCATCACTTTGTATATGTGAATTGCACGCCTAATTTCTCATATTCAGAATTTTTTGGTTGCTACCACTTCACTTTCAGTAAAAGATATCTTTTCTCTAATTTAAAGAGTCTAAATATTTTTTTCCTGGATTTTGAATGGAGCTCCGCCTGACATTATTCTGAATCTGCCTCTACCAGCCCACCCGGAGAAAACACCCAATTTTCTCCCGAGGGAGCCTGGACATCATGTCATCTTCAACTAGTGATCAGGAAGACTTGGGAGCCATTGGAGGGCAAGATTCTTTGCTGGTACAGGAAGCCCAATATCTAGCAGAGCTCAATCTGGAAGAGGATCCAGGTGTGAAGCCCAGATGGTCAGTGGGGGTTGGCTGGAAAGATCTGGAGAAGAAACCCCCCAGGGATCACAACTACCCATCGGCGTGGAAAAGAGGAGCCATGGCAAGAGAAGGATTCTCACTGAATCAAGCCAGGAGACTCCTTGATGAAGCCTTTGAACAACTCCAATCTACACAAAGGTATGAAGGGGAAGGGGAAGTAGCCCCAGCTAGAAGAAGCAGAGCAGTCCCCTCTCCCATAAATCAACCTGATCCAGCAGCAGCTCCGGGGCCCTCAGCGGGGGGTGTAATTCCTAGAAGACGTAGAGCTCCTAGACTGCCTCCGTTAGAAGTAAAATACGAGGGAAATCCCAAAACCTTGGGATTTTTTCTAGCCCAAGTTTGGAGCTATATGGAAGAATACGGGGAGGATTTTCCCTCAGAAGCAGCCAAAGTGAGATGTGCTACCAGGGCTCTGGAGGGAACAGCTGCAGAGTAGATGGTGACCTTGCATAATGATAATGCTCCCCAGTTGATGAACTATAACCTGTTCATGACTGCGCTGCGGGCTAGGTTTGAGGACCCACTGGCAGAGCACAAGGCCTGGATTAAGATGAAGACCATAAATCAGAGGTCAGTGGCTGACTACACCCAAGAATTTAGACAGTTAACTGGTCATAACTGAGGCTGGTCCCAGGAAGCCCTGATAGAAGCGTTTAAAGATGGTTTAAATGAAGATGTGTAGCAGAGATGCATTGCTAGAAGAGACCCAAATGACTTACAGATGTGGTACCTGCTGGCAGAAGAAGTGGAAATTGATTTAACCCGAAGCAGATGGCGGGGAGGTTCTGGGTGGAGCAAGCCTTCCCCCCCACATCCTCAAGAGGTCCCCAAACCTCAGAGGGGAGGAGTGGTGGCAAGACCCAACCCCTTGGCCTGCTTTCAATGTGGGAAGGAAGGTCACTGGGCTGTGAACTGCAAAGTCAAGCTGGAACCAAAGGGGGCACCAGAAGAAGGGAAGAAACCTGAAAAATCCCCAGCGAAGCCTCGCGAAGCAGCACTAAAGTTGAAAGAGATGGCAGAGGTCACCCCTCCCACAGGAGAGGAATTAGTTACCCCTGAGGAGGATGATTTCGACTCAGAAGACGACTTCCTGGTAAGTCCAAGCGTGGGCCCTATGACCATTCTGGTGAAGTTGAGGGTACCCAATTCAGGGATCGAAGGGGAAATGCTATCCCTGTTAGATTCTGGGTGCACAAGGTGTATAATCAACATGGAAGTAGTGGAGAAAATGGGCTTAAAACTAAAACCTTTGAAGATGCCCATTTCCTTTTGCCAATTAGATGGATCAGTGGCTGGAGGTTGCCCTGCACAGCTTATCACGGAACCTATGGAAATGATCATGGGAGAGCATGATGAGACTATGTGTTTTATTGTGGTCCCTGGGATGGAGCAACCATTAATACTGGGATTGCCCTGGCTCCGGAAATGGAACCCCCAGGTTAACTGGAGAAAGGGGTTGTTGTGCATACAGCACCAAGCAGCGACCAGGAAAAGAGGGCAGATCTCAGCCGAAGCTTCAGATTCCGATTGAAATAGCTTTCACAGGTATTGAACCATGAAAGGAGAGGAGAAAATTCCCAAAGAGTATTGGGATTTAAAAGAAGTGTTCAGTGAGAAGGCCTCGGATGAGCTTCCGCCTCACCGGCCAACAGACTGTGCTATTGAGATTTTGCCTGGGGTGAAGCTCCCGAAACCGCAGTAATACTCAATGACACCACGGGAATTGGAGGAGCTAAGATTGTTTATAGATAAAAATCTGGAACGTGGTTTCATTCAACCTGCTAGACCCCGGGTAGCGGCCCCAGTGTTGTTCCGTGAAAAGAAAGATGGTTCCAAACGCTTGGTGGTGGATTACAGAAATTTGAACGCTATTTCTGTGGAAAACGTGTACCCCCTTCCTTTGATGAAGGACATGTTGGCCCATTTAGCGAAGGGAAAGATCTTCACGAAGTTGGATTTGAGAGAAGCATACTACCGGATTCGAATTAAGGAAGGGGATGAGTGGAAGACCGCTTTTAACTGCCCGATGGGTTGCTTCCAATTCAATGTTCTTCCTTTTGGTTTACAAGAGGACCCAGCTGTATTCATGCAGATGATCAATCAAGTGTTACATGAACATTTATACAGGGGGGATTCTGGTTTATCTTGATGATATCCTTATCTACACGGAAACTCTGGATGAACTTGAGAAACTGGTGCGGTCGGTTCTACAGAAACTGTGTGCCCCTAAGTTGTATGCTAAACTATCAAAGTGTGAATTCCATCAAGAGAACATTGACTATTTGGGATATCGCATTTCATCTGAAGGCATAGAAATGGATTCAGAGAAAGTGCATGCCATATTGGAATGGGCTCCACCATGTACCAGAAAACAACTTCAAAGCTTCTTGGGATTTGCAAATTTTTGCCAGCAATTTATCCCGACATTTGCTAAGATAGCAATGCCCATCACAAATCTCTTAAAAACTAAAGGGGAGGTGAAGCCAAGGTCGGGCAAGCTGTTGGAGTGGTCCATGGAGTGCCAAGCAGCTTTTGAAAAGCTAAAACGACTGTTTGCTGCAGAACCAGTGCTAAAGCACCTGGATATTGAAGCTCCTTTCGTGATTCAAGCCGATGCAAGTGATGTGGCTGTTGGAGCAGTGTTACTTTAAATCAACGAGAAAGGGACCTTACAGCCTTGTGCGTATACCTCCCGTAAGCTGTCTGAAACCGAGAGAAGGTGGGCCATGTGGGAAAAAGAAGCTTTTGCAGTTCGTTGGGCCTTAATCACCTGGAGACATTTCCTGGAAGGAGCAAAACATCCATTTGAGGTATGGACTGATCATAAAAATTTGGAAGCCTTAAAAACGCCTCGGAAGCTGTCCCCTAAACAAGTTTGCTGGGCCCAGTATTTCAATGGGTTCAATTTCTCACTGAAGTACATTCCAGGAGGGAAGAACTTCATGGCGGATGCTCTCTCTAGACTACCCCAATATAATAGTATTCACCAGGAGGTGATAAGTCCAATTGTCTCAACCAAACATCTAGCTGCCCCAGTGATCACCAGAGCCCAAAAGAAGAAACAAGAAGTGGATTTATCGAATGACCTAACCGAACAACTAAAGGAAGGTTTAAAACTGGATGAGTGGTTCCTGGCTCATTCAAATGACTACACAGTTAGAGATGGTTTGGCTTGGGTGGGGACCAAGTTGTATGTGCCACAGGTGCTAAGCAGCCAAATACTACAACAAGCTCATGATTCTAAAGCAGCTGGTCACTTTGGATTTGTGAAACCTTACACCTGGTTAAGTGGCAATTCTGGTGGCCTACTTTAAAGAAGGACATTGAAACTAATGTAGCTAGCTGTCCAATTTGTGCATTGGCGAAAAGACCTCCTGGCAAGCCAGTAGGGTTGTAACAAAATGTAGCTAGACCGACAGCCCCCTGGAAGGAAATCTCTATGGACTTTATGGTAGAATTACCCAAAAGCAGTGGAAACACGGTTATCTGGGTAGTAACCGATTTGTTTTCCTAACAAGTACATTGCATACCTTGTTCCAAGATTCCATCTGCTAAGACACTGGCTAAACTGTTTATTTCACATATCTATAGGTTACATGGTGTTCTGGAATGCATAATCTCTGACAGAGGGGTCCAATATACCTCAAATTTTTGGAAAGAGTTCCTGAAGTTGATAGGCTCCGCCCACCACCCTCAAACCAATGGGGCCTGTGAGAGGACTAACTCAGTGCTAGAACAGTATCTTAGATGTTACACAAATTATCAACAAGATAACTGGTCCGAATTACTACCATTTGCCGAAGTGGCATATAACAACTCCATACATAGTAGTACAGGATTTACTCCATTTAAAGTAGCTTCAGGACAAGATTTTGTACCCATACCTGAACTTCCTCGTGAAAAGCCTAACATCCATTTGTTGGATGAATGGATAACTCAACTCCAACTTAACTGGCCAGTGACACACAAAGCATTAGATGAGGCCCATCAAGCTCATAAGAAGTTTGCAGACAAGAAAAGATCTCCACAGAAATTTTATAAAGTGGGCGACAAAGTTTTCCTGTCCACCAGATACCTGCAAACCACTCAAAAGTCAAAGAAGCTTGGTCCTAAATATGTTGGTCCTTTCACGATTGAACGGATTATAAATCCTGTAACAGTCCAGCTGAATTTACCGAAAACTCTTTGATGAATTCATCCGGAGTTCCATGTTAGTTTGCAAAAACCTGAACATACTTTTGATTTAAGACCCATCCAGGCTGACCCTCCCAAACCAATACTGATTGAAGGTGAACAACATTTTTAAGTTAAAGAAATTATAGACTCTCGCAAATGGAGGGGTCGACTCCAGTAACTTGTAGTCTGGAAACATTTCCCTTCTTCACAAGCCGAATGGGTTAACTAAACCGACGTTAAAGCCCCTAAGATGATCAAACCATTTCGTTCCAAGTATCCTGATAAGCCCTAGGAGTGTATTGTTTTGTAATTGTTTAATGATTAATAATTGTCTTTATATTTTCTCCTCTCTCTCTTTTAGGACTGATGGTTTTCCTTTTTCTAGGAGGGCCGAATGTCAGCCTTCAAAATCTTCTACTATCGATTTGCATTTTTCGGCTGTCGAAAGAAACGGGTGGGAGGGGAGGTAGGGATAAGTCTGGGAAGTGAGTTTGAGGTGTTACATTCTTCTGTTGTGTAAATGAGGGGGGGGGAGCATACAATAGAGTTAGGTTTCTATTTCTCGCTTAGCTTTCTTTTCTCTGCGCAACTGCAACCCGTTATCTAAGTATGCCAAGGTCAATGGACAGAGGCCTCATCATCACCTGAAGATGCCCACATGATCATATTCACAACTTCTAATTGGAAGTTTCATCTGAACTATTTGGGGTGGGAACACTTCCATCACTTTGTATATGTGAATTGCATGCCTAATTTCTCAGATTCAGAATTTTTTGGTTGCTACCACTTCACTTTCAGTAAAAGACATCTTTTCTCTAATTTAAAGAGTCTAAGTATTTCTTTCCTGAATTTTGAATGGAGCTCCGCCTGACATCTGCCTGACACCAGCCATGTTTGACGAAATTGTGGAGCGTCTGAGACCAACGTTGACCAAGGCGAACACCAACTTCCATCCCAGCCTGGACCCTGGGCTGAAGGTGGCACTGACTCTGTGCCACCTGGCCTCTGGAACCACATACAGAAACATGTACAGCTAGAGGGTGCCACACAACACCATCAGCATTGTAGTCAGAGAAGTGGTGCAGGCCATCATCAAAGAATATGTGGAGGAGCTCCTCCAGTGTCCCACCACTGAAGAAGACTGAAGGAAAGTAACAGAAGAGTCGTATCAGAGGTGGAACTTCCCCTACACCGTTGGAACCATAGATGGGAAGCACGTGGCCTGCAAATCTCCAGTCAAGTCAGGGTCCTCTTATTTCAACTACAATTCCTTCTTCAGTATCATCCTCTTTGCCATGGTTGATGCTGACTACAAGTTCATCTACACCGATGCTTCAGGCAACAGGACAGCTTCAGATGCCCAGGTATACAATGCCAGTGACCTCAAGGAAGGGCTGGAACGCAACCTCATCATGGGTTTTCCAGATCCAGACCCCCTGCCCAACGACACACAAGAGGTGCCCTACTTCATCATGGGTGATGACGCCTTCTCCCTCAGAACCTACCTCATGAAGCCCTACAGTTCCAGACTCCTCACCCGTGAAGAGAGGATCTTCAACTACAGACTGTCCAGGGCAAGATGGGTAGTGGAGAACGCCTTTGGCATCCTGGCCAACAGGTTCCAGGTACTTCTCAACACCATGCAGCATCACCCAGGGAACGTGAGGAGCATCGTGGAAGCTTGCTTCATCCTGTACAATCTTATGCGCACCCGCTACCCAGTGTTGCAGAACAGGCTTGTAGATCATCAACAAGGGAATGAGGACATGGAGTCTGGTGAATGGAGGCAAGGACGAAACCTGATAGACACTGTGGATGTACCAGGCCCCAACAGAGCTTCATGTGAAGGGAAGAAGCAGCGCAACCTCCTGAAACACTGGTGCAACTCCCCAGCTGGAGCAGTGGAGTGGCAAGACAGGATGATAGATGGTTAATGGATGCTTCCTTGAGCCTGTGGCATAACACTGATGAGGTTGTGCCATGTATGTTCAGTGGCCCTACAATGAACAGGGCATTAATAAAGAGTTGTGTTTATGTTGAAATGTGTTGATCAATGATTAAATTGTTATTGATAATAAAGGGCCATAGGTGTGGCAACTGGGAGGGTGGACCACACAGTCCCACTATGCTTGCACTGGAGGCTTATCTATCCCACAGCTATTACCCATCCCACAGGCATCCCTGCCCATCCCACAGCTATTACCCCTCCCATAGGTATCCCTGACCACCCCACAGCTATTACCCATCCCAAAGGTATCCCTGCTCATCCCACAAGCATGCAAAGGCTTAACCATTTTCTAAAAGTTTCCACCAACACTTTCTTAAGGAAAATAAATGACCCAAGTGTGTGAAGCAAAGATAACCTTTATTAATAACAGGTAAGCAATGTGTAGGTAACAACTCAGTCTCTGGCAATGTTCTCAGTCACTCTTAGGCATGTCCATGGTCTCAGGTGTAAAGGGGAGAGGGACTGTGGAGGTGGCAGTGGCTGGAGTGCTGGTCTGAGGTGCCATTGTGGTGCCTGGCCCCAAGAGGACAACAGGAGGTGGTGTGTTCAGGAAGCTCTCAAAAAGCTGGCTCAGCCCAGTGAGGTTGAGAGGCCCTTCATCAAGGACCTGGGATGTCAGGCACAGGACCAATGAAAGATGTTCTGAGGCCAGACTTGGCTGTGGGGTGGAGAAAAGAGTGTAGTGGGGCTGATGGTCTGCAGCTGGGTGAGGTGAGGCATCTGTGTCATGCGAGGAAACATCTGTGGCATCGGTGGCAGCTGTGGCAGCTGTGGCATCTGTGGCATCAGTGGCATCTGTGGCATCAGTGGCATCTGTGGTGTCAGTGGCACCTGTGGCGTCGGTGGCGTCGGTGGCATCAGTGGTATTGGTGGCATCGGTGGCATCGGTGGCACCTGTGGCGTGCGAGTAACCTGTGCCTGGACTGGGAAGGGCTGCCTGTGCTGCTGGAAGTCCTGGTATTCATAGCCTTGGTAGGTGAGGGGTTTTTGAAAGCCTTGGAAGGGATGTGACATCACCTGGGATGGAGAGGCAGACCTGGACAGGGTGGGAGCAGGTTCAGCTGGGCCTGGAGGGTGGTGCAGCAGCGCCGTGATCCTCTCTTTGAAGACCTGGTACTGGGCCTCGGGCATGTCCATGAAGGTCTGGCTCACGTAGGTGATGAAGGGCTTGCGGTTCGAGGATGGTATGTCGAAGTGGACCAGCTGGGAGAGGAGATCTGTGCTGGCTTTGATTGTGTCCCTGATCTCCAAGAGGACAGTGTTGCTCTGTCTCTCTGGTCTGCCTCTCTGCCTGCTTTCTGTGGAGGTGGAGCTGGGTGTGGGTGTGGGTTGGTCTCTGGTGGTCGCTGCTTCTTCTTGCTCCATGTGTGTGAGAGAATCCTCCACGTCCTCCGGCATAGAGTGTTCAGCTGTCAGGGGAGTCTCTGTTGTGGGGCGCTCTCTGGACACCTGCCTGGAGACGGTTGTTGTTTCCTGGCCAGAAGAGGACTGGCTGTCTGTGGGCTGCCTGAGAGTGAGGGTAGACAGAGGGGCTGCTCCTCAGTGGCGGACCTCACCCTCCAGGAAGCTGCACTTTGCCATGACGTAGCTCTCCAGGTGGGTGAGCTTGACCGCAGCCTGGCCAGACTTCTTCAGGTGCAGCTTCCCGTACCAGGTGTGCATATGCTTCCACCACCCATGGAGGACATCAGCAGTGTAGCCCAGGCTCTCCGCCTTCTCCCTCCAAGCCTCCTGTTTCCGCTTGGTGTCTTGATAGAGTCTGTGGCCCTTCCTCCATATGTACTCGTTCTCCCTCACCCACTCCAGCACCTCCTCCTCATGCTCCTCTATGATGGAGTACTGCTTCCTCTCTCTCTTCTCCTTGCCTTGCCTCTTCCTCCCTCTGGCAGGGCCTTCAGCAGCAGGGCCTTCATTATCAGGACTTTCAGGGCTTTGAGGCTGGTCCACCACAGCAGAAGCAGGAGAAGCAGCAGGAGAAGCAGCACCAACAGAGTCAGCACCAGCAGAAGCACCAGCACTAGGAGCAGCACCACCACCAGCAGCAGAGTCAGCGCCCGGGGGTGGGATGGTGGATCTATCCCTCTTGCCAGGGCTGGCAGAAGATGGCACAGGCTTCCTCTTCTTCCCATGTTGTTCTCTCGAAGATGTGTCTGGCAGCAGGTCTTTCCTCTGAATGCTGGCCTCGTGCGAGCTGCCTCCTTTTATATCCGTGGGGCTGACGCAATGCATCCTCCCCGCATATGCAGTGAACGCTACGCATCCACTCTGCATCCGCATCATCCGCTGTGCATCCACTGTGCATCCGCTATGCATCTGATACGCATCCGCTTCATCCGCTACGCATCTACTCTTTCAGCTATGCATCCGCTTTGCTATCCTCCTCCTGAAGCCCTGCAGACGTGCCATCCACTTCCATCCACTTTCATCCACTAGGCTTCCATTGAGCATCCATTTTACATCCGCGCTACATCCTCCCCCATCCGTTCTTTTCCGTTCTCTTCATGCAAATTTTTGCCCCTTTTGAGAGCGGATAAGAATGAATTGAGCCACCCCCGGATTTTTGGCAACCCGCTGTGTCCTTTTACATACATTTTGCATCCGTCGGACAATGTGACCTAGTCTTAAGACAGTTAATAAAGGTTATCTTTGCTGAACACACTTAATTCAGTTTACTTGGTTCATTTTGCTTATTTAATAAAGTCATAAAGGTTTCCTAAGAAAGTTAACAAAGGTTATCTTTGCTTAAGACACTTGGTTCATTTTTTTTACTTAAAGTGTAAAAAATAAATAATAAAATAAAAATAAAATAACAAAAATAAAGTGTTGGTGAAAGCTTTTAACAAATGGTAAAGCCTTTGCATGCTTGTGGAATAGATAAGGATAGTTGTGTGATAGATAAGGATAGTTGTGGGATAGATAAGGATAGTTGTGGGATAGATAAGGATAGTTTTGGGATAGATAAACCTCCAGTGCAACCATAGTGGGACTGTATGGTCCACCATCCCAGCTGCCACACATATGGACCTTTATTATCAATAACAATTTATTCATTGATCAACACATTTCAAAATAAACAAAGCTCTTTGTTAATGCCCTATTCATTGTAGTACCACTCAACATACATAGCACAATCTCATCAGTGTTATGTGACAGGCTCAAGGAAGCATCCATTAACCATCTATCATCCTGTCTTGCCACTCCACTGCTCCAGCTGGGGAGTTGCACTAGTGTCTCAGGAGGTTGCGCTGCTTCTTCCCTTCACATGAAGTTCTGTTGCAGCCTTGTACATCCACAGTGTCTATCAGGTTTGGTCCTTGCCTCCATTCACCAGGCTCCATGTTCCCATTTCCTTGTTGACAAACCACAAGTCTGTTCTGCAACACTGGGTAGCGGGTGCAGATGAGATTGTGCAGGATGCAGCAAGCCTCCACGATGCTCCTCACAGTATGTGCCTCATGCTGCATGGTGGTGAGAAGTATCTGGAACCTGTTGGCCAGGATGCCAAAGGTGTTCTCCACCACCCGTCTTGCCGTGGACAGCCTGTAGTTAAAGATCCTCTCTTCACGGGTGAGTTATCTTGAACTGTACTTCATGAGATAGGTTCTGAGGGAGAAGGCATCATCACCAACAATGAAGTAGGGCACATCTTGTGTGTCATTGGGTAGGGGATCTGGATCTGGAAAACCCATGATGAGGTTGCATTCCAGCCCTTCCTTGAGGTCACTGGCATTGTATACCTGGCTATCTGAAGCTGACCTGTTGCCTGAAGCATCGATGTACATGAACTTGTAGTCAGCATCAACCATGGCAAAGAGGATGATACTGAAGAAGCCCTTGCAGTTGAAGTAAGTGGACCCTGAGTTGGCTGGAGCTTTGCAGGCCATGTGCTTCCCATCTATGGCTCCAAAGGTGTGGGGAAAGTTCCACCTCTGATACCACTCTTCTGCAAGTTTCCTCCAGCCTTGTTCAGTGGTGGGGCACTTGAGGAGCTCCTCCAGATATTCTTCAATGATGGCCTGCACCACTTCTCTGACCACTTTGCTGATGCTGTTGTGTGGCATTCTCCATGCATACTGCATGTTTCTGTATGTGGTTCCAGAGGCCAGGTGGTTTAGAGTCAGTGCCACCTTCAGTCCACGGTCCAGGTTGGGACGGAAGTTGGTACTTGGCTTGGTCAACCTTGGTCTCAGAAACTCTACAAGTTCATCAAACATGGCTGGTGGAATCCTCATGAAGTGATGGAATGCACGAGGGTCTTCATTCCTCCGCGCCACCATCAACTGGTCATACATTTCAAACTCCATTCTTCTCATGATCCATTCTCAGAACCACACAGCTCTTGGACGTCTCCTTCTCCTTGTGTAGAAAAGATGAAACAGTCTGAACAGGGTGTTCATTCTGGTGATGAATGATCGCAGATACCATATGGACTGTGTGATGAACCATGGTGGAGAACAATGGATGATGTGGAAGACCAAGACCAAGGGTGAAGAGGTCTGTACACCACAGCTGTTGGACTCATACTGAGATCCAGATGATTTTCTCCCCCTTTTTATAGGAAATATCGGTAGTCCGCTAGGTGTCCTTCTACTCTGGACATACTCCAGACATCCTAAATATACGAGATACATCCCAGATACAAGCGTTTTGTCAATTTTAATCCTTTATATACGAGATGCATATGCTACATCCTTGCTATTTCTGTGCTACTAACGCTGTGTGGACGTTCCGTGTACTTTTCGTTTCCTCCCTCTTTCCATTTTCAGCTGCAGCAGATGTGAGTTGCGAGGATGGCCAGAGGATGCAGAGAGGATACAGCGGACGTTTAATGGATGATAACAGACATAGAACGTTTGTTGCCCGTATATGTCATGGATGTACATCATACGCGGCGGAAAGTTCATCCATTCAAAAAGTTTTGTGCAGCTCAAAACTTCTTGCGTGGATAAAATTCCAGTGGATGGATGTTCGAGGGATAGAGCGTATGAAACACGTATGCTGTGAGTTTACAACAGATGCATAGCACTTTCCAGCGGATGGCAATTTTTTAACAATGTTTTACATCCTCTTTGCATCTGTTGGTGCAGTGGGACAGGGGCTTTACCAAGAAATAGGTTATGGTCTACTTTGTCAGATGCCTTGCTGAAGTCCAGGTATACTCTTGCATATCGATAATATTTAGTCAAATTGTCAAAGAATGCAATAGGGTTTGTTTGGTGTGATCTGTTCTTGAGAAACCCATGTTAGCTTCTACTAAAACCTTTGCTTCTTTCTAAGGTGTTCACAGATCTATTACTTGATTATATTTTCTAGGATTTTTTCAGGTATTGATATTAGGCTAAAAATTCTGTGTATCAACTCTTTTCCAGTCCTCTGTTAGTTCCCTGTTGCTCTGGGACCTTCAAAAGATATAGTTCATTGGTTCTGAAATCACCTTTGCCAGCAGCCCTTTCAGATAGATGTAATCTATCTGGTTATAGGGAATTGAACTCAGGATGAATACATGTTGTCTTACCATTTTGTCACCTATTTTATGTCATTATTTTGACTTTTACAGTATTACTTTTGATAGTTTGACTCTTTTTTCTTTTGAGTAAAGAAAGATGCAAAGAATGAATTAAGAAATTTGTGCTGTCCCCACTCACCCACACTTTAGGATTGGTGTAGAACAGTTCTTTATCAGGTTTTCAGCTAGCCCCCAGCTGTAAGCTTAGCAAGGTAACTGGCTTCTGAACAAGTAGATAACCAAAAGCAAAACAAGCTTACACCCAAACCAAAAACAGTCTTGGAAATAAAGGTTTTGCTTGGGTAGATTCCAAAAACAAACAGCCCAAAATCCCCCCAGGTCAGGGGCTTCCATTGAGATTTGTCAACAAGTCCAGTGGTACGAGATTGTTGTAAGGAGAAGTCACGGGAATAGTCCAAGGAGTTCAGGGGATCATTTACAATGAAGCCAACCAAGAACTAGCTCCAGATTAACCTTCCAGTCAATTAATTCACCCAACAGATAACTGGCTGCTCCAAATGCTCCTTGCACCGGAAACATAAATGCTCCTTGCACCGGAATTAAGTCCATGAGCTTCAGAGTCCAAGAAACACAAATAACTATCTGGCCATGACCCCAGTGGTGGGATTCAAAACTTTTACTACTGGTTGTATGGGCATGGCTTGGTGGGTGTGGCCATGTGACTGGGTGGTTGTGGCTTTTTTTGTAGCCCCCACCCATTTTTGGGAGCTTCCTAGCCTCAGAGGAGCCTCTGGGGGGCTGTTTTTGCTCCCCGAAGGCTCCTCTAAGGCTCAGGAAGAAAAGGAACAGAGACTGAGAGGGGCATGCAGCACCCCTCCAAGCTCCATTTTGGGAGGTTCCTAGCCTCAGAAGAGCCTCTCGGGGGCGTTTCTACTCCCATAAGTCTCCTCTTGGACTCTGGAAGGCAAAAAAATGGACGGGGGACTAAGCTGCTCCCATCATTTTTTGCTTTCCTGAGCTTCAACAAGGGGAATTCCAGCAGAGCTCATTGTATCTACAGCTGATTGTCAGGAGGAGAAAAAAAGAAAAGAAATGCCTTAGGCGAATGTCAGGCGGGCAGGTGGGGTAAGCGAGTATCGGGAAGGAAGGCGACCGGGTGGGGGGCATGGCCAGCCAGAACTTACTACCAGTTTGGCGACTCATGCCATTCTTGGTACCAGTTCACACAATCCGGTGCGAACTGGCTCAATACCACCACTGCATGACTCACACGTTTCCAGCAATGCCTCCCTCTACCTGCCATGCTAAATAGCCCCTCCCAGTGCAGCCCATTAAGAGGACAGGCCTTTTCTCCATCAATCTTGCAGATCTCTGCCTCTCTGCTCTGCTTACTCTAGCATCTACCAAGGCCGGTAGTTTCTTCTCTTCTTCCTCATTGGCCTGTGAGCTCTCCCCAGCCAAGGCATATTCTACTGGCAGTTCAGGGTCAGTGCTACCAAACATGCCAAAACTGCTCTCTTACTCCCTCAAGGGCTCTGATGAAGATGTGGAGGAGCCATTATCCAGAAGTGACATCACACAGTTCAACTTCCTCCCTGCTGCCCATCACCACCTTTCCATCTTCTCCCATTACTGATCATTTCCATTACTTTTTTCCTTGATTTTCACTTGTTGAAAGAAACTTCTAAAAATTATTTCTGACATTTGTTGCAAATTTAGTTCATTTTGAGGCTTAGATTTCCTGACTTCATCTTTGCAGATTTGGGCTATATGTTGGTATTCTGCTTTCGTTTCAGCAATCTCCCATTAGACGTTCTTCATAATGATTGTGATCAGATAAAATTTTGCATTTTGTTTTGGATATGTGACATACTGTACAGGATTTGCATGTGGAATCAAAAGAAGTAGCAAACCAGAAGAAAGAGAGTATTTATTTGATTTGATATGGACTAAAGCATACACTTCCCAATTTGAATTGTTATCATAATTGTGCTTTAAAAGTTGCAGAAATGTTTCAATAGAATCTCATCTGCCATCATTGTTGTTACAACTTTAAAAGCACACCTATGATGATGTGGGAAAATATCCGAAAAAAGCTGAATACCATATATATAAAGCCCGTCACACTGCACCAACGGATGGAAAGAGGATGTAAAACGGAGAAAAACACTTAACATCCATTGGTTAACGCGATGCTTCCGTTTTGTACTCACTGCCCCCATTTTGCTTCCTCTCTATCCGTCCAGCATCCGTCTATTGACGTTTCATCTGCTCAGAGGGTTTTGAGCTGCTCAAAACTTTTGCGCGTTCTGCATCCACTAGGCATCCGCTAGGCATCCGTTCTGCATCCGTTACGCATCCGCTATATCCGCTAGGCATCCGCTATGCATCCGTGCAACTCGATCCGCTCGGACGCAGGGAGGAAGCGGAACGGATGCAGAACAGATGGAGAAAGGATAAAAGCGGATGCAGCTCACAAAGAAAGCATTTAAAATGGAAAAAACATTCGCAGAGGGGACCTATCCTGGATATTAAGGATGTTTAGAGGATGTCTAGAGGATGCAAAGGGAAACATAGTGGAAAACCTATACTGCCTATAAAAAGGGGAGCAACTCATCTGGATCTCACTTTCAGAACAGCAGCCCAGCTGTGCAGACCTCTGCAGTCTTCATCTGACTCTTCCTCTTCCACAGCATCCAGTCATGTCCACCATGGATCGTAACAAAGTCCTTTTGGCAGCCACCATCGTTCTGCAACAGTGCGAAGCCACCTACAGGCTCCGTGAACTCTACTACAGGAAGAAAAAGAGGCGGCCAAGAAGCGTCTGGGTCCGAAGATGGATTGGGAGAAGAGCAGAGTATGGAGTGTACAACAAGCTGATGGTGGAGCTCAGGAACGAAGACACTCGTGCATTCCAAAACTTCATGAGGATGCCTCCAGCCATGTTTGATAAAGGTGTGCAGTGGCTGACAACCAGGTTGACCAAGGCAAACACCAACTTCCGGCCCAGCTTAGAACCTGGGCTCAAGGTGGCACGCACTCTGCACCACCCGGCCTAAGGGACCACCTACAGGAGCATGCAGTATGGCTGGAGGGTGCCACACAACACCATCAGCATTGTGGTCAGAGAAGTGGTGCAGGCCATCATCAAAGAATACATGGAGGAGCTCCTCCAGTTCCCCTCCACTGAAGAAGGATGGAAAAAAGTTGCAGAGTAGTGGTATCAGAGGTGGAACTTCCCCTACACCGTTGGAGCCATAGATGGCAAGCACGTGGCCTGCAAAGCGCCAGCCAAGTCGGGGTCCACTTATTTCAACTACAAGGGCTTCTTCAGCATCGTCCTCTTCGCCATGGTCGATGCTGACTACAAGTTCATGTACATCGATGCTTCAGGCAACGGCTCATGTTCAGATGTCCAGGTATACAACACCAGTGACCTCAAGGAGGGGCTGGAATGCAACCTCATCGTGGGCTTCCCAGATCCAGACCCACTGCCCAACGACACGCAAGATGTGCCCTACTTCATCGTGAGGGATGACGCCTTCTCCCTCAGAACCTACCTCATGAAGCCCTACAGTTCCAGACTCCTCACCCGTGAAGAGAGGATCTTCAACTACAGGCTGTCCAGGGCAAGGCGGGTGGTGGAGAACGCCTTTGGCATCCTGGCCAACAGGTTCCAGGTACTTCTCACCACCATGCAACATCGCCCACAACCGTGAAGAGGATCGTGGAAGATTGCTGAATCCTGCACAATCTCATGCGCACCCGCTACCCAGTCTTGCAGAACAGGCTCGTGGACCTCCAACAAGGCAATGGGAACGTGGAGCCTGGGGAATGGAGGCAAGGGCGAAACCTGATCGACACTCAGGATGTGCAAGCCCCCAACAGAGTTTCACGTGAAGGGAAGAAGCAGCGCAACCTCCTGAAACACTGGTGCAACTCCCCAGCTGGAGCAGTGGAGTGGCAAGACAGGATGATAGATACTTAATGGATGCTTCCGTCAGCCTGTCTCATCACACTGATGAGATTGGGCCATGTATGTTGGGTGGTCCTACAATGAACAGGGCGTTAAATAAAGAGTTGTGTTTATGTTGACATGTGTGGATGATTATAACATTATTATTGATAATAAAGGGCCATAGGTGTGGCACCTGGGAGTGTGGACCAAAAAGTCCCACTATGCTTGCACTGGAGGTTTATCTATCCCACAGCTATTACCCATCCCACAGTTATCCCGGCCCATCCCACTGCTATCTTAACCCATCCCACAGATATCCTAACCCATCCCACAGGTATCCCTGCCCATCTGACAGGTATCCCTGCCCATCCCACAGCTATTACCCATCCCAAAGGTATCCCTGCCCACCCCACTGATATCTTAACCCATCCCACAAGCATGCAAAGGCTTAAACCATTTCTAAAAGTTTCCACCAAGACTTTATTAAAAAAAAGAAATGAAGCAAGTGTGTGAATCAAAGATAGACTTTATTAACAACAAGCTGTAAAAGAAAAATGACCCAAGTCAAGTGTCCAAATAAAGTCCACAGGTAGCCAGCCAGCCCGTCTCTGGCACTCCTCTTGGTCACTCGGAGGTGTGCCCAGTCTCAGGGGTGAAGGGTCCAGGTGCTGTGGAGGTGGCTGGTGCTGGAGTGCTTGTCTGAAGCGCCATTGGGGTGCCTGGCCCCAAGAGGGCAAGAGGTGATGATGTGTTGAGAAAGCTCTCAGACAGCTGGCTCAGACCCATGATGTTGAGAGCGCCTTCCTCCATACCATGGGGTGTCAGCCCCAGTACCGAGGACAGATGTACTGAGGCCGGGCTTGGATGTGGAGTGGAGGAAGGAGCAGTGTAGTGGGGCTGTCTGATCTGCAGCTGTGTGAGGACTGGTGTGGGTGGCATCGGTGGTGTGGGTGGCATCGGTGGCATCAGTGGAACCGGTGGCAACGGTGTTGTCCAATGACTCTGTGCCTGGACTGGGAAGGGCTGCTGCCTGTGCTGCTGGACCTCCTGGTAGCTGTAGCCCTGGTAGGTGAGGGCCTGTGGAAAGCCTTGGAATGGGAAGGACATCACCTGGGGTGGAGGAGCAGACCTGGACTGGGTGGGAGCAGGTGCCTCTGGGTCTGGAGGGTTGTGAAGCAGCTCGGTGATCCGGTCCTTCACCACCTGGTACTGGGGTTCCACCATGTCCATGAGGGTCTGGTTCACATAGGTGAGGAAGGCTTGCAGTTGGAGGATCAGGAGTCAGTGGGGACCAGCTGAGAGAGGATATCTATGCTGCTCGAGATGGTGTCCCTGATCTCCAGCAGGATAGTGTGGCTCTGCCCCTCTGGTCTGCCTCTGTGCTTTTCTGTGGAGGTGGAGCTGGGGGTGGATTCGGGTAGGGCTGTGGTGGACATGCCGTCTCCTTTCTCCCACTGCACCAGGGAGTCCTCCACGTGCTCCACCATGGTTAGTACAGCTGTGGAGGGGCTCTCCGCCATGGCACGCTCCACAGAAACCTGCATGGAGACAGGAGCTGACTCTTCCCCAGAAGAGGACTGGCTCTCAGCAGGCTGCCGGAGAGAGAGGGTAGTGAGAGGGGCTGCTGCTGCTCCTCGGTGGCGGATCTCACCCTCCAGGAAGCTGCACCTGGCCATGATGTATGTCTCTCTGTCCATCAGCTTAACCGTGGCCTGGCCAGATTTCTTCAGGTGCAGCTTCCCGTACCAGGTGTGCATGTGCTTCCACCAGCCGAGGAGCACCTCCGAAGTGTAGCCCAGACTCTCCGCCTTCTCTCTTCAAGCAGCATGCTTCCTTTTGGTGTCCCTGTACAGCCGATGTCCCTTCCACCACAGATAGTCATTCTCTCTCAGCCACTCCAGCACCTCATCCTCGTGTTCCTCCTCAATGGAGTATTGCCTCCTCTCCTGTCCCCACATATGCCTCTTCCTCCCTTTGCAGGACCAGATGGGCCCTCATCAGAGGGGCTCCCAGGTAGTAGGGGCTGCTCCTCCACACCACCAGCAGCAGCAGCACGAGCAGGATCATCATCATCATCATCATCATCATCATCATCATCATCACCAGCATGATCATAATCATCATCATCATAATCATCATCATCATCAGCAGCAGCAGCATCATCAGCACCAGCAAGATCATCAGCAGCAGCAGCACCAGCAGCACCAGCAGGACCAGGATCAGCAGCAGCAGAGTAAGCACCAGCAGCGCCAGCAAGACCACGAGCACGAGCAGGACCAGGAGCACGAGCAGGACGAACAGGACGAGCAAGACCAGGAGCATGAGCAGGACCAGCAGGACGAGGAGCAGCTTCAGGAGGGTATGCACCAGCAGAAGCACATCCGCCAGGAGCAGCTTCAGCAGAGTAAGCACGAGCAGAAGCACCACCACCAGGAGCAGCTCAGCAGAGTAAGGACGAGGAGAAGCACCACCGCCAGAATCATCATAATCAGCTCCTCCAGAAGCAGAAGCAGCAGAAGCCCCAGCAGAAGTACCAGCAGAAGCAAAGTCAGGGATAGGGGGTGGTAGGGTGGCCCTGTCCCTCTTGTTAGGGATGGCGGCAGGTTCCTGAGGCTTTCTTTTCTTCCCCACGGTTGTGGGGTTGCTGGCTGGCAGGGAGGCTGGCAGGGAGGCTGGCGGGGAGGCTGGCAGGAACCAAGGCTGGCAGGAAGGCTGGCACCAAGTTTGGCAGGAATTCTGGCAGGCAGCCAGGCACCAAGGCGGGCAAGCAGGCTGGCAGGAAGGCTGGCAGGAAGGCTGGCAGGAAGGCTGGCAGGAAGGCTGGCAGGCAGTCAGTTACCAAGGCTTGCAGGAAGGCTGGAAGGCAGGCACCAAGGCTGGCAGGCTGGCAGGCATCAAGGCTGGCAGGCAGACTGGCTGGCAGGGAGGATGGAAGGCAGGCTGGCAGCGAGGCTGGCAGGCAG
>BLBF01000002.1:93856417-93897615 GCA_015471245.1 Laticauda colubrina
TATATGGTTTTCATAACCACACCCACAGTTGCTATTTTACATTTAAAGCTGCATACACTAACTATGATTCATAGTTAGTATTTCACCTAAAACAGTTAGGGTGAACAATGTTATCCCCAACAGTGCCTGCCAGCCTCCCTGCCAGCCAGCAACCCCACAACCATGGGGAAGAACAGAAAGCCTCATCCATCTGCTGCCAGTCCTGGCAAGAGGGACAGGGCCACCATCCCACCCCCTGGCCCTCACTCTGGTTCTGCTGGGGCTTCTGTAGCAGAGGCTCGCTCTTCTGGGGCTGGAGCTTCTGCTGCTTATGCTTCTGGAGGAGCTGATGATGTGGGGGATCAGACAAGCACTCCAGCACCAGCCACCTCCACAGCACCTGGACCCTTCACCCCTGAGACTGAATGACCAAGAGGAGTGCCAGAGACTCATTTTTGTTTTATAGCTTCTTGTTCATAAAGTCTATTTTTGATTCACACACTTGTTTCATTTCTTTTTTTTAATAAAGTCTTGGTGGAAACTTTTAGAAATGGTTTAAGCCTTTGCAGGCTTGAGGAATGGGTTAAGATAACAGTGGGATGGGTTAAGATAGCAGTGGGATGGGTTGAGATAGCAGTGGGAGGGGTTGAGATGGCAGTGGGATGGGGCAGGGATACCTGTGGGATGTGTAATAGATGTGGGATGGGTAAGGATAGCAGTGGGATGGGTAATAGCTTTGGGATAGATAAACCTCCAGTGCAAGCATAGTGGGACTGGATGGTCCACCCTCCCAGGTGCCACACCTATGGCCCTTTATTATAATATTGTAATCAATCATCCACACATGTCCACATAAACACAACTCTTTATTAATGCCCTCTTCATTTTAGGGCCACTCAAATACATGGCACAACCTCATCAGTGTTATGCCACAGGCTGAAGGAAGCATCCATTAATCATCTACCATCCTGTGTTGCTACTCCACTGCTCCAGCTGGGGAGTTGCACCAGTGTTTCAGGAGGTTGCGCTGCTTCTTCCCTTCACGTGAGGCTCTGTTGGGGCCTTGCACATCCTCAGTGTCTATCAGATTTCGCCCTTGCCTCCATTCCCCAGGCTCCATGTCCCCATTGTCTTGTTGGAGGTCCACGAGCCTGTTCTGCAAGACTGGGTAGTGGGTGCGCATGAGATTGTGCAGGATGCAGCAAGCTTCCATGATCCTCCTCACGGTCTCTGGGCAATGCTGCATGGTGGTGAGAAGTACCTGGGACCTGTTGGCCAGGATGCCAAAGGCATACTCCACTACAGGCCCTGGACAGCCTGTAGTTGAAGATCCTCTCTTCAAGGGTGAGGCATTTGGAGGGGTAGGACTTCATGAGGTAGGTTCTGAGGGAGAAGGCATCATCCCCCACGATGAAGTAGGGCACATCTTGCGTGTCGTTGGGCAGGGGGTCTGGATCTGGGAAACCCATGAAGAGGTTGCATTCCAGCCCACCCTTGAGGTCACTTGTGTTGTATACCTGGGCATCTGAAGATTAACCGTTGCCTGAAGCATCGATGTACATGAACTTGTAGTCAGCATCAACCATGGCGAAGAGGATGATGCTGAAGAAGCCCTTGTAGTTGAAATAAGTGGACCCTGACTTGGCTGGCGCTTTGCAGTGCTTGCCACCTATGGCTCCAACGGTGTGGGGGAAGTTCCACCTCTGAAACCACTGCTCTGCAACTTTCTTCCATCCTTCTTCAGTGGAGGGGCACTGGAGGAGCTCCTCCATGTATTATTCGATGATGGCCTGCACCACTGCTCTGACCACGATGCTGATGGTGTTGTGTGGCACCCTCCAGCTGTACTGCATGCTCCTGTAGGTGGTCCCTGAGGCCAGGTGGCGCAGAGTGAGTGCCACCTTGAGCCCAGGTTCCAGGCTGGGACGGAAGTTGGTGTTTGCCTTGGTCAACCTGGGTGTCAGGCGCTGCACAACTTTGTGAAACATGGCTGGAGGCATCCTCATGAAGTTCTGGAATGCACGAGTGTCTTCGTTCCTCAGCTCTACCATCAGCTTGTTGTACAGTCTGTCCTCTGCTCTTCTGGCGATCCATCTTCGGAACCAGACTTTTTTTGGGTGCCTCCTTTTCTTCCCGTAGTAGAGTTCACAGAGCCTGTAGATGTCTTCGCACTGTTGCAGAAGGATGGTGGCTGCCAAAAGGACTTTGTTACGATCCACTGTGGACATGACTGGATGCTGTGGAAGAGGAAGAGTCAGATGAAGGCTGCAGAGGTCTGCACCGCAGGGCTGCTGTTCTGAAAGTGAGATCCAGGTGAGTTGCTCCCCCTTTTTATAGGCAGTATAGGTTTTCCCCTAGGTGTCACTTTGCATCCTCTAGGCATCCTCTAGACATCCTTAATATCCGAGATAGGTCCCCTCTGTGAATGGTTTTTCCATTTTAAATGCTTTGTTTCCATTCTGCATCCGCGAGGCATCCGTTCTGCATCCATTCCGCTTCCTCCCTGCGTCCGTTTACCGCTGGAGCAAATGGAGTTGCGCGGATGCACAGCGGATGCCTAGCGGATATAGTGGATGCGTAACGGATGCAGAACGGATGCCTAGTGGATGCAGAACGGATGTATTGGATACATTTTCCGCTCAAAAGTTTTGAGCAGTTCAAAACTTTCTGATTGGATGAAATGTCAATAAACGAATGCTGGACAGATAGAGAGGATGAAAAATGGGGGCAGTTAGTACAGAACGGATGCATCACGTGAATCAACGGATGACAAGTGTTTTTCTCCATTTTACATCCTCTTTCCATCCATTGGTGCAGTGTGACAGGGGCTTAAGTAACATCCAGAGCAGGGGTCACCAACCTTTTGGACCTCAGGGACCACCAAACTCATAATTTTAAATCCCGGGACTACTAATATGAATTTTGACTGACAGTGGCTTGCTGATGTTGGTGGGAGATTGAGACAGAGAGACAGAGAGACAGAGAGACAGAGAGAATCTAATCTCTAACTAATCTCTGTCTTTCCCCCCCCCCCCCTTGTCTCTTTCAGACACACACACATACAAACACACAGAAGCAGGGATGGGATTCAAAGTTATTAACAACCAGTTCTGTGGGCATGAGCTAATTTGTGGGTGTGGCTTGGTGGTCATGTGACTGGCTGGGCATGGCTTGTATGTATATATTATAAATAGTTATATAAATATTGATATTTTTTTTATAAAAAAGAGCAACTTTTATCCAAAATTAGACAAAGCAGGCAGGCAGATTGAGTTGCTCACAAAATCACAGATTCACTTAGAGTTTCTGCCATTGGCTACCTTAGTCTGCATTGCTTCAGTCCTAAGAAAGATTCAAAAAAAGCAGAGCTGAAGATCTAAAGAATAGCTAGAAAGCAAGAAATCATTGGATTTCTTGCTTTCTAGCTAATCTAAACCTCCTGGCAGAGCAGAAAAACTGATGGTCGGAAAATGGAAAAATAGCAACAAGTTTGACAGGTAAGGAGTGAGTGGGCTGGGAAGGCAAGTTTGTCAGGTAAGGAGTGAGTGGGCAGGGAGTGTTCCCACAGGCCATGTGGGCAGCACAATCTTGTGTTCCCATGCAGTCTGGATAAATTGCATTGGGGGGGGGGGTGCTCTGGGGGTGACATTTCTCTGTGGACCATCAAAATTTTCTTGCGGACCACCAGTAGGCCACAGACCCCCAGTTGGTGACTGCTGATCCAGAGTATATCTTTCTCTTTGGGTAAATTAAAAAAAGTAAAATACACTAATAGGTTACCTCCTAAAAATAAAATAAGACAAACCCTCTTCCTTCTTTATCTCGTGTTTTGTTTTGATTTTTTTTTTAAAAAAACTATGCCTTATAAAAAAAACAGAAAAATAATGCCCTTAAAATAATGCCTAATCCACCAATAATAGCTGTACTTGTATTCTAGAGGCAGATGAACCTAATCTAGTGAAAGTATATAAGAAACATTTGGGAAAAATAAAAGGCAATTCAACTTGAATTAAGGGAACAGAAATAAACTCAACAACAGAAATAAACTCAAACTAACAGTGTCTTGCTTCTGATTGAATACACACACACACACACACACACACATATATATATTTCTTTTCTTTTCTTTTTTAATTTTTTTTATTGGTTTTTAAGACAAATATAGACAAACAAAACATACAAACATCAAGCCATCTTCCATATATATACAGACAAGGTTGGTTTACAAATTGTTTTGTTCTTCCATTTCATCGTCTTCAATTACAGTTACATTGTATATATTCTCATATTTTCAATCAAATATTAAATACATTTATATCATTGTTAATTTTACCTGAAATATATAGTAAAGAATTGAAATACCTGATTGTAAATGTATTAACAGCAGCTAGGATTGTATTTGCCAAAAACTGGAAAAATGAGAAAATACCATTAGAGGAGGAAATCATTAAGAAAATATTGGAATGTGCTAAAATGAACAAATTAAGTAAAATATAGATTATTTCGTAAAATGAATGAATAAAAGTATAGTCAAATGATTGATTAATTACTCTCATATTATCTTTAATTTGTCTCTTTGGCAGAAATCCATTTTGATCAGGATGAATAAAATTGTTTGAGTATTTGTTTGTCTTTCTGCCAATATTGAAGCAAACATTTTATAATCTGCATCTAAATAAGGAAATGGGTCTATAGTTCCTGATTTGTAATGGATCGGCCTCCTCTTTTGGAACAAGTGTAATATTAGCTTCTGACCATGATTTGGGTATCTTCTTCTTCAACATATATTCATTCATAACTTCTAGCAATGGAAGGTTCAACAATTCTTGTAGTGTTTTATAAAATTCTGCCGGAAGTCCATCTGGGTCTGGTGCCTTTCCATTGTTTTGTTTCTTAAGTGCTTCAGTTAACTCCATCATCGTTATATTGCTTTCTAACATTGTTTCAATCTCTTTAGGTATCTGGGGTAGATTAGCATTAGTCTCGTATGATTTCCTTCTTCTCTTTACTGCCATAGCAAATTTGGCCTTGGTCATCTATTAATTGCAATATTTTCCTTCATTTTTTTCTCCTTTCTCAGTTTATATGCTAACCATCTACCTGGCTTATTTGCATCTTCAATGTAGTTCTGTTTTGCACCTCTGATTTTCTGTGCTAGCTCTTCTTTTTCTATTAGACCCATTTTATGTTTGGTTATATCCATTTTTAACTTAATGTCTTTTTTCTGTGGCATTTTCTGTAGCTCTTTTTCAAGTCCTTTATACTCATCCTCTAATGCCTTAGAGGCTAGTCTTTTCATGGTGTTTCTTTTCCTTGTATTGTCTATTATCAAGCCTCTGGCATATGCCTTCATTTTATCCCATACGTTCTGCATTGATGTATCTTCTTTTTTGTTTTCTCCAAAGAAGAAAGCCACTTCTTTCTCCATCCACTGTGTGAAGTCTTTTTCCTTTAATATAATATTATTTAACGTTCATCTAGATCTTCTTCTTTCTCCTTTCCATTTAATTGTCATTGGATTATGGTCTGCCCAAGTACTTGTTTCAATATTTATTATATTATTAGTTATATTATTAGAATATTAGTTAACAATTCTGTTGACATCCATATCATATCTATTCTGGATCATGATAAATATCTGTCTGAATAAAAAGTATATTGCTTAGTTTTAACATTTCTTTCTCTCCATGTATCTTTTAAGTTTATTTCATCCACCATTTAAAAAAAAGATTTAGGGAGAATCTTTCTGCTTTGCTTTGTTGTTTTCTGTGCTGGGTAGTCCAGTTTATTGTCTACAATTGCATTAAAATCTTCCATTATAACTATATTACCATAGTCCAGTTCAATTATTTTCAGATGTATTTTTTCATAAAATTCTTCTTGATTGTCATTCAGGGCATAAATTGCAATCAGGAGTGTTTTCATATTATTGTCCATTATTTCCACCATCAGTATTCTTCCATTGTCATCGGTATAGATCAATTTCGCTGGGATAATATCTTTAATGTATAAAACCACTCCTCTTTTCTTGCATTGTGTCAAAGAAGTAAATATTTTCCTTAGTTTTGGCTGTATCAGCAATTGTTCATGTTGCTTTTTGGTGTGTACTTCTTGTAGGCAGATAATATTAAATTTTAATTTCTCTAATTTATGGAAAGTTTTCTTTCTTTTAACAGCTGAATTAAGTCCACTTAGGTTAATTCTAATCAGTTTTTTCTCTTTCATGGTTATATTTTGTAGTTAGGTTTAGCAGCTCTCGAAGATCTTGGTTCATTAATCCTAAATGATTCCCGAATGATTTCGGGAAATCATTTTTCCCTAAAAAAAAAAAAAAAAAAAGGAAGGGAATCATTAATACTAAAGCTTTTCCTTTAAAATAAAATGCAAACGTAAATATTAGACTTCAAAAGACAAAAAGAAAAACAAGTTCCAAAAGGCCAAAAATCCAAATAGCTATCACAAAAAGTAAGTAGTAAGGAGGGGGTTTGTTAAAGTAAGAAATAGCCCAGCTTAAAAAAAATAAAAAGAGCACACTGCACCTTGTTTGGTTATCCAAGGCTTTTGTTAAAATTTATAACTCTCTTCTCCATAATCTTATCACCTTTTTTTTCTATAGACTTCAACATCAGACTCCAGCTATTGATAGAAACCCAGAAGAGCACCTGCAATAATATTCTTCCATGCTCTTCCCTCTATCTTATCAAACATGCAATGTCCTTGAAAAGAAGTCTCAGTTCTTTCTCAGCTTTGTCTGGTCAAGAAAAAAGTGATAGAATATTTCCAAGCCTCTAGTTGGCACTGTTACAGAGGGGGGAGTGCGGAGCTGGTGTCACAACGATATGGCATGTGATCTTGGAGGTCTGAGATCACTGCCGATATCTTTGCTCCTGGATGGTCCAATCGGATCTAAACCACCCTGAAGAGACAGGGAATGTAAAGAGCGCATCCTGTCGATCCCAGGGATACCGCAAAGTCCCTGGTAGATCCAGGAGAAGCTCTTTTTGCCAGCAGCAAAGAGGCAGCCATTAAAGCTGATAAAGTTGTGACAGGTATGAAACAAAAGAGAACGGAAAGAGAAAGTGTGCCAGTTTGGTGAGAACTTTTTCTTTACTTTAAGATTTGAAAGCACACCCTAAGGAAAAGAAAGAATCTGTAAAAGTTTCAACAGAAGTGATTAAGCGGTGATTTTAAACGGGAAGTCAAGTAATATTTTATTGTTTTTTTCTCATTGCTGGATTTTCTGCACATGATTTTATATTTTGAAACTGGACTGGTTTTTTTTTCTTCTTCCACTTATTCTTTCTCTCCTTTTTGACTTTATAATATTCCAGGCTAGAGACTCCCTTTTAGTCATCTTTTTATATATCTTTTTCCCTTTTTTAATTAATTTTTATTATATCTTCAGAAAAGGAGGGGGAAAGTGAAAGCAGAAGAAACTTTATAACACTGCCAACTATATGTTTTCTTAAGTTTTCGTGGGTACTTACATGTATGGTATTCAGCTTTGTTTGGATATTTTCCCACGTCATTACAGTTGTGCTTTTATTTGGATATTTTCCCACGTCATTACAGTTGTGCTTTTAAAGATGAACACAATACAGAAGCCTGATGATGGCAGATGAGATTCTGAACACGATATATATACATACATACATACATACATATATATATATATATATATATATATATATATATATATATATACACACACACACACACACACACACACACACACACACACACACTGTTCAGCTTCCTTCGGGTATTATCCCACGTCATTGTAGTTGTGCTTTTAAAGTTGTAGCAACGTTTCAGCAGAATCTCATCTGCCATCATCAGGCTTCTGTATTGAGTCAGGCTATCACAGCTGTTAGTTTTAAATTTGAGGCTAGCCTGTTGTCCCAGGATGGTTTTTTCTACATCCTGATTGGTTGGGAGTTTTGGTTGGTTTTTATTGGTCTTGGAGTTTGTTTGATTGGTGTTTCTGGTTTCTGGGTGATTGACTGCCAACATTGTGTTCCTGTATTGGAGGCTTTTAGTGCAGCTTGGCTCCGAGTAAAAGGACGGCTATCATCTATTAGGAATCTAGGTTTCATCTGGGTGCCTGGTTGGGGTGTGTTTGAGCTGGAGGTATCAGGGGGGATCTGTTTGTGCCCAGGTGTTTGCCTGGCTTGTGGTGTGGATATTTTTTTGTTTGTGAGTGCAGGCTTCCAAATGATTGACAGTCTGGTGGAATCATCTCTTCTATTCATGCTTTCAGGTCTTTTTTCAATCTCTATGGCTTCTCTGATAATTCTGTGGCTGGGGTTTTCTATAGTGGCTAAGGTTTTGGTGCCATTGAAGTTGATGCTATGACCTGTGGCTTTGATGTGTTGGACTAGTGAGGAGGTGTGTTCCAGCTTTTTTTACTGCATTTTTGTGTTCATCCAGGTGGGTACTTATTCTTCTATTGGTCTGTCCAATTTATGTAGCCAGGCATGATGCACAAGGGACTTTGTGTATGCCTTGGTTTTCCAGGTCAATTTTGTCTTTGGGGTTTCTAAAAATTGCTGCTTCCTACTCCAGGTTTCATCACCACTACTCACTACCATTAGATATATTAGTGTACTGTAATAGAAATAGGGTTTATTTCTGAAATGTGTTGCTTTTCTTAATGCTTTCTCAATTGAGAAAATGTTGCAGGACCAAATAAGACCAAGTGCTTACTATTTTGTATGTTCTATCTCAACATAATGAGAGCTTAGCAGAGAATTCAGACTTGTATCTTTGGAATTTATTGTCCAGCTGTTTCTATAATTTCTTAGTCTCTCCTTAAATGCAGATTATCTCTCACACAGACCAGCCATTTCATTAAACTGTACATAAATAAATGGCCTTTTTGGGCTTATAAAGGTTGAATTAGGGTACCAAATTGGCTTTATGTTCTAAAAGGGCATACTTTATACTTACAAATTTGGAGCCAAAAAATAGTTTATACCAGTGGTGACATTCGATTTTTTTACTACTGATTCTGTGGGCGTGGATTGATGGACGTGGCAGGGGAAGGATACTGTAAAATCTCCAGTTCGAGGGAATATTTGCCGGTTCTCCAAATTATTCAAAATTTCCGCTAGCAGTTCTCCAGAACTGGTCAGAACCTGCTGAATACCACCCTGGTTTATACACCACCTATCTTTAAAAAAAATCACTTAGTTATGTTCTATAGATGATTTTCTAAAAGTTTATATGTAGCTTTGTAATTTTATGATAATTTACTGTTGTTATTTTTTCTTCTTTTCCATCTATTTCTCCGCTTTCCCTCCCAGTTTCTTCTGTCAGATATTACAGAAATAAATTATAATGTGTTCCTCTTTTCTTCTAGACTAAGGAAGTTCAGTATCTTCTTTAGAAAACTTGTAGTTTCTTACAAAATACCATTTTCAGCCAACCAACCTTTTTTTAAAAAAAATATAAGTTTACTGCTGGCACTGCCACTTTTCCCCAAAGACAAAAGACTGCCACATGGTTCCAACCCTCATCATTGCCATATTCCACTAATTGCCAACCAGTGGACTGGTATAGTCCTTTGCAGCCTGCAATCATTTTGAATTTATCAGTGTGGACTTTTTCCATTTATAAGTTGTACAGGCCAACTCTGGAGGGTTACATTATTTGACATGCAAATTATAGGGTCTCAATAGATAATATAAGTAGATTACTTTCCCCTTATGACTTTAAGTCTCATGTTATAATTTTTCTTTATGTGTTTTAATAGAGGCATCAGACGTTGGTAAATTCTGCTTTTTATGGCTTTCTGTTCTAGCTGGCAAAATTCTTCTGATCTATGCCTCTTTCCAAGTCCAAATATTTTTATTTTGTCCTGCCTTCTTTCAAATACTTCCAAACATTTATTTGGGATATTATTCTAAGTAAAAAAATGATATCGCTTTGTCCATTTTATAATGAACAACTGTTATGCAAACTGAAGTTTTCAATTAAACAGTTTTTTGCTCTTGTTCATTCCTTATTAAATCATGATTTGGGTTTTCAGTTTTGTTCAGTTTTTGTTGAACAAAAACTGAACAAAACTGTTCAGTTTTGCAGGTATATGGCTCTTTAAATTTGGTAATTAATGTCTGGTATAGGTTATAAATGCTTTCAGGTGATTTTTTTATTTGTGAGAATATTCTACAAATTGATTATGCCATGTGTTTCCATCGGCTGTCCTGTATGGCAAGTATAAAAAGATACCATTGACTGAAAGACTCTGCTCCTATGGCTCAGGAGATATGGAGACCATTGGTAACATAACTCTTTGATTTTCCTTTTAGAGAGATTCAGAAAAAAACATATTATTTCAATAATTGCTAGGTATCCTGGCCATTCAGACACTGTTTATCTCCAGTGCCTGCTTAACGATGAACAGTCCATAACTACAGTGTAGGTGGCTAGATTTTCTACAGAAGCACTGGAGATTCATCAAAAACATATGTCTAATCCACCATAGCTATTTTATACAACAAATGTGACAAACCCTTTGCACTGCTTATTCCATTCCCTTTTAGTATTAAACTGACTACAGGCCATACATGTTATGGATTGTAATTTTAGTATAATTAGACCATGTATAATTGATATACTGGATTTCATAATAGATTTCAGTTGCTATTTACTACTTTATACTAGACTTTTTAATTGTACATTTACCTAGTGTTTTTATTTGTTCTGGTCTGTTGTTAGTTTCCAAGTAGTGTCTGACCCATCGCAATCCCATGGACAATATTCCTCCAGGACTTCCTGTCCTCTACCATCCCCCCGGAGTCCATTTAAACTCATGCCTGCTGCTTCAGTGACTCCATCCAACTACCGTATTCTCTGTCACCCACTTCTTATTTTGCCCTCAATCTTTTCCAGCATTAGGCTCTTCTCCAGTGAGTCTTTCCTTCTCATTAGGCAGCCAAAATATTTGAGTTTCATCTTCAGGATCTGGCCTTCTAAAGAGCAGTCAGGGTTGATCTCCTCTAGGATTGACCAGTTTGATCTCCTTGCAGTCCAAGGGACTCGCAGGAGTCTTCTCCAGCACCATAGTTCAAAGGCCTCAATTCTTTGGTGCTCAACCTTTCTTATAGTCCAACTTTCACAGCCATATATTGCAACTGGGAAAACCATAACCTTGACCATTGGTCACCAAACAGTGGGCTGGGGACCACTGGTGATCCACAAGAAAATTTGGTGGTCCGCAGAGAAATGTCGACCCCGAAGCAATTAATCCAAGCTATACAGGAACACAAGGCTGCATTTCCCACATGGCCCGTGGGATTATAAGGCTTGCATCACTTGCATTGCGAACAACATGAGATGGTGAGGGAGGGTTGAAAGGGTGGAGGGAGGGGGAACTTGCTCCACTCACCCCACATGCCTTGCCTGTCCATTGGGCTGCTTCCTTCTGCTTCTTTCTTCTTCTGCTTTTGACTGCATGCAAGAAAAGCAGCAAAAGTCTTTCTTTCTGTCCTCTAAATTCTTCCAGAAATGAGTCTTTGGAACCCTGCAAGGCATCCTTCTCTAAGAGGCTGTGCCGGTGCAACAAGTCTCACAAAGATTCGTTTCTGGTGGAGTTTGGGGAAAAGAAAGAGAGACTTCTTCTGCTGCTTTCCTTGCATGAAGCCAAAAGTCTCTCTCTCTCTCCTGAGAACGGAGCTGGAGATGGTAAAGAATAATCAATTGGTAGGAAAATGGGGTGGGGAATTTTCCTGCAGACTTTTTTTTGGGATTTTCCCAGGGTCTCTGGTTCTCAGGATTTAAAATTATAAATTTGGTGGTCCCTGTGGTCCCTGGCCTTGACTATACACACTTTTGTTGGCAGAGTGATATCTCTGCTTTTCATATGCTGTCTAAATTTTCCATAACTTTCCTCCCCAGGAGCAAGCATTTTTTAAGTTATTGGCTGTAGTCCCCATCTGCGGTGATCTTGGAGCCCAGGAAAATAAAATCTGTCACTACCTCAGTTTTCTCTCCATCTATTTGTTCTGGTCTATGATTGTAATAAATTATGTATTTATATTCTTCAAATTAAATGTATTGCCAGAGTTGCTTTTTTTCACCTTCTTGATCTATTTTATTCAAGGAGGTGGGTTTGATGTCTATTTGGTACAAATAATTTTTAAAAATATATTTACTCGAGGTATTCCTCACCTTCGAACCACAATTGGGGTTCAAACTTCCATTGCTAACTGATGCAATTGTTAAGTGAGTCATGTCCAATTTTATAAACTTTTTGTTGCATAGTGGTCATTAAGCAAATCACATGGTTGTTAAATGAACCCAGCTTCCCTCATTGTTTTTTCTTGTAGGAATCACGCTGGGAAAGCTGCAAATAGAAATAAAGTAACCTGGGATAGTGCAACTGTTGTAAATATGGATCAGTTGCCAAACACCTTAATTTTGATCACATGACCATGTGGATGTGGTCATAACCGAAAATGTAAATATTGGTTGAAAGTTACTGTTGCCACCACAACTTCAAGCAATTGTTAAATAAACGGTCATAAGTTGTGGAGTACATGCATTGCTATTTAAAACCAGATTAGTGCATTTCAAGGAAAATGATTACAAAAGGCTAGGTCACACTGGCCGACGGATGCAAAACATATGCAAAAAGGACACAGCGGACGAGCAAAATTTCGGGGGTGGCTCCATCCGTTGTTATCTGCTCTCAAAAGTGGCAAAAATTTGCATAAACAGAATGGAAAAGAACGGAAAGGGACAGACGGGGGTAGTACGTAGCGAAAAGGGTAAGCGGATGTTCGTAGGAACCCAAGTGGATGACAGTGGATGGACGCGTAGCGGAAGGTCCAGATGCATAGCGGATGACGCGGATGCATCACGGACGCCTATAGGAAGCAAAACGGATGCATAGCGAATGTATAGAGGATGCAAAGCATTCACTGCGCATGTGGGGAGGATGAATTGCGTCAGCTCCGTGGATATAAAAGGATGCACCTCGCAAGCAGTCACCATTCAGAGGAAAGACTTGCTGCCAGAGACATCTTGAAAGAACACCATGGTTCGTCAGTCAGGTAAGAACAGGAAGCCTATGCCTACTCCTGCCAGCCCTGGCAAGAAGGACAGAACTACCATCCCACCCCTTGGCGCTGATTTTGAAGCTGCTGGTGCTTCTGCTGCTGGTGGTGGTGGTGCTGCTGCTGGTGCTGCTGGTGTTGTTGCTGCTGGTACTTCTCCTGCTACTGCTGGTGCTGGTGGTGGTGCTTCTCCAGCTGCTGGTGGTGCTATTGCTCCTGCTGCTACTACTGCTATTGCTACTGCTGCTGCTATGGTGGACCAGCCCCAAGGCCCTCAAAGCCCTGCTGCTGAAGGCCCAGAAGCCCCTGCCAGAGGGAGGAAGAGGCAAGGGAAGGAGAAGGGAGAGAGGAAACAGTACTCCATTTCTGAGGACCATGAGGAGGAGGTGCTGGAATGTCTGAGGGAGAACAAGTACTTGTGGAGAAAGGGCCACAGACTGGATCGCAACACCAAGAGAAAGAAGGCAGCATGGAGAGACAAGGCAGAGAGCCTGGGCTACCCTGCAGATGTACTCCTGGGATGGTGTAAGCACATGCACACATGGTATGGCAAGCTGCACCTGAAGAAATCTGGGAAGGCTGCTCTCAAGCTCACTGACCGGGAGATTTCTGTCATGGCCAAGTGCAGCTTCCTGGAGGGTGAGATCCACCACCGAGGAGCAGCCCCTCTGTCAACCCTCTCCCTCAGACAGCCCACAGACAGCCAGTCCTCTTCCAGCCAGGAGACAGCAACACTGTCCAGGCAGGTGTCTTTGGAGGGCCCCCCGACAGAGACCCCCCTGACAGCTGCACTCCCCATGCCAGAGGATGTAGAGGATCCTCTGTCTCAAATGGAGCAAGAAGAACCAGCAGCCAGAGACCAACCCACACCCACACCCAGCTCCACCTCCACAGAAAGCAGGCAGAGAGGCAGACTGGAGGGCCAAAGCAACACTGTCCTCTTGGAGATCAGGGACACAACCAATACCAGCACAGAACTTCTCTCTCAACTGGTCCACAGTGACATACCATCATCAAACCGCAATCCCTTCATCACCTATGTGAGCCAGACTCTCATGGACCTGCCCGAGGCCCAGTACCAGATGATGAAGGAGAAGATAACAGCACTGCTGCACCACCCTCCAGGCCCAGCAGAACCTGCTCTGATGCACTCCAGGACTGCTCCTCCACCCCAGGTGATGTCACAGCCCTTCCATGGCTTTCAACAACCCCTCACCTACTAAGGCTACGAGTACCAGGACTTCCCACAGCAGAGGCAGCCCTTCCCAGTCCAGTCCCAGGTACATTGCACGCCACAGACACCTCACCTGACCCAGCTGCAGACCAGACAGCCCCACTACATTCCTAGCGGATGCAGAACGGACGTATTGGATGCAATTTCTGCTCAAAAGTTTTGAGCAGTTCAAAACTATCTTTTCATCCACTGGTGCAGTGTGACAGGGGCTGTACATCCTTTCTATTTCCATGCTACTAATGCTGTGTCGACGTTCCATGTACCTTTCGCTTCCTCCCTCTTTCCATTTTCAGCTGGAGCAGATGTGAGTTGCAAGGATGGCTAGAGGATGCTGAGAGGATACAGCGGATGTTTAATGGATGACAATGGACATGTCGCGGATGTACATCGTACGCGATGGAAAGTTCATCTGCTCAAAAAGTTTTGCGCAGCTCAAAACATTTTGAGCGGATGAAAAATCAGTATGGATATGCTCTATGATGGATAGAGCGGACTGTACAACAAGCTGATGGTGGAGCTCAGGAACGAAGACACTCGGGCGTTCCAGAAATTCATGAGGATGCTTCCAGCCATGTTTGACGAACTTGTGCAGCGCCTGACACCCAGGTTGACCAAGGCAAACACCAACTTCTGGCCCAGCCTGGAACCTGGGCTCAAGGTGGCACTCACTCTGCGCCATCTGGCCTCAGGGACCACCTACAGGAGCATGCAGTACGGATGGAGGGTGCCACACAACACCATAAGCATTGTGGTCAGAGAAGTAGTGCAGGCCATCATCAAATAATACAAGGAGGAGCTCCTCCAGTGCCTCTCCACTGAAGAAGGATGGAAGAAAGTTGCAGAGCAGTGGTATCATAGGTGGAACCTGGGCTCAAGGTGGCACTCACTCTGCGCCACCTGGCCTCAGGGACCACCTACAGGAGCATGCAGTACGGATGGAGGGTGCCACCCAACACCATCAGCATTGTGGTCAGAGAAGTGGTGCAGGCCATCATTGAAGAATACAAGGAGGAGCTCCTCCAGTGCCCCTCCACTGAAGAAGGATGGCAGAGCAGTGGTATCAGAAGTGGAAATTCCCCCACACCGTTGGAGTCATACATGGCAAGCACGTGGCCTGCAAAGCTCCAGCCAAGTCGGGGTCCACTTATCACAACTACAAGGGCTTCTTCAGCATCATCCTCTTCACCATGGTCGATGCTGACTACAAGTTCATGTACATCGATGCTTCAGGCAACGGCTCATCTTCAGATGCCCAGGTATACAACGCCAGTCACCTCAAGGAGGAACTGGAACGCAACCTCATCGTGGGCTTCCCAGATCCAGACCCGCTGCCCAACGACACGCAAGATGTGCCCTACTTCATCATGGGGGATGACGCCTTCTCCCTCACAACCTACCTCATGAAGCCCTACACCTCCAAATACCTCACCCGTGAAGAGAGGATCTTCAACTACAGGCTGTTCGGGGCAAGGCGGGTGGTGGAGAACACCTTTGGCATCCTGGCCAACAGGTTCCAAGTACTTCTCACCAACATGCAGCATAGCTCAGAGACCATGAGGAGGATCGTGGAAGCTTGCTGCATCCTGCACAATCTCATGCGCACCCGCTACCCAGTCTTGCAGAACAGGCTTGTGGACCATCAACAAGTCAATGGGGACATGGCGCCTGGGGAATGGAGGCAAGGGCAAAACCTGATAGACACTGAGGATGTGCAAGGCCCCAACAGAGCCTCACGTGAGGCGAATAAGCAGCGCAACCTCCTGAAACACTGGTGCAACTCCTCAGCTGGAGCAGTGGAGTGGCAAGACAGGATGGTAAATGCTTAATGGATGCTTCCTTCAGCCTGTCTCATCACACGGATGAGATTGGGCCATGTATGTTTGGTGAGCCTACAATGAACAGGGCGTTTAATAAAGAGTTGTGTTTATGTTGACATGTGTGGATGATTGATTATATCGTTATTGATAATAAAGCGCCATAGGTGTGGCACCTGGGAGGGTGGACCATACAGTCCCACTATGCTTGCACTGGAGGTTTATCTATCCCACTGCTATCCTAACCCATCCCACAGCTATTACCCATCCCACAGGTATCCTAACCCATCCCACAGCTATCCTTACCCATCCCACAAGCAAGCAAAGGCTTAAACCATTTCTAAAAGTTTCCACCAAGACTTTATTAAAAAAAAGAAATGAAACAAGTGTGTGAATCATAAATAGATTTTATTAACAACAAGCTATAAGACAAAAATGAGTCTCTGGCAATCCTCTTGGTCACTCAGTCTCAGGGGTGAAGGGTGCAGGTGCTGTGGAGGTGGCTGGTGCTGGAGTGCTTGTCATCAGCTCCTCCAGAAGCAGAAGCAGCAGAAGCGCCAGCCCCAGAAGAGCGAGCCCATGCTGCAGAAGCCCCAGGAGAACCGGAATGAGGGCCAGGGGGTGGGATGGTAGCCCTGTCCCTCTTGCAAGGGCTGGCAGCAGATGGCTGAGGCTTGCTGTGCTTCCGCATGGTTGTGGGGTTGCTGGCTGGCAGGGAGGCTGGCAGGAAGCAAGGCTGGCAGGGAGGCTGGCAGGGAGGCATGCACCAAGGCTTGCAGGAAGGCTGGCAGCAAGGCTGGCAGACAGGCATGCAGGCAGGGCAGGCAAGGCAGCCAATCCATCCGGCAGCAGGTCTTTCCTCTGAATGGTGACCTGCTTCCGAGCTGCTTCCGTTATATTCAAGGGGCTGATGCAATGCATCCTCCCCACACGCGCAATTAACGCCAGGCTTCCATTAGGCTTCCGCTGTGCATCCGCTAGGCTTCCGCTGTGCATCCGCTTCATCCACTCGGCGTCCGCTCTGCATCCGCTCTTTCCGTTCCACGTCCACTTTGCTGAGACCCCCCCGGAAGCCCTGCGGATGTGCCATCTGCTCCCATCCACTTCCATCCGCTGGGCTTCCGTCCCGCATCCACTTTGCATCTGCCTTGCGTCCTCCATGGGTCTGTGTTATCTGCTCCGGTTATGCAAATTTTTGCCCCTTTTGAGAGTGGATAACAACGGATGGAACATTTTGTTCATCCGCTGTGTCCTTTTTGCATCCGTTGGGCAGTGTGACATGGGCTTTACATCCTCTTTGCATCCGTTGGTGCAGTCGGACATGGGCTTAAACGAGAATATCCCAGCTCAGAAATAAAGGATCATATTGATCATTCCACAGGAGGATGCAGTGTTTCAACTTCTCTCCAAAGGCATCCCAGAAAGCATCATTTCTAAGAAAATTGATCTCCAGAGTGTCACTTTATATAATCAAATCTAAGTTATTAATTGTCTTAGTCATGCATCAGCCTGCAAAATTAATTACTCTGTCTCTAGACCTGCATGTTAAAGGGAGAATTGCCTTTGGGTTGAAAACAGAGTAAGAATAATCATGGCTGTGAAATATATAGTTCATTGTCATTTACACCAATTCTGGCATTAAATTTTCCAATTAGTATTACCAAGGACTTTGGCATCTATTCTGTTAGTGATGTCGCAAGCATTTTTAATTCATATCATTATTTTTCACATATTAATGGCCAAGAAAGGAGATACATATTAATAACTATAATAAGACAAAGTCTGGATTGGAGGCATATAGCCATAGCAAATGAGATACAAAATTCTGATTTAGTTACTACCAGTTCAGTCTAGTTGGATACATAGGTATAAGTCTTTTCCTTGGTCTCTCCTTTCAAATCTGCTAGCTTCCCTTCTTATCTTCCCCTCTTCCCCCATTGCACCAGTACAATATAATTATCAGGTTTTATCTATCATGCATCCTCTAAAAGAATAATGTTATATTTGACATAAAATATTCATATAGTTAGGCTGTCATTCAGATATGTTCTACAATATTTTTAATGTCAGTTTGTGGGTACATATCCAAATTTATTAAACACTTATTTAATACTACTTCCAGAGGCCAGATATAATATGGATATTGTAATCAATCATCCTCAGATGGAATTTGAAGATGAAGGGAATCTTTTGTCCAGTGTAAGTGATTGCATTCCTGGGAAAGAGTGTTGCCTGTTTTATCCCTACTTCTGAGATTCCAGAAATATAATTGGTATAGGGTAGAGTCAAAGTGCTTATTTTGTGCACGAGATATAATCAGTAGTTTCCTTTTCAAACTTATTAATTCCATTTTATAGAAAATCTTTCTATGGGGTATTCTATTTCCATTAAAATATAATTTTGTTGTCTTTGAGATTGAATATATTCTTTTAATTTATCATAATTACTAGGTTAAAACATTATTACTAGGTTAAAACTCTGAAGGGTACTAATTGACTTGAACAGGACTATTCTTTTATTGGACTAATTACATTTATAGTAACTTTCTGCAAACATTCACATGAGATCATTGTATTTTGCATTGTATAAATATCTTGCCTGAAAACTTCAATGTTTGCTGAAACAGCCCCTCATTCTTCCCATCGAATCAGTTCAGCAAGTTATATTAAATGTGCCAAGACATTTGGTTTCTTTTTGTTGTAAGTGTGACCACTTGGGCTTTGTTCCTACAAGAACATGTGGCAGAAGAATACTTTAGAGGTTGTTTTGCCTAAGAGAAGCATTAAAAGACTGTGACTAGAACTTGAAGTGCTGTGGGTGATTTTATTGCTGTTGTTGTTGTTTTATAAGAAATAACTTCCTTGGGGGGATATATCAGAAGTTGCCAGGAAGGTACTAAAGACTATACTGGTAACATAGCTGGGAATGCGAGCAAAGGTCTTTCCTTACTTTTTCGGTTTGGCTTGAAACTGGAGCTACACCACTTCCTTGAGATTGACAGAATATTTCCTGCAATGGGAAAGTTCACTTAATAAACACTGGATCTAGATGACCATTTCCCTCAGTTGATTTTGTTATATGCAATATTTAAGGCTAGATCCCACTGGCTGACGGACGCAAAACGTATGCATAAAAGACACAGTGGATGAGCTAAATTTCGGGAGTGGCTCCATCCATTGTCATCTGCTCCAAAAAGTGGCAAAAATTTGCATAAACAGAATGGAAAAGAACGGATGGGGGAAGTACGTAGCGGGCATGTTAAATGGATGTTCATAGGAAGCCTAGCGGATGACAGCGGATGGAAGTGGATGACACCTCCGAAGGGCTTCTGGGGTAGAATTGCAAAGTGGACACATAGAGGAAGGGGCAGATGCATAGCGGATGAAGCAGATGCATCATGGACACCAATAGGAAGCAAAGTGGATGCCGTGCAGATGTATATCTGATGCTAAGCGTTCACTGTGCATGTGGGGAGTATGAATTGCGTCAGCTCCACGGATATAAAATGATGCAGCACGCATGCAGTCAGCATTCAGAGGAAAGACGTGCTGCCACATACATCTTCAAGGAACACCATGGTTCGTCAGTCAGGCAAGAAGAGGAAGCCCGTGCCTACTCATTCCAGCCCTGGCAAGAAGGACAGAACCAGCATCCCACCCCCTGGCACTAACTCTGAACCTGCTGCTGATGCTGCTAGTGCTGGTGCTGGTGTTGGTGCTGCTGCTGCTGCTACTGATTCTGCTGCTGGTGGTGGTGGTGCTGCTGGTGCTGGTGCTGGTGCTGCTGCTATGGTGGACCAGCCCCAAGGCCCTCAAAGCCCTGCTGCTGAAGACCCTGCTGCTGAAGACCCTGAAGGCCCTGCTGCTGAAGCCCCTGAAGGCCCTGCTGCTGAAGCCCCTGAAGGCCCTGCTGTTCAAGCCCCTGAAGGCCCTGCTGCTGGAGGCCCTGCCAGAGGGAGGAAGAGGCAAGGGAAGGAGAAGGGAGAGAGGAAACAGTGCACCGTTTCTGAGGACTATGAGGATGAGGTGCTCGAATGGCTGAGGGAGAACAAGTACCTCTGGAGAAAGGACCACAGACTCTATCACGACACCAAGAAGAAGCAGGCAGCTTGGAGAGACAAGGCAGAGAGCCTGGGCTACACTGCAGATGTACTCCTTGGATGGTGGAAGCACATGCACATCTGGTATGGCAAGCTACACCTCAAGAAATCCGGGCAGGCTGCTGTCAAGCTCACTGACCAGGAGATGTATGTCATGGCCAGGTGCAGCTTCCTGGAGGGTGAGATCCACCACTGAGGAGCAGCCCCTCTGTCAACCCTCTCCCTCAGACAGCCCACAGACAACCAGTCCTCTTCCAGCCAGGAACCAGCGAGCCTGTCCAGGCAGGTGTCTTCAGAGGGCCCCATGGCAGAAACCCCCCTGACAGCTGCACTCCTCATGCTGGTGGACTCGGAGGATCCCCTGTCACAAATGGAGGAAGAAGTAGCAGCCACCAGAGACCAAACTACCCCCACCCCCCCAGCTCCACAGGCTGCAGGCAGAGAGGCAGACTAGAAGGCCAGAACCACAGTGTCCTGTTGGAGATCAGGGACACAATGAAGACCAGCACAGAACTTCTCTCTCAGCTGGTCCGCAGCGAAAGAGGATCCTCGGGCCGCCACACCTTCATCACTACGTGAGCCACACCCTCAGGGACCTGCCTGAGACCCAGTACTAGGTGATGAAGGAGAAGATAACAGCACTTCTACAAAACCCTCAAGGCCCAGCTGAACCTGCTCCTACCCAGTCCAGGTCTGCTCCTCCACCCCAGGCGATGTCACAGCCCTTCCACGGCTTTCAACAGCCTCTCACCTACCAAGGCTACGACTACCAGGACTTCCCACAGCAAAAACATACCTTCCTAGTCCAGGCCCAGGTTCATCACACACCACAGACACCACACCTCACCCAGCTGCAGACCCGACAGCCCCACTACACTCCTCCTTCCTCCACTCCACAGCCAAGCCCGTCAACGGACAATCTGTCATCAGTCTTGTGCCTCACATCTCAGGTACTTGATGAAGGGCTTCTCAACCTCACGGGACTGAGTCAGCTCTCTGAGAGCTTCCTGAACACACCATCCCCTGTTGTACTCTTGGGGCCAAGCACCCCAATGGTGCCTCAGACCAGCACTCAAGCCACAGCCACCTCCACAGTCCCTGCCTGCTTAACAGCTGAGACCATGGACATGACTCAGAGTGACTGAGAATAGTGCCAGAGACTGAGTTATTACTTGTTCACTATCTCTTCATAAGACAATTTACTTGGGTCATTTTGCTTTTTTAATAACATCATACAGTTTACTTAAGAAAGTTAATAAAGGTTATCTTTGCTTAACACACTTAATTCAGTTTACTTGGTTCATTTTGCTTATTTAATAGTCATAAAGGTTACCTAAGAAAGTTAAAAAAGGTTATCTTTGCTTAAGACACTTGGTTCATTTTTTTACCTTAGTGAAGTGTTGGTGAAAACTTTTAACAAATAGTTAAGCCTTTGCATGCTTGTGGGATAGATAAGGATAGTTGTGGGATAGATAAACCTCCAGTGCAACCATCGTGGGACTGTATGGTACACCATCCCAGCTGCCACACATATGGACCTTTTTATCAATAACATTTTATTCATTGATCAACACATTTTAAAATAAACAAAGGTCTTTATTAATGCCCTATGCATTGTAGGACCACTCCACATACATGGCACAATCTCATCAGTGTTATGCCACAGCTTCAAGGAAGCATCCATTAACCATCTACCATCCTGTCTTACCACTCCACTGCTCCAGCTGGGGAGATGCACCAGTGTCTCAGGAGGTTGCGCTATTTCTTCCCTTCACGTGAAGCTCTGTTGGGGCCTTGTACATCCACAGTGTTTATCAAGTTTCGTCCTTCCCTCCATTCACCATGTTCCATGTCCCCATTCCCTTGTTGACGGTCCACAAGTTTGTTCTGCAACACTGGGTAGTGGGTGCGCATGAGATTGTACAGGATGCAGCAAGCTTCCACAATGCTCCTCACAGTATGTGCCTCATGCTGCATGGTGGTGAGAAGTATCTGGAACCTTTTGGCCAGGATGCCAAAGGCGTTCTCCACCACCCGTCTTGACCTGGACAGAGTGTATGAAACACGTATGCAGTGAGTACACAATGGATGCATAGCATTTCCCAATAGATGGTAAGCTTTTCTTAACATTTTACATCCTCTTTGCATCCGTTAGTGCAGTGGGACAGGGGCTTTAACTTGGGTTGGTTTGATTTCTATATGTTGGAATTCATACCATCTCATTTCAAGACAAGTCTAACGTTACACAGAGGGTTAATTATAGAAAGACAGCTTTAATAGAAACACTGTCTCAAGGACCACATTGATTGATGGTTCTATCTCCCATTTTTAGAATGATTTAGAAGGAGGAATGGCATTGGCAGTTTTGGCTCCTACTTGGCCTTAGTCTAAATCTGGCTTAGTATTGTCTATGGTAGAGGGGTGGTATCCTACCAACATAACAACTGTTGTGATGAGTGCATGCACACCAAACGTGTGCTGTGCACGCATGCACAGTACTTGTAAATCAACTTCTCCAGCAAGCAATTACTTTCTCCTGCTCACACACATCACTCAGCTGTGTCACACAAAGCAACTAAGATTGCTTTAGCAGGGAATAAAGGACAGCCTGGAGCCCAGGCAGGCTGATGGGCCCAACCAAAGAAAGAAGATATTTGGAACAAACCAGTTTAGTGTCAGCTGCTCTTCGGAGCTACCAGTTCTATAGAATTGGGCCGAACTGGTAGAATCCCATCCCTTCTATGGTAGCAAAAAGATCAGGACAACTCTAATGGCACTTTTTGTTGACTAACAAATATTATTAGAAGAAATAAGTTGAAACTCATGAAAGTGGATGGTGCTCATAGGTTCAGTGTTGTTGTTAGCAATCAGGAATGTATTTGGGGTTAGATGGGAGGTCATGTCAGGGCTTCACTATATAGCTTGCCAAAGCTATGAAATACATCTTTCAACTTGTCTCATTTCAGACTGATTATTGCCATCTGCTCAAATATAGCTGTTAGATTCCTATAGTTAAAAGATACCGTTTAGCCTCAAAAATCATTTATAGAATACTTGTTCGGTAAATTGATTTGTCTATGCTGAACTATTATATCTAGTTTATGGCTTACTTCATGGACAATTTGGTACACATATATAGGATGTTGCTGTACCATGAATCATCATCTCTATAATATTACTTTTGTAAAGAGGGTGAAGTGGGATGCAAATAATTATGCACATTAGAAAGAAGACTCTTGCTGCAATATCTATTAGCAAAATTCTGCTGATTTGGGTTATTTAAATCAGTTGGATTTCTCACATATTCTTTTGCTGGTAATAAATCATCTACTTTCAGTTGGTTAAAGTGTTAACTCAATTTGGAGAACCTGGGATGGTTCTAAGTTGCTTTTTCTTTGCCATATTATAAATTTGTTGAAAATATTAGTGATCGAAAGCCTACATTATTAGGGAGTGAAGATATCATAAAGGAAATAGTAAAGGAAAACAAGCAATGAAAAAGTAAAGTAAGAATGGAGTATCCAGTTGCCATTGTCACCTTATATAAACAAATAAACAAACAATTCCTCCACTGTTATTTCTCTTAGATGTCTAAGAGAATTCCAAGATTATCCTGCATCATGTCTTTTTTTATAAATGCAAATTCAGATTAATATATTATGGGTTGTATTATTATTTTTTGTAATCTTTTTAGCGTCCTACCTAATGATGCTGTTAATAATACAAAATTCATATAGCAAAAAATGTTTACATGTTACTATTACATATTACTCTGACACAAGCCTCATAAAACAATGAAAATATATATAGACATTAAGTATGTTATTATAAATCGGCAACAGTTTAGGTAAATCTATATTATTCGACAAAGCATCCATCTGATCTGGGGACCTTTCTGAATTTCCAGGTCTCAGAATTTTCTTGTTTGTATCTTTTTATATTCCTGGAGAACTATTTCAATATGCTTTTAAAAATGAATAATAATTCATTATATAGTTATAAAACAGTCTTATTAATTTATATCAATATTACATAAGTTATTGATGTAAATGACTGTACAAATCAATGATCAAGGGCAATATAAAAACTAGAAATCTATTAATTAAAATATTCTTTTTCAGTAAATAAAATCAGTCATCAGTATAGATTCCAGAAATAAACTTCATGGTTTCAAACAGTAGGCTCCATTTCTTGAGCTTTCTTCCTTGTACTCAATTATTTCTGTTTCATATATTTCAAAGAGTCAGTTTGTTCCAAATATAAACTGCTTCTGTGGAAATTTGATATGATTCATCTGTGTGGTTTCTAAGATAAGACAAAATAAAACTCTTAACTGATTGTATACATTTGGGTTTTGAGTTCTTTTTTCAATGAATTAAGAAATAATGGATTCTACAATAAATATTTAAATTCATCCCATGTAATTAAAATGTTGGTTGAAGCTCATTAATATTTTTAAAAAATCATTCTTAATATGTTGTACAAATTCAAGTATTCATGAGTCAAGTCATTTTCTTTATTGGATTTAGGAGCATAGCAAACCATCAAGTTTTCTTCCTGTGTGAATCAAGCACTGCATAAACCAATTTCTTGGCCAAAAAAATCTTGGAGGAGTTAAGTTTCAACTGGCCTAACAATCTGATGTCTCACACTTACTTAGTTTGAAACTGGAACCATGCTAGATACGGAAAAACCACACTTAGTGTTCAGGAACCCTGACAGCATGCTTATAACCACTATGATACTGACACATTCCTTGAGAACAATTATAAAACAAGTTGGAAACATACCCGGATGCATGGTTATTAAACTGACAGATAAGAAAAGGATTATTTCAGAGATAATATGACACTTACTCCTCTGAGACCTTTCATACAGTTACCGTGCATTTTTTGAAAAAATATGCACACCTTTCTAGTTCTTATAAAACCAAAATAACAATAAATAGATATTGGAAAACTATAGCCAAGAAACTATATCTTGCCATCAGGAACCAAAGCAAATATATTTACTTTCCTGTGACAAACTTTGACTCATTTGTATGCTGAAGAGCTTCAAGTATAATTTTATTTTTATGATTTTACAGTAGAATTATAAGCCGTGATTCATTTAAAGTAGTTTAAACAAAATAGTGTGCCAGGGTGAAGCTAATTAGCATTCAGTTTCAAATGTTGCCTTTATTGTCTGATAGTTCCCTGAAGAAAGAAAGAGGTGAATGTTGAGTAGCATTGTATAGGGATGCAGGCATGACAAATGGGTACTACAACAACAAATGAACAAGTCATATTTTCTGTGTAAAGTGTTATACTGCCTCTTTTCCTGAAAAGATGAAAAATTTACCTCTGCCCCTGAAAGTTTTGGATGCAGATTTCTTTCTTTTATATTACAGAAATATTAACAATTTTTTAATTAGGGCAATTTAATAGACTGTATTCATGTCTTGACTGTAAAAAAAGGATGATTAATATTGACACTTTCTTAAACTGTATGCTTACTGAATTTATTAATTTTTTTAAAGGTAAAAGTCATACCCTCCTGGTTGTCCCAAAGGTGCTTTTCCAAAAAGCAATTGGATTTTGTTTGTTTGTTTGTTTATTTTTTAACCTTGAAAAATTTTCAATGCTCATCCAAGAAGCTGCTTGGATAAGAATGGAAGAAACATGCTTGGATGAGAAGCAAAATATTTTCAAAGGGGGGAAAATAAGAAAGTTCAATTGGCTTTTGAAAAACACCTTTAACTCCGTCCTCTAGTGTTTTTATTACCAATTTCTAACTTTGTCAAAATCCACCAGCGAAGTTCAATATATAGTGAATATACACATACTTACCTGCAAGATAGTTTAAATTGTCTAGTATTTAAACCATCATCAAACTGTGCAAAAACATCAGCTTGTAGTCATGTTCATGCACAGTTCTCCCAAAGCAATATATTTTGACACAAGAAGATGGAAGCCTAGTTTCTAAATAAAAGCTTATTCAAAATTAAAAAAAAAGCTTATTCAAAAATAAACCAGATATTAGACTGGGTAATGCAATACACATTCAACACAGTCACTCACAGTAAGAAACAAGTTGAGCTGGATTGTAAGGAGAAAGTAGAATTATCAGCTCTTAGGATTCTTTTTCAGTCTATTTGTAGCAACTGTATGTAGCCTGTTTATAAGGATTACTCTGATTTAAGGACAGATGTGTCCATCAGTGAATCCAACATCTCCTCCCATCATCACAGTTGTCATCATGCCACTTTTCATAAAATGACAGAAGAAATTAGAAATAATGACTTCAGGGAGTCCTAAAAGAGAATACTAAGTTCCATACTTATAAATCAAGATCAACTTCTCTCAGTGTAAACCCCAGGAAAAGTTTGACTTACTGAATTAAATATAATATATACCATTTATTCATTAATTAATTGATGTATGAAGATATGAACATTTTTTTCTAAATAAAAATATAGAAATCGTAGGGTGAGGTCTTTCCTGATCTGATACATTTTCAATGACTTCTTCTGTCAGTAATCTTTTTTTTTTTAGTTACAGTGGTCTAGAAGTAACATTATTCCTTACAAATGCTTCTACAGAAAGGGATGAAGAGTGTAGAAAAGTCAAAATAGCAGGCAAGCAGCACTATCAAAGCTTTTTATTTACTTTCATTTTTTTGTGTTGATTTCATTTTTTTGCAAGGAGCTTTCAGGCAGATGAGTTTCAATGAATGTAACAAAAATGTTTGACATGAATAATGAAATAAATTTGGTAGTTTTATGTTTGAAAATGAATTGAAGTTTGGAAGAAATAACATGCATATATATAACAAATTTCTGTAGACTCCACTATGAAGAAAAGTAACAGGATATTTGGCCTGCTCTGATAGGCAAAATATTATTTCCCATCTTTCTATTTTTCACTTTTCTAACAACAATAATAAAATCTCAGATGTTCCTATATTGCTTTCTCTGAAGTAATTGTGTTCCCCAGCTTATTTTTTGGTATTTATTACGTGGAAAGATAAGAACATTCAAAGAAGCTGTCAAACTGCGTGGAAACAAAAAGGTTCAAGAAACAAAAACATCACTATAAATATCTTATTGATTTAAACCAATAAATACTTCAGTCCTGTTTAGCAATTCCCATAAGTTCTACACAGATACTTAACTGCAAAATATCTTTCCCAGACCTAAGTTCTCAGTACTACTGGGATACATTTCCATAAAACTGACAAAGGAATTGATAGTTTTAACTGTTCTATACAAGTCTATCTACCAAAAAGATTTGTTTTATGTACCCATTTAAGACACTGACAGCTAAAGTGATGGGCTCGGTGATTCAATTCTTGAATTCTGTAACATTTTTCAAGTCATAAACTTACACTGAAATGACTGTGGACACTACTGGAAGGGTTTTAGTCCTCTGAGTTTCATTTCTTTTTTTAAGAGAGGAGATAGTGTTCCAGAATAAGAAATTGCAAATTATTTTAGTTGGTTATTTATATTGTTTCACCAAAATAAACAGACACAAAAGAATTGTTTTCCCATTCATGGTACTTATTATAGTTCAGTTGGAATTTTGGTGGAACTCTTGGAATTAATCATGGGAAAACATTACAGTATTTATATTAGTTATACAAGGACAGAATTATTACTTATGATTCTAGGAGGCTTGCATAAATTACTTTCACCAGCTACATATCTAGGAATATGTCAAAATATTTTCCAACACTGTCAAGCTTCATGATTCTAGAATCTCTCTCCTGGACATTTCTCAACAAATGCGAGTTGGTAATTTAATTAATATAAGCTGATAAAATAGAGGCCCTTGATAGCAAAATCCTTTGATTGCTCCATTTATAAAAAAACAAACAAATCCTGAAACAAAATAGTAAATAAAGAGAAAAAGATAATAGCATAGTCAAAGAGGAAAAAAAAGCTTGTTTTCAAAGTGTATCCTTGAGGATTTCTAGGGATAGAGGAATTCAGAAACCCAGGTATTTTGCCAAGGGTCAAGGCAATGATCAGATGCCCAGGTAATTGGTTGTTTTGAATCCAGGAACAATAAGCACACTTGTGAATAAAGAGCTTTTAAGCTTTATTACTAACTCAAGCAAACAAATTTAAAAGCATAACATAAAAAAACAATACCAAGCAAGATAATACTCTGTTACATGCTGTCAGGAGATCCTCAATAATGACAGCAGAGATACTCCAAGGACAGCCAATTTTCACAGTACCTAGTGTTAGATTCTGCACAGAAGCTCCTACCTTAGAGTCTCATACTAGGATTTGTATAAAAACTTGGCATCCTGCTTCTATGGTCACAAAACTGAAAAATCCTATGGCAGATTAAGGCTCACTGGTGCCCTAAACACTGACAAATCTTGGTGCCCCCCTCCTTTATACATACTATACAAACAAAGACATATTCTCAACTTTGTTGTCTGGTGCCCTAAGCACGTGCTTAGTCTGCTTAATGGTTAATACACCACTGGAAAGACCCAACCTTGACTAGGTATCACATGACTCTGGATTGGGAACTGAAAATCGGAGACTTTGCTAATGTCCCTGAAGCAATAATTTCTTTCTGTTTAACTAGCTAGCTTATAGGTAAATTTAGCAACCGTGACCTTTCTGGCCAAAGTAGATGCAACATATTCTCTTCATAAAGAAATGTTCAGGGATTGTTACATATTCCTCTTTCTTGTCTTGTCACTTCTTATTACAAGCATTGATGCGAAAGAGAAAGGAACTGAGGCCGTGCCAACCTCCATCTTCTATGCAGAGAAGCCACTCACAGTTTTTCAGCTGCAATCTCAATCCATTTGTGGGTATCACAGGTCAGCAACATATCTTTACACCTTTTTAGGATGTTTAGGCCCTTGGGGATATAGCAGCAGTTATATTTTTGGCCTAGACTAGGAATGGGGAACCATGACCCTTTTATGATAAGTCTTGAAATACAAAGAAATCCATATATTACTTTATAAAGTGGTGCATGGAAAGAAATCAAATATGTTTCCTCCTATTTTTATAAATCAGGAGAAAATAAGGATTAGAAGCTCTCTTACTCAAGACACCTCAACTGTAGAGATGTCATCCAAAATTTGAGACAACTCTTCAGTAGTAGAAAAATATAAATATATAATACCATATTTTCCCCCAATAATTGCTACTGAAAGGAAGGCTTGTTGGATCGGAGGCTTCTGCAAGTTCTCTTTCATTGCATTCATAACAAACCACAAGGAGCTCAATATGGCCACACATGCATCATTTCAAAACTGGCACAAGGGAGAAATTATTTAATAACATCAGGACAACTGATACAAATATCTAAGTCCCATCATTTGCCCTGCCCCTGTTTCATCCATGGAGGCTGATACTTTCCAGCTGTTCCTTATTAATACCATTTATCTCCAACCAGAATAATCAGATTCAAACAAGAAATTGTTTTTTTTCCTGAAGTCTTGTCCTTGAAGGTTGAATATTTTATATTCATATGCGTATCACAATTCCATATCATGCATGCACATGTAAAATGTTTCCATAAAATGGAAGACTAAAGAATTGAGAATTGTTCAAAAGTACTGGATTTATAAAAGAGGACTACAAAGGTTAATTTGGATGAAATATCCATGAATCAAGTATAGAAAAATAATTTAATCAAAGGCCAAGAAAATGAAAATGAAAATGAAAATAGAGCTAATAGCTCATGTGACCGAAAGCAAACTTAAATCCTTACCATAGACAATGGAACTCAGAGCCAGAAAAAATAAGTTTAAACACAAGCATTTTAATTTCTTGTTAGTTTCTATGTCGGCAAACATCTGGAAAGCACAAAATAGTTGTTAAAGAAATTAAATTCCAGAAGTTGGGGTATGATCCTGTGTACTACAGCATATATAAATTATCTCAAGAGAATACAAACTAATCAATTAATTAATTAATTCATCACATTTCTATACTACCCAAATCCCAGCTGATATAGTCATTGTGAGCATGAATAATTAAGTATTATTAGATTAGGAAATGATGAACAAATAGTTCTCAGTTAATGTCAGCCTTACATTGTAGACAGAGGTGGTATTCAGCAGGTTCTGACCAATTCTGGAGAACCAATAGTAGAAATTTTGAGTGATTCAAAGAACTGGCAAATACCACCTCAGACTGGAAACTTTCAAATCCCCACCAAGCCACACTCACGCCCACCAAGCCACACTCACAGAACTGGTAGTAAAAGGATTTGAATCCCACCACTGATTGTAGACCAGAAAGGAAGTGTGACCACAGAGTCAAATCTAGATTACTTTAACAGAATCTTGCAAGTTTGAAAATGCATCTCTTCCTACATTTTCTTTATAGCCCAATCAATAGGGAGGGTCTTTTACTTCCATATTTCTGCTGTGAGCTAAGTTGTCTGTATCTGATTATTTTCTTAACTGTGTCTCATTGATAAGGACCACAATGGTTCAATGGTAAGAATGCAGTACTGCAGGTTACTTCTGCTGATTGTCGGCTGCTTGAAATTTGGCAGTTCAAATCTCACCTAGTTCAAGTTTGACTCAGCCTTCCATTCTTCCATTCTTCTTTTACCAAGGTTGGTAAAATGAGGACCCAGATTGTTGGAAACAATATGCTGACTCTGTAAAACACTTAGAAAGGGCTGTAAAGCACTGTGAAGTGGTATATAAGTCTAAGTGCTATTGCTATTGATACAGTATTGTCTCCCAGAGTCCTTCCCACATGCCATTAATAATGGCGATTGGGATGAGAATTTCTGTTCCTAAGCATTATGTAATCATGTGCTTAGCATGGAAATTCTATCACTTCCTGTTGCTGTTTTTAAGTGAATCACCACAGGTCATTAAACAAGGATGTCATATGGTCATCTTTTGCTACATCCTGACAATTTCCCCATTGATTTTGCTTATAGGAAGCTGACAAGGAAGGAAACTTGCAGAAAGTGGTCAAATGACTGTGGGATGCTATTAGGGCTAAAACTTTGAGAAACTATTGTGAGTACCACTCATTCAATGCAGTTTTGAACTGAAATGGTCACTGAAATAGTGATTACTAAAGCCCATGTCACACTGGCCAACGGATGCAAAAAGGACACAGCGGACGAGCAAAATGTTCCATCCGTTGTTATCTGCTATCAAAAGGGGCAAAAATTTGCATAACCGGAGCGGATAACACGGACACGGGGAGGATGCAGGGCGGATGCAAAGCGGATGCAGAATGGAACCCAGCAGATGGAAGCGGATGGGAGCGGATGGGAGTGGATGGAACATCCGCAGGGCTTCCAGGAGGCCTCAGCAAAGCGGACACGGAATGGAAAGAGCAGATGCAGAGCGGACGCCGAACGGATGAAGTGGATGCACAGCGGATGCACAGCGGAAGCCTAATGGATGCCTGGCATTAATTGCACATGCGGGGAGGATGCATTGCGTCAGCCCCGCGGATATAACGGAAGCAGCTCGGAAGCAGGTCGCCATTCAGAGGAAAGACCTGCTTCCAGACACATCAACTGCCTTGCCTGTCCTGCCTGCATGTCTGCCTGCCAGCCTTGCTGCCAGCCTCCCTGCCAGCGTTGGTTCCTGCCAGCCTCCCTGCCAGCCAGCAACCCCACAACCATACGAAATCAAAGCAAGCTTCAGCCATCTGCTGCCAGCCCTGGGAAGAGGGACAGGGCTACCATCCCGCCCCCTGGCCCTCACTCTGGTTCTGCTGGGGCTTCTGCAGCACGGGCTCGCTCTTCTGGGGCTGAGGCTTCTGCTGCTTCTGCTGCTGGAGGAGCTGATGACAAGCACTCCAGCACCAGCCACCTCCACAGCACCTGCACCCTTCACCACTGAGACTGAGCGTCCAAGAGGAGTGCTAGAGACTCATTTTTGTCTTATAGCTTGTTGTTAATAAAGTCTATTTTTGATTCACACACTTGCTTCATTTCTTTTTTTTAATAAAGTCTTGCTGGAAACTTTTAGAAATGGTTTAAGCCTTTGCATGCTTGTGGGATAGGTTAAGATAGCTGTGGGATGGGTTGAGATAGCTGTGGGATGGGCTGAGATAGCTGTGGGATGGGCAGGGATACCTGTGGGATGGCTAATAGCTGTGGGATAGATAAACCTCCAGTACCAGCATAGTGGGACTGTATGGTCCACCCTCCCAGGTGCCACACCTATGGCCTTTCATTATCAATAATAATGTAATAATTATCCACACATGTCAACATAAACACAACTCTTTATTAAACACCCTGTTCATTGTAGGCCAACCAAACATACATGGCCCAATCTCATCCGTGTAATGAGACAGGCTGAAGGAAGCATCCATTAAGCATCTACCATCCTGTCTTGCCACTCCACTGCTCCAGCTGGGGAGTTGCATCATTGTCTCAGGAGGTTGCGCTGCTTCTTCGCTTCATGTGAGGCTCTGTTGGGGCCTTGCACATCCTCAGTGTCGATCAGGTTTCGCCCTTGCCTCCATTCCCCAGGCTCCATGTCCCCATTGCCTTGCTGGAGGTCCACGAGCCTGTTCTGCAAGACTGGGTAGCGGGTGCGCATGACATTGTGCAGGATGCAGCAAGCTTCCATGATCCTCCTCACGGTCTCTGGGCAATGCTGCATGGTGGTGAGAAGTACCTGGAACCTGTTGGTCAGGATGCCAAAGGCGTTCTCCACCACCCGCCTTGCCCTGGACAGCCTGTCGTTGAAGATCCTCTCTTCACAGGTGAGGAGTCTGGAGGTGCAGGGCTTCATGAGGTAGGTTGTGAGGGAGAAGGCGTCATCCCCCATGATGAAGTCGGGCACATCTTGTGTGTCGTTGGGCAGGGGTTCTGGATCTGGGAAGCCCACGATGAGGTTGTGTTCCAGTTCCTCCTTGAGGTGACTGGCGTTGTATACCTGGGCATCTGAAGATGAGCCGTTGCCTGAAGCATCGATGTACATGAACTTGTAGTCAGCATCTACCATGGTGAAGAGGATGATGCTGAAGAAGCCCTTGGAGTTGAAATAAGTGGACCCTGAGTTGGCTGGAGATTTGCAGGCCACGTGCTTGCCATCTATGGCTCCAACGGTGTGGGGGAAGTTCCACTTCTGATTCCACTGCTCTGCAACTTTCTTCCATCCTTCTTCAGTGGAGGGGTACAGGAGGAGCTCCTCCTTGTATTCTTCGATGATGGCCTGCACCACTTCTCTGACCACAATGCTGATGGTGTTGGATGGCACCCTCCAGCCGTACTGCATGCTCCTGTCGGAGGTTCCTGAGGCCAGGTGGCGCAGAGTGAGTGCCACCTTGAGCCCAGGTTCCAGGCTGGGCCGGAAGCTGGTGTTTGTCTTGGTCAACCTGGGTGTCAGGCACTGCACAACTTCGTCAAACATGGCTGGAGGCATCCTCATGAAGTTCTGGAACGCCCAAGTGTCTTTGTTCCTGAGCTCCACCATCAGCTTGTTGTACAGTCCGTACTCTGCTCTTCTGGCGAACCATCTTCGGACCCAGACTCTTTTTGGCTGCCTCTTTTTCTTCTCGCAGTAGTGTTCACAGAGCCTGCAGATGGCTTCGCACTGTTGCAGAATGACGGTGGCTGCCGAAAGGACTTTGTTACAATCCACAGTGGACATGACTGGATGCTGTGGAAGAGGAAGAGCCAGATGAAGGATGCAGAGGTCTGCACCGCTGGCTTGCTGTTCTGAAAGTGAGATCCAGATGAGTTGCTCCCCCTTTTTATAGGCAGTATAGGTTTTCCGCTAGGCATCCTCTAGGCATCCTCTAGGCATCCTTAATATCGGAGATAGGTCCCCTCTGTGAATGTTTTTTCCACTTTAAACGCTTTGTTTCCGTTCTGCATCCGCTAGGCATCCGTTCCGCATCCATTCCGTGTCCGTTCCGCTTCCTCCCTGTGTCCGGGTGGATGGAGTTCCGCGGATGTGTAGCGGACGTCTAGAGGATATAGCAGATGCGTAGCGGATGCAGAACGGACGAACTGGATACATTTTCCGCACAAAAGTTTTAGGCAGCCCAAAACCTTCTGAGTGGATGAAACGTCAATAAACGGATGCTGGATGGATAGAGAGGAAGCCAAACGGAGGCAGTGAGTACATCGCGTTTTCGAACGGATGGCAAGGTTTTTTGTCCGTTTTACATCCTCTTTTCATCCGTTGGTTCAGTGTGACATGGGCTTAAGGAGGGTCCCCTTTGTAAAAATGAATATCATATAATTCATTTGAGTGATCAGTTCTTATTTGCATATGATTCAGGTAGATCTGTAAAACAAATACATGATGAGTCTTAATATAAAAATGTTTACTCTTTTGGATATACAAGTCCTGTGCCTTGAAAAGAAGCTAATACTCAATTTTATATGATTTTTGCCTTTTTAAAGTTGAAATAGATTTGTGTTTTAATAAAAAAATAAAAATTCTGCTTAGTGAATACTAACAATTTAAGCTCTAGAGAAATGTACTGTGCAGTATGCCTGATTAATTTTCTGTTATTTTAAGTTGGAAGGTATAACTAATAGCTTATGTGTTGGACAAAGTGTAAACAGCTGTTCTGTTAACAAAATTTATTTGCTGTAGGGGCTTATAAAAACAGTGTTAGGGATGTGATATCATATGGTAGCAGAAAGAAAGAAAGGAAAGAAAGAAGAAAGGAAAGAAAGAAACAAAGAAAAGAAGGAAGGAAGGAAGAAAGAGAGAGAGGGAGAGAGGGATGGATAAAAGGCACAGTGTCATCACTATAGAGTAGTGTGTACATACATACATATATATAATTTTTCTAGAACCATCAGTAGGTAACAGGTGAGTAGGAATACTAGAAAGGAGCTTGCCTTTTGCAAAAATAATACTCACCTAAACAAACAAACAAACAAATAAATAAATAATCTGAGACAATGGAGCAGAAAATGCAGGATTTATTTCTAGTATTCCACACCACTTATGTTTGAGAAGTAAAGATTAAAAAATTGCTACTTGGTAATATTAGTGAAGAAAAAAAATGAATTGAAGTGTGAGCATTGTTTCTGTTCTTAAGAGCAGGAAACTGGTCTGGTAAGGTTATGTTTTCAATTATTACTAGGCAATACTTCTGACAACTCTAAAATTCCTAACATTTCCCTCAACTCCATCTATTTTCCCTCCTTCAGCTTATATACAATATAGGTAAATTTAATTGCTCTGCATTGGTAGGGTTTGCTAGACAATTCAAATCGATTTCCGTCCTAATGACTAGAGATGTATTTTCTTGATATAGGATGGAATGTAGGCCGAAAAGCATCTAAGTAGAAGCTCACCCACTGTTTCTATAATTCACATCATTGGCCTCCTGACAGAAAGTGACAGGGAACTGGAAGAACAGCAGTTGTGCAGTGAAAGCCACAGAAACCCCTATAAATAATTCTGAAAGTAACTGCTAATCTAGGCAGCATAGCTAAATAGACTGGCCTCTATGGTTTGTCAATGTGGTCTACTAGTGCAGCCTTCTGCTCAAAAAGTATTGTGGCATTTTGCTCATCAACAATTCCTTTTCAGATTATTGTCAGGTAGGAATGTTCCATCTCAGCTACATTCAGGATATTTCTCATGCTATGTTAGGAAAGCTGCAGATATCTCAGATGGATGCATTTTTTTAAACTTGGAGGAGCCTGCAAGGTCATCAGGTGCTATCAATTCCACAATTCCAAAAAATGTGCAGCCTAGGAAAGCCATGATATTGCCAGGTATAGCTGGAGCTTAGAGTTGCCATGCAACTGCTTACATGCTGATGGAAGCAAACCAATTAAAAAGGGCACATAGCATTTTCAATTAATAAATAACAAAGCATGTTTCTTGTCACTGCTAGGTTAGTTCATGCTCTATTTTTTAGCATCAAAAGAGGACTTCACTTTTTGCTGGCTAATAGGTTATAGGCAGCAAACCAGAAATAGTAGCTTAAGCGCTTGGCTTTTACTGTTGTCAGCTGATGTCCTTCTAAAGATTACACACACACACACACACACACACACACACACAGAATAGATAGACAGACAGACAGACAGACAGACAGACAGATGTATGTTGGCAAGAGATGAAACATGGAGGCCCTTTAAATGCTGTTAAGGCCCTGTCACACTGTCCAACGGATGCAAAACGTTAATAAAAAGGACACAACGGACGAGAAAAATGTTCCACCCGTTGTTATCCGCTCTCAGAAGGGGCAAAAATTTGCATAACCGGAGCGGATAACACGGAATGGAACGGACGCGGGGAGGACGCAGGGCGGATGGAAAGCGGATGCGGAACGGAAGCCCAGCGGATGGAAACAGATGGGAGCGGATGGCACATCCGCTAGGCTTCCGGGGAACCTCAACAAAGAGGACGCAGAATGGATACAGCGGATGCACGGCAGACGCCGAGCGGATGAAGCGGATGCAGAGCGGAAGCCTAGCGGATGCACAGTGGAAGCCTAACGGATGCCTAGTGTTAATTGCACATGCGGGGAGGATGCATTGCATAAGCCCCACGGATAAAAGGGAAGCAGCTCGGAAGCAGCATGCATGCCTGCAAGCCTTGCTGCCAGCCTCCCTGCCAGCCTTGCTGTCTGACTGCCCATCAGCCTTGGTGCCAGCCTCCCTGCCAGCCTTGCTGGCTGCCTGCCTGCCAGCCTTGCTGCCAGCCAGTCTGCCTGCCAGCCTTGCTGCCTGCCTTCCTGCCAGCCTTGGTTCATGTCTGCCTGCATGCCTTGGTGCCTGCCTGCCTGCCAGCCTTCCTGCCAGCCTTGGTGCCTGCCTCTCTGCCAGGCTTCCTGCCAGCCTTGGTGCCAGCCTTCCTGCAAGCCTTCCTGCCAGCCTTGGTGCCTGCCTGCCTGCCAGCTTTCCTGCCAGCCTTGGTGCCTGCCTCCCTGCCAGCCTTGGTGCCTGCCTCCCTGCCAGCCTTCCTGCCAGCCTTGGTTCCTGCCAGCCTCCCTGCCAGCCAGCAACCCCACAACCATGCGGAAGCACAGCAAGCCTCAGCCATCTGCTGCCAGCCCTTGCAAGAGGGACAGGGCTACCATCCCGCCCCCTGGCCCTCACTCTGGTTCTGCTGGGGCTTCTGCAGCACGGGCTCACTCTTCTGGGGCTGGGGCTTCTGCTGCTTCTGCTTCTGGAGGAGCTGATGACAAGCACTCCAGCATCATCCACCTCCACAGCACCTGGACCCTTCACCCCTGAGACTGAGGGACCAAGAGGAGTGCCAGAGACTCATTTTTGTTTTATAGCTTGTTGTTAATTAAGTCTATTTTTGATTCACACACTTGCTTCATTTCTCTTTTTTTTAATAAAGTCTTGCTGGAAACTTTTAGAAATGGTTTAAGCCTTTGCATGCTTGTGGGATGGGTTAAGATAGCAGTGGGATGAGTTAAGATAGCAGTGGGATGGGTTGAGATAGCAATGGAATGGGCAGGGATAACTTTGGGATGGGTAATAGCTGTGGGATAGATAAACCTCCAGTGCAAGCATAGTGGGACTGGATGGTCCACCCTCCCAGGTGCCACACCTATGGCCCTTTATTATCAATAACAATGTAATCAATCATTCACACATGTCAACATAAACACAACTCTTTATTAAATGCCCTGTTCATTGTAGGCCCACCCAACATACATGACCCAATCTCATCCGTGTGATGAGACAGGCTGAAGGAAGCATCCATTAATCATCTATCATCCTGTCTTGCCACTCCACTGCTCCAGCTGGGGAGTTTCACCAGTGTTTCAGGATGTTGTGCTGCTTCTTCCCTTCACGTGAGGCTCTGTTGGGGCCTTGCACATCCTCCGTGTCTATCAGGTTTCGCCCTTGCCTCCATTCCGCAGGCTTCATGTCCCCATTGCCTTGTTGGAGGTCCATGAGCCTGTTCTGCAAGACTGGGTAGCGGGTGTGCATGAGATTGTGCAGGATGCAGCAAGCTTCCACGATCCTCCTCACGGTCTCTGGGCGATGCTGCATGGTGGTGAGAAGTACCTGGAACCTGTTGGCCAGGATGCCAAAGGCGTTCTCCACCACCCGCCTTGCACTGGACAGCCTGTAGTTGAAGATCCTCTCTTTACGGGTGAGGCATCTGGAGGTGTAGGGCTTCATGAGGTAGGTTGTGAGGGAGAAGGCGTCATCCTCCACGATGAAGTAGGGCACATCTTGCGTGTCATTGGGCAGGGGGTGTGGATCTGGGAAGCCCATGATGAGGTTGCGTTCCAGCCCACTCTTGAGGTTACTTGTGTTGTATACCTGGGCATCTGAAGATGAGCCGTTGCCTGAAGCATCGATGTACATGAACTTGTAGTCAGCATCGACCATGGCGAAGAGGATGATGCTGAAGAAGCCCTTGTAGTTGTGATAAGAGGACCCCGACTTGGCTGGCACTTTGCAGGCCACGTGCTTGCCATTGATGGCTCCAACAGTGTGGGGGAAGTTCCACCTATGATACCACTGCTCTGCAACTTTCTTCCATCCTTCTTCAGTGGAGGGGCACTGGAGGAGCTCCTCCTTGTATTCTTTGATGATGGCCTGCACTACTTCTCTGACCACAATGCTTATGGTGTTGTGTGGCACCCTCCATCCGTACTGCATGCTCCTGTAGGTGGTCCCTGAGGCCAGGTGGCGCAGAGTGAGTGCCACCTTGAGCCCAGTTTCCAGGCTGGGCCGGAAGTTGGTGTTTGCCTTGGTCAACCTGGGTGTCAGCCGCTGCACAACTTCGTCAAACATGGCTGGAGGCATCCTCATGAAGTTCTGGAATGCACGAGTGTCTTCGTTCCTGAGCTCCACCATCAGCTTGTTGTACAGTCTGTCCTCTGCTCTTCTGGCCAACCATATTCGTACCCAGACGCTTCTTGGCCACCTCTTTTTCTTCCCGTAGTAGATTTCACAGAGCCTGTAGATGGCTTCGCACTGTTGCAGAAGGATGGTGGCTGCCAAAAGGACTTTGTTATGATCCACGGTGGACTTGACTGGATGCTGTGGAAGAGGAAGAGGCAGATGAAGGCTGCAGAGGTCCGCACCGCAGGGCTGCTCTTCTGAAAGTGAGATCCAGATGAGTTGCTCCCCCTTTTTATAGGCAATATAGGTGTCCCTTTGCATCCTCTAGGCATCCTTAATATCCGAGATAGGTCCCCTCTGCGAACGTTTTTTTCCTTTTTACATGCTTTGTTTCCGTTCTGCATCTGCTAGGCATCCGTTCTGCATCCGTTCCACATCCGTTCCGCTTCCTCCCTGCGTCCGTTTCCCGCTGGAGTGGATGGAGTTGCATGGATGCACAGCGGATGCCTAGAGGATATAGCGGATGCGTAACGGATGCAGAACGGATGCCTAGCGGATGTGTAGCAGATGCAGAACGGACGAATTGGATACATTTTCCACGCAAAAGTTTTGAGCAGCTCAAAACTTTCTGAGCAGATGAAACATCAATAAATGGATGCTGGACGGATAGAGAGGAAGCAAAATGTATGCAGTGAGTACAGAACGGATGCATCACGTTAATCAACGGATAGCAAGTGTTTCTCCGTTTTACATCCTCTTTTCATCCATTGGTACAGTGTGACAGGGGCTTTAGATCTTTTCCTTTAATTTCAGTTCCAGACAAGCAATTCAGAGGATGTACCTTTTTTTTCCAGTCAAGTCAGACCTTCTCAACTATGTAGTTGTTCTGGGAATTCCACCAAGGGCTTTCTAATAATAATAAGTTGAATATGCAAACTTTGAAAAATGTTTTTTTTAGGACCAACTCATTCACCCTCATTCCCATGGTCAAAGCATGACTGGTTGCAATTTGGTGCAATCTGTTGTTAAAGTTGAAATGGGACTATTTGCCATGGCCAGCTCTCTATGACCAAATTGCTGCAGGACAACTTGCCATGGCCAAGTTGCTATGGGACAACTCATAGTGGGACAATTTAACAATTCTATTTCATTATTTAAAATAAATTTAACAAGATTTTAATTTTTGCCATTTACATGTCATTCTGTCCCTCCTTTTACATAATTTCTTCAATGATTCTATTCCACTATTTTTTGATATTAGTGTAACTCTTATCCTGCAGAAAGTTGTCCTGCAGTAAATTGACCACAGCAAGTTGGCTGCAGCAGGTTGGCCATGGTGAATTGACTGAAGCTAATTGGTTATGGTGAATTGTCATTGATCCTTTTAAATTGTATGGGATAAGCAGTCAATTTAAAGAATAAATGTCATCTTGAATCACATAATTAAAACTATATTACCTCATTGTTGTTTTGTTTATGAGACAAAACAGAAAATATTACATTAAAATAACATTGCCAGAAAAACAGAGCCCATCTTCTCTGATCATAATATAAATGAGCATCACTGAAGAAAGAACTTAACAAATATGGGATATAGCTGGTGTGAATATTTTTAATGATAAGATTTTCTATCCAGCAAGACTTTGCTCTTTAAGCAAAGACAAGGTAGCCAACAAATACAGAGCAGCAAGCAAAGATTAAACCTGGGTAAGAAATGCAATTGTTTTTCACAATGTCTGAAAAAATGCAGCAGAAGAATTATACAGTTGAATGATAAGAAATAGGAAAGGTCCACAACTTGATAGATTTACATGAATTGTGCATCTCATTCCTCTTGCTCTTTCAGCCAACAAATACTTGTATGGCATAAAAGTGTCATACTGTGTCACCTAAAGTGACAATCCTGCAAAATTATATCCAGATGCTTACTTTCTGATATATATATATATATATTTGTTTTCTTAGGCTTTCGCGGGTACTTACATGTGTGCTGTTTAGCTTCCTTTGGGTATTATCCCACGTCATTGTAGTTCTGTTAAAGTTGTAGCAACGTTTCAACAGAATCTCATCTGCCATCCTCAGGCTTCTGTATAGAGTTAGTTCCTGGTTTCAAATTTGAGGCTGGTCCATTCTGATTGGTTGGGAGCCTGGATCTGTATTCATTGGACTTGGAGTTTGATTGATTGGTGTTTCTGGTTTCTTCTGTCTGTTTTGTGGCTTTGATTGGCTGGCAACACTCTGTTCTTGTGTTGGAGGCTTTCAGTG
>BLBF01000002.1:93902615-93916897 GCA_015471245.1 Laticauda colubrina
AAGATAAAATTGACCTGGAAAACCAAGGCATATACCAAGTTCCCTGTACATCATTCCCGGCCACATACATTGGACAGACCAATAGAAGAATAAGTACCCGCCTAAATGAACACAAAAATGCAGTAAAAAAGCTGGAACACACCTCCTCACTAGTCCAACACATGAAAACCACAGGTCACAACATCAACTTCAATGGCACTAAAACCCTGGCCACTATAGAAAACCCCAGCCACAGAATCATCAGAGAAGCCATAGAGATTGAAAAAAGACCTGACAGCATGAATAGAAGAGATGATTCCACCACACTGTCAATCATTTGGAAGCCTGCACTCTCAAATAGAAAGATCTCCATGCCACAAGCCAGGCAAACACCTGGGCAAAAACAGACTCCCTCTGATAGCTCCAACCCAAACACCCCCCCACCAGGCACCCAGGTGAAACCCAGCTTGCTAATGAATAGCAGCTTGCTAATGAAGAGCAGCCGTCCCTTCACACTGAGCCAAGCTACACTGAAAGCCTCCAACACAAGAACAGAGTGTTGCCAGCCAATCAAAGCCACAAAACAGACAGAAGAAACCAGAAACACCAATCAATCAAACTCCAAGTCCAATCAATACAGATCCAGGCTCCCAACCAATCAGAATGGACCAGCCTCAAATTTGAAACCAGCATTCTGCTTAAATCAGTATTGCTAATTTAATATATTTAACACATTGTAATGGGTGATTTGATTATATAAACACCTTTACATAAGTTTCTTCTTGTGTCTGTTGTGAACATGAATGTCTTTGAGGAGACAAACTTTCAATGAAATGTAGGCTGTGATTTTCACTGTGATATTTTGGTACTGGAATCCTGACATGAACATGAGTTTAGGAAGAAATCTGATAGGTAGACACATTAAGAATTGTAGACTTTCATACCCACTTAAAACTGATGAAGATTTCTAATGCACATCATCCAAAATACAATTTGGAGATTTCAGTAGGAGGAAAAGCTTGTGAAAAGTTTCAAAATTCCAAGGGATTTCAGTCCTTGCATCTTCGACTGTACACCCCAAAGATTTTGTGTAGGAATGGAATGGAATTTAAAACGTAACACAATCAAAATGTATCAGCAGATCTCCATTAGATTCACTATCCAGTGCGAGGATACGTTAATCAAAATTGTCCTGAAGCATAGCTCTCTGGAAGCATGATCGGGAGATTGGGGTTGGGATATCCAGAACCATGCTGTTGCACAGAAGGAGGATGTTATAAAGATGTCTCAGGTAAGTTATCCTTGTAGAAAGCATTCCATTGGTAGGAAGAGATTCAACAAGTCTGTTCTCTTAGACCACACCAGTTGGGAAGAATCAACAGGAAGCTAAATAGTGGGTCCATAGTTTTGGTGTTACATTAAATCCATCTCACTGTCAGATAACTCTAGGTGGCTTGCAAGAGCATAAAAATAAAAAATATAAAACATTAAAGCATGAAATATTAAAATTATAGAAATTAGGAACCAAAACCACCAGGTAGGAGAGTATGAGGATCTTCCACAAACCATATCCAGCATGGAATGGTCCCATCAAGGCTCCAGGCTTGAGACGGGTGTTGAGGCTATTTCAGAAGGCCAAAAAGGTAAGGATGGCTCTCACCTCAAAAGACATGAGTGACCGAGTGCAGGAACTCATGATCCAGGAAAAGAAGTATCTGTGCACAACCAGGAAAAGAAGTATCTGTGCACAACACAAAGTTACTACGTAAAGGCTCTCCTAGCCATGATTGCCACCATTGAACAGGAGTTGTGCGTTCGGGAGAACTGCCAAGTTGCAAATGGGATCTGTCTAAGACAGTGCAATCCTATCCAGAACTAAAGATATTAAACTTCCATATCTTGAAGCCCAGCACACCCATAGTCTTAACAGAGTCCAGCCAAAGCCTGTTCTCCCCCAGTCATACTCCCTAAAGCCTCCAGGCACTGTGAGAGGGTAGCAAAAGCAACACTTGGATGGAGACATAAACTGTAGTATCATCAACATACAGATGAAACCTCATCTCATGGGGGTGGATGGTCACACCCAGTGGATTCATGTAGATGTTAAAAAGCAAAGAAAGTGACTACTGATTTTTCTGTCCCGTAGCCTGGACTGATTCCCAACTAGAAGGCATCCATTTCATCCAGGATTCTCTGAAGCTACCAAGTAACCATAGTTGCTCTTTATCCCTGGTCAAGATATAGCCTTTTCCAGGGGCTGCATGTAGATATAAAACATAAACATGGAAAAGGATTAAAGCATTACCCATAAGAGCATCAAGGCCTCATAATTCCTCAACTCCCAACAGGAATGTGTTATATACGGATCTCGAGATATCAGGAGATGATCTGGAAAGAGACATTGTTTTAACTTACAAAAAACAACTTCTATTTTGTTTGTTTGCTTTAGGCACACAAAGATATAAACCCACACAACAATCACAATTATCAGATTATATTGCATTTTTCATTAAGAATCAACTTCAGAGTATGACATATGCTTAGATATGTATCTTTTAAAAATAAAGTTTACCATGAGAGATAAAGTGGACAAATTTCTTGACAGGATAAAAAAAGACAAACTGATTTGACTTTTTAAAAGTTTAGTTTTATTCTTATTAAAAGAATAGTTCTTAATATGAGAAATTGAAATGATTATACCAGGGTACAGTCCTCAGAGATATAATTGATTTTTCTACAAATAAATACTGCCCTCCAGTGGCCAAGTGTTCAAAATTTTCTTCTCTTTTTCAAAAATTATTTTATTTTACATACCTGTACATATTCAGCAGAATCTAATCTGCCATCATCAGGCTTCTGTATGGAGTTTGTAACTCCATACAGAAGCCTGATGATGGCAGATGAGATTCTGCTGAAACGTTACTACAACTTTAAAAGCACTACAATGACGTTGGATAATACCCGAAGGAAGCTGAACAGCACACATGTAAGTACCCGTGAAAACTTAAAAAAAACAAAAAAAAAACCAAACACATATATATATATATACATATATTTGTTGTTGTTGTTTTGTTTGTTTTTTTAAGCTTTCGTGGGTACTTACATGTATATACCCGAAGGAAGCTGAACAGCGCACACACACACACACACACACACACACACACACACACACTTATATATATATATATATATATATGTTTTTTTAAATTTTCGTGGGAACTTACATGTGTGCTGTTCAGCTTCCTTCGGGTATTATCCCACGTCACTGCAGTGCTTTTAAAGTTGTAGCAACATTTCAGCAGAATCTCATCTGCCATCATCAGGCTTCTGTATGGAGTTTGTATGTGGATCAGGGTCTCACAGCCGTTGGTTTTAAATTTGAGGCTAGCCTATCTTGATTGGTTGGGAGTCTTGGTCTGTGTTTATTGGACTTGGAGTTTGTTTGATTGGTGTTTCTGGTTTCTTCTGTCTGTTTTGTGGCTTTGATTGGCTGGCAACACTCTGCTCCTGCACTGGAGGCTTTCAGTGCAGCTTGGCTTCATGTGAAAGGACGGCTATTATCTATTAGGAAGCCAGATTTCATCTGGGTGCCTGTTGGGGAGTGTTTGAGCTGGAGGTATCAGAGGGAGTCTGTTTGTGCCCAGGTGTTTGCCTGGCTTGTGGTGTAGAGATCTTTCTATTTGAGAGTGCAGGCTTCCAAATGATTGACAGTCTCCTGGAATCATCTCTTCTATTCATGCTTTCAGGTCTTTTTTCAATCTCTATGGCTTCTCTGATGATTCTGTGGCTGGGGTTTTCTATAGTGGCTAGGGTTTTGGTGCCATTGAAGTTGATGTTGTGACCTGTGGTTTTCATGTGTTGGACTAGTGAGGAGGTGTGTTCCAGCCTTTTTACTGCATTTTTGTGTTTATCCAGGCGGGTACTTATTCTTCTATTGGGCTGTCCAATGTATGTGGCCGGGCATGATGCACAGGGAACTTGGTATATGCCTTGGTTTTCCAGGTCAATTTTGTCTTTGGGGTTTTTAAGGATTGCTGCTATTTTTTTGTCTGTTTTGAAGGCAGTCTTGATGTGATGCCTGTGTAGTATCTTACTGATTTTGTCTGTAGTACCACTTATGTAGGCAGGACAGCTATTCCATAGGTCTGTTGATCTTCTAGGTCTCTGTTATATCTTGGTGTGTTTTTGTGGATCAAGCTGGTGATTTTGTTTTTGTGGAAGCCATTGGCTGTCAATACTTCAGTCAGGGTGCATAGTTCAGTCTTTATATGTGTCTTATCTGCCAGGCGTTTGGTTCTGGTAATTAGTGTTTTCGCTACGGAATTTATCTGTGCTGGGTGGTGGTGGGATTGGACGTTGAGGTAGCGGTTGATGTGTCTTTTCTTTTGGTATATGGTGTGTCCCAGTGTGCCATCTGTTCTTTTGTAGATTAGTACATCTAGGAATGGTAGTTGTTTGTTTATTTCCATTTCCATGGTGAACTTGATTTTGGGGGGTGTGCTGTTTAGGTGTGTTAGGAAATTGTTTAGGTTTCACACACCCCAAAATGAAGTTCTCAGAGTCTGAGAAGCACAGAGCTGAAGAAACAAGCCTGAAGATAATGAATGAGACTTCATCGAAACGTTCCCTAGATACTTCCAATTCTACGCGGGAGAAAACCCGAATAACCAAAGATATATATATATGTATATATGTATGTATGTATGTATGTATGTATGTATATTTGGTTATTTGGGTTTATATATTTTTTCATATTTACACACACACACATACACACAGATACTTATGTGTTACATTTATAAGAATTTCAGGCCATTTCTATAACAATGAAAGCATTCTAATCAACAAAACCCAAAATTAGCATTTAATTTTTTTTTCAGTTTTGAGTACAAAATCCATAAGAGATATAGAAATGTACAAATATGAGTGTCAATACAGGATTCATTGCTTGACTTTCTTGCTGAGTTAATTGGATTTCTATAAGGCCTCCTCAGCTATATGATTCTGGAATAAGCAGACTTTATACTTGGAGTATCCAGGAAAGGATTTTAAAATAAATCAGCTTTGATATATGCAATATTTGGATTTTTCATTAAAAATGTTATTATCCTTGCATCACAACTTTTATGACTGAAACTTTTAAAACTATTTATTGTCAAGCTCGAAAGTGACATATATGTAGTCATTTAGTTCATTCTTTTTATTATTTTCTCTGTGGCGGTCATGGGGGAAAGGGTTTCGGGCTTGCCACATTTCTAAGGAAGGAGGAGTGGAGATAAAGAGAGTGTTTTGGCTAGGTAATTCTTCTTCCCATGGGAAACAAGCTGTCCATGTCTGGGCCCCTTGAGGTGATTTATGACATCAAGCAACGTTGAATTACTTCTATTGGAGAATGTGACTTTTGGGGGTTGTTTCTAACTTTATTATTGTGAGGTAATTCCAGATAGTGGCAGATCTGGAATTACCATGCCAGTTTTATGCTTTCTTAAATAAAAGAATTTGTCTTGGAAGATGGACTTTGTTCTTTTCTTTTTAAATGAATGTCATCACTTGGAAACCTGACATAAGAAATCTGTAGCGATTCTCAGTCAACCAGGTCATAGTTATCTCAAAAGTACTTTTTCGGGAGCAGAAGAAAAACCCGTAATAAGCACACATCCCTGTCCTTGTAGACATTTGGTCATTTGCATCCTTTTGAGGGTAGTTGAAGCACTTAGATGTTATCTGTGTCCTCAGGATCACCTGACTAGTGCTCCTGGTTCCTGTAGTTTTTTCTGGAAATCCATTCATGCTCCCACAGCATTTGAAGGGTGTTCATCCCAAATTGCACAGCTAGAAGTCTACATCTTGGAATATAAATCCTTCCATTTCCCACCATCTAGTCAGAGCTGAAGAAGCTTCTTGGATGAGAAGCGAAATATCTTTAAAGAAAAAAAGAAAAACAAAGCAAAACAAAACAAGATAGTTCATTGCCTCCTGAAAAAGCACCTTTGGGATATTTGTTAGAAAGGGAACACAGTTTAAGCTAGTTTGAAGGGATGTGTGCTTTTTCGGGGTTTTCCTTTTGCTCCTAGGATGTTATTTCTAGAAAATTCTACAGAGAGAAAAAGACTTGAGGTATTTGTTCACACCTTTTCTCCCTGTTATTTTCTGCAAACTCTTCAAATGCTGAAGAAAAAAGACATGTTGACCAAAAGAGATAAGTAAGTAAAATAGGCTATATAACATTCTATTTTCCCCTTTGTCTTCTCTCATGAAAGAGAGAACAAAAAAAGCTGAGCAAAGAACAAATTGCACAACCTTATTACACTATGTAAACATCAAACCAACAGTAAGGCCATACAGGAGCTTATCTTTCTACTCAGTACATGCAGGCCATTTGATAAAATGTGGAGAACAAGAAAGCACAGGGAAGGCAATGAATGTGTGCTCTTACTCACTAGGCATTGTAAATCGCTGTGCATAAGCAGATAATGAGTCTTGTCTTCCTGAAGTTGTCTTAGGTTCTCAAAGGAAATAACTGAGTCTGATTGTTTTAATGCCAGTCAACATTCATCTTGAGTTCTGGAAGAAAACAAGACTTTTCACATTGAGTATGGATCTAAAAATGTGAGGACATATCGCGTTCAAACTGCAGGTAAAATAGAGATTGTCTATATAATTATTATAAAATATAACCCTAGATTTTAGATTTCACTATTCACTAACTCATTCTCTGGATGGAGTTGGTATGCCTCCAACAGAGTCTGAATCTGCAGAGGATGATGAACCAGAGCAGGAGCCAATGGAAATCTAGGGCGTGGCATCATTGGCTTTGGAAGAATGTGGTGAGGAGTAGAATGAGGCAGGCCAGGGCCCTCCAGGATTGGGATGGCTTGTTAGCAGGGAGGAATGGGGTCAGGATGATCAAGAGAGGGCAAGCAGTGGAAATGAGGAACAATGGAGCTCAGGTGATGAGCAAGGACTGCCCCATTCTGATCCCTGAGCACACAGAGTAGAGAGAAGCCAGGAACAGCATTGGCCAACCCAACAACTTGGGAGGAGAGCATCCCGCCTCTTTTTACAAGACACACCTGGGCACTGAGATTTAAGGAGATGCAGTGGGGGTGGCATTTCAAATGCTGAATTTGCAGAGTTTGGTGTGTCAATACAGACATTTGGAGTTTGCAGGACTGCAGTGCTTCTTCCTTGCTTTGTGGACTCATTGTTTGTTCCTTGCTTCATGGACTCATTGTTCTTCCTTTCTCCATGGATTCATTTTCCTGTTCCTTTGCTTTGCTGGACTGTGCACAGCCAGAGGCTTCCATGTGTGTGTGTGTGTGTGTATGTGTGTGTGTGTGTGCATGCTTTTCTCTGGGACTTGCTAAGAATGTGGGAGAATTTGGGGAAAAAAATGGAACATTAAAGGGAAGTTTGAACTCTCAGCTGGCTGTGTGGTTGTCTTGGGTCATCACAAGAGTCTAGAGCATTACTGGGTTTGGGAAGGATTGAATATTTTTTATGTATTTCTTACTAGGAAATAAGGATTTTATTTTAGTCTGGCTTGGGAACAAACTTCTTAACTTCTAACAATGATCTAGTTTACCCTTTAAGAACAAAGAAAAAACAAGCGTGCTCCATATTCTATGGGAATTTCAGATATCTCATCTCTAACCTAAACTCATCACTTCAATTATTCCTCCAGACCACATATGATTCTAGTTGTCCTGTTCTAAGCAAACTATAATTAGAACTACTTATTAGAATTTGAATTAGCAGAGGAAATAGTCAAGGGCCCAATGATAGCATGGGCAAGGAACATAGGACATAACATTAATTGGAAGACTGGGAAAAAAATTGGAAGCAGAACTACAAATTAACAAAATCAATGGTCTATAAAGAGAACCAATATAAAATGTGCTATCGGTGGTATCTGGCACCTTTGAGATTGGCCAATATATATCCAAATTTAAACCTACTCTGTTGGAAATGTAAACAAACAAAGGGTATCTTCTTCCACACTTGGTGGCTTTGCCTGAAGAGTAAAAAGTCTTGGGAAAATATGCGAAGATGAAAAAGAGAAATAACAAATACTGAATTAGACTTCAAGGCTGAAATTTTTTGTTGGGAATAATAAAAGATGAAATAGAAAAATAAATAAACAAACAAACAAACAAATAAATAAATAAATAAGAATGAAATAAAAAAAGAAATTTTAAATATAATCACTGCAGCAAGGATAGCATTAGCTCAATGTTGGAAGGGTGATCAGATGCCAATGGATTACTTGATAATCCAGAAGATCTATGACTGCGTAGAAATAGACAAACTCACTCAAAAGATAAGGAAGACTCAAAATATTATACAGTTTAGGAAAACTGGTATAATTGGAAAAGGATAGAAACCAGTGAGTAAACAGATAGGGAAGGGAAAATATAAAGAGGTTATGATAGGAGTATTTACCAGATAGTAGAAGTAAGTATTGGAAAATTGTTTGATAAGAACACACCATTTAAGCAATTAGAAATGTTTATGGTTTTATGTTTATTGACTATGTATATCTATTTGATTGCATATTTTATGAAATGTTTTGTATTATGTATATATATTTTAATGTTTGATAAAGTTTATTTTTAAATTTCAAAAAATTATACCTAGAAACTAGGCATAGTAAACTAGCTTTAACCCAAGTAGAACACAATAGGGAGGAAAATAGCTTCCTGTTATCTAAAATCTACTGCAGAAAAGGTTTCTTTAGGCAGCATTCATGTACTAAGGAGTATCGCATTATTGGCTCAAGGAAATATAACGGTAGACTCAGTGGCTTATTTTAATTGAAAAAGACAAATCTCATGTTCTTATCAGGCATGTCAAGAGTTTAATTCTGCTAATATAAAGACATTATGTACTATTTATTGCCATTATACATATCAATGCAAGCAATTTGTACTTCATAGTGTCCCAAAATTAATGGAATACTCAACCTTTTCAAAAACCATAATCAGCCTTCTGTTTTCTTGGATCTTCATTTAAACTATTTCAAAGCCACTCATGCCAAGATGAGCAAAGAAAGGTGTATTTTTAATGGCTTAATTTATCAGTTTTTATTAAAAATGATAGAGGTTCTGAATACAATCTAGTTATGTTGGAAAACATAAATCATAACTGTCAAAATCAAGTTCATCTTCCCAAACACAACTGCCTGAGGATTACATTTTAATTTTAAGAAAGCATTTATAATGACAGAATTTTTTTTGTTATCATTATGGTTAGATAGCAAGAAAAGTCATTTCTAAATGTGCCAAAGAAGTGAGTAATTGCAGCTGAACCATTCAACCAAGCATAAAGGAAATTAAAGAGCTTTATAATGTTACAAAGTATTTTAATTAATTTCACAAGGTTCAGCTACTCGTTATCACCTTTTTTGATGGAAAAACTGGTAGCAATTGTTTTTTCTTCCAGCCCTTAAAATGTTAATTTTCTCATTTGCTCTCTATCCTACAAAGAATTATGTCAGCATGGTAGTTGCTGGAAAGAAAAAAAATTAATACTGGCTGTTAATCAGTGTTGGATTCATGCAAACATTGCTCTTCAAGTGTCATCATAATTGCAATGTAAGATTATTGCTTTTTTGTTTTAGGAGGATAACAATCCAGTTCAGGACATATTCAAAGTTCAAGAAGAATCTGGAGAAATTTATTCCACTAAAAGTCTTATAACAGCCACAAATATCGTGGATGACATTTCAAATTCAGCACTATATAGCATATGGTAGTTTATCAAGTAGATTTATGAACTTCTTTTATGTCTGTATGACAACATTGTGGTTGAATTCAGGCAATATATGTAACTAAATCTGTTAATGGCCCTGTGAGCATATTAAAACAAGTATTAATGGGAAGGGAGGAGAGGGCAGGAAAGGAGAACTTTTAATCTAAAATTATAACAGCATTTGTGATAAAATTTGTATGCTGTAGTTAGCTGCATTACATGAATTGTATTTCATCAAATGTGGTTAACTATAGGCTATTGGTGAAGATCCATCCATATAATCTTCCAGAAAAAATGAAGAAGAACATAGAACAACAGGGCACCAACAAAGCTCATCATCAATGCTTGACAGCCACAGAACACAAATATCAAAGTACACTTTTTTTCTGATCCTTCTCAATCTGTGATCTCTACTTGTTCTTGTAATTCTTCATTCATTTCTGTATCCCCACACTGTTGCCTTTCAGAGATTATGGATTGTGACAACCTTCTTCCATATCAGCATGTGGGTGAGTACTGCTGGGAGTAAAAAACATCTTTGAAGTACTTGATTAGCAAAGACTGATGAATATTCAACCATTTATCTTCCGTGTTTATTTTATTTATTTCTTTATTTTATTTATTGGATTTGTCAATTGTTTACAAGATAATAGGTATAAGTATATACGTAGTTATGAATACATGAAATGGATATATACAAGAAAAATAAAAGAAACAATAGGACAAGGATGGTAGGCATGTTGATGCTCTTATGCACGCCCCCTACAGACCTCTTAGGAAAGGGGTGAGGTCAATAGTAGATAGTCAAAGGTTAAAGTTTTTGGGGTTTGGGGAAGAAACCACAGAGTAAGGTAGAGTATTCCAGAATTGACCATTCTGTTGCTGAAGTCGTATTTCCTGCAATCAAGTTTGGTGCAATTAACCTTGAGTTTGTATCTATTGTTTGCTCTTGTGTTGTTATGCTTGAAGCTGAAGTATTCATTGACAGGTAGGACATTGCAATGTATGATTTTATATACTATACTTAGATTGGACTGAAGGCAGCGTAGTTCTAGGTTTCTAGATCTAGAATTTCGAGTCTGGTGGCATAGGGTATTCTGTAAGAGTAGAGGAGTGGAGAACTCTTCTTGTGAAATATTTCTGGATTTTCTCAACTGTGTTAATATCAGATACGTAATGTGTGTTCCAGACTGATGAGCTGTATTCGAGTACTGGTCTAGCAAATGTTTTGCATGCTCTAGTTAGTAGTGTAATATTACCAGAGAATAGCTACGTAAATGAGGTTAACAACACTTAACATATTTTTGGCTATGTAGTTACAGTGGACTCTAGCACTTAGATCATAAGAGATTAATATTCCAAGGTCCTTTACAGAGCTTGGATCCTCAACAAGGTCTTGACTATTCAGTTTGAATTTTATTTTCCGATTTTTTTTGCCAGTATGTAAGATAGAGCATTTATTTGTTGAGATTTGAAGTTGCCATTTGTTTGACCATTCTGATACATAGTCAAGATCTTTTTGAAGGGTAGTAGTATTGTCTGTGGTATTGAACAGCTTTACATCATCTGTGAAGAGAACGCAGTTGCTCTTAATATCATCACAGAAGTCATTTATGTAGGGTATGAAGAGAGTTGGTCCTAGAACACTGCCTTGGGGGACACCACTGTTGACAGGTACAGAATTTGATAGGACACTCCCAATTTTGACCATTTGTTGTCTGTTTGACAGGAGTGCTTCTATCCAAGTTATACAATTGTCCAGAGAAACTGTAAGATTTTAGTTTTAGGAGTAGTTTGTCATGTACCACTGAATCAAAGACTTTACAGAAGTCTACGTAGATTGCATCTATTGTTTTGCCCTGATCGAGTTGTGTAGTCCATATGTTTTTGTAGTGTAAGAATTTCAGATTACATGATCGTTTTTTTTCCTGAAACCAAATTGTTTATTAGAGAGTAGGTTGTTTGTCTCTAAGTGGAGGATAATGGATTGGTTAATAATTCATTCCATGACTTTACAGGAGACGCAGCATAAGGAGATTGGTCTATAATTTTCAACTAGGCTGTGGTCTCCCTTTTTGAAGTTGGGGATGACCGTGGCTTGTGACCAAGGAGCTGGTCCTGAAAGATTTTTCAAAGATTATGCTTAGAGGTTTTGCTATGGAAGTAGCTTTTTTAAGAAGTAGGCACATATTCCGTCTGGTCCAATAGATAGAGATGTTTTAGACTGTGTAGTGCTTTTTCAACATTGTCTTCTGTAAAATCGATATGTATTAGATCATTGTAATTGTCTGTGGTTCGAGTAGGAAATACTGGGCATGATCCATTGCTGTTTGCAAATATTGAACCAAAGAATGCATTAAAAATGTTGGCTTTAATGGTGTCATTGTTGCAGTCTTTACCATTAGGTCCTATCAGGGATGAGAAGGATCTTGAGTCTTTTAGTTTGTTGTTTACAAAATTGTAGAAAGCAAGGGTGGAATTGGTGTGTAGAAGGTTTTCCTCATGTTTAATGTGATAATTGGTGCATTCAGTCTTTATCTGGTGGCATACATTTTTGTATCGGCTTTTGAAATTGGCAACGTGACCAGATTTGTTTGTCCGCCAGAGTGATCTCTTTTAGGATTGAAGTTTCCTTATTGTTATGGGTAATCTGTTTTTTTGTTTGTTTTTTTTGTTTTGGGAGTTGTTGTTGGTACATATAGTTTGATGACTCTTTTGAGTTCAAATAAAAATATATTGCAATGGTCTTCAACAGTATTGCATCCAGTGAATAGAGATTGCCAGTCAAGGGATGACAGATCGGTGTCTTTAAGATCATAGTTGCCTTTTTTGAAGTTATAATTGGGGATCATTGTGATGATTTTGGTGTGTATCTTACTTTAATTAGTATCTTAATTCGTATGTTTTATTTAATTATTTAATAATTTAATTAATATCTTAATGTATCTTACTTTAATTAGCAGAACGTTGTGATAATTTTCTGACCTTGCTCAATTTGCAAAGTCAAGTGGGAAAGGACAGTTAGGATATAATTTTTTGTTGTACTGTTGTTTGCTGAAACTGAAACACATTTTTTTCTGAAAAGCAATATATATATATTTGTTTTCTTAACAAATTACAAATTACAGAAGCCTGATGATGGCAGATGAGATGCTACAACTTTAAAAGCACAACTTCAATGACGTGGGATAATACCTGAAGGAAGCTAAACAGCATGCATATATATATATATATATATATATATTTTTTTTTTAAGCTTTCGCGGGGACTTACATGTGTGCTGTTTAGCTTCCCTCGGGTATTATCCCAGGTCATTGTAGTGTTGTTAAAGTTTTAGCAACGTTTCAGCAGAATCTCATCTGCCATCATCAGGCTTCCGTATGGATGTGTGTCTCACAGCTTTTGGTTTCAAATTCGAGGCTGATCCATTCTGATTGGCTAAGAGCCTGGGTCTGTGTTCACTGGACTTGGAGTTTGATTGATTGGTGTTTCTGGTTTCTTCTGTCTGTTTTGTGGCTTTGATTGGCTGGCAACACTCTGTTCTTGTATTGGAGGCTTTCAGTGCAGTTAGGCTTCGTGTGAAAGGATGGCTGCTATTCATCAGCAAGCTAGGTTTCACCTGGGAGCCTGGTGGGGGGGTGTTTGAGTTGGAGGCATCAGAGGGAGTCTGTCTGTGCAAAGGTGTTTGTCTGTTTTGTGGCATGGAGATCTTTCTATTTGAGAGTGTAGGTTTCCAAATGATTGACAGTCTGCTGGTATCATCTCTTCTATTCATGCTTTCAGGTCTTTTTTCAATCTCTATGGCTTCTCTGATGATTCTGTGGTTGGGGTTTTCTATAGTGGCTAGAGTTTTAGTGCCATTGAAGTTGATGTTGTGACCTGTGGTTTTCATGTGTTGGACTAGTGAGGAGGTGTGTTCCAGCTTTTTCACTGCATTTTTGTGTTCATCTAGGCGGGTACTTATTCTTCTATTGGTCTGTCCAATGTATGTGGCCAGGCATGATGCACAGGGGACTTCGTATATGCCTTGGTTTTCAAGGTAAATTTTATCTTTGGGGTTTCTCAGAATGGCTGCTATTTTTTTGTCTGTTTTGAAGGCAGTCTTGATGTGATGCCTGTGTAGTATCTTACTGATTTTATCTGTAGTACCTTTTATGTAGGGCAAGACAGCTGTTCCATAGGTCTGTTGGTCTTCTAGGTCTCTGTTATGTCTTGGTGTGTTTTCGTGGATCAAATTGGTGATTTTGTTTTTTTGGAAGCCATTGGCTGTCAATACTTCAGTCAGGGTGCATAGTTCAGTCTTTATATGTGTCTTGTCTGCCAGGCGTTTGGTTCTGGTAATTAGTGTTTTCGCCACGGAATTTATCTGTGCTGGGTGGTGGTGGGATTGGGCGTTGAGGTAGCGGTTGGTGTGTGTTTTCTTTTGGTATATAGTGTGTCCCAGTGTGCCATCTGTTCTTTTGTAGATTAGTACATCTAGGAATGGTAGTTGTTTGTTTATTTCCATTTCCATGGTGAACTTGATTTTGGGGTGTGTGTTGTTTAGGTGTGTT
>BLBF01000002.1:93946848-93976820 GCA_015471245.1 Laticauda colubrina
GATAGATAGATAGATAGATAGATAGATAGATAGATAGATAGATAGATAGATAGATAACCCAACCCTCCCTATTCACAAGCAGAAATATCCAATTTCTTGTACAAAAGCTGGCTGGCTGAGTTGTAGAATCTTACTTCAACATGGCTGGTGAAGCATCTCATCTCTCACAATGGGGACAGCAGATCAGTCTAGGAAATAGAGGGCACAAACATTCACAGCAAAGTAAGTTTGCATCAAATGAAAACACACATAGTGATGTCATAGCCCAAACTTCATTCTGTCATTCTTGTTCCCTGACATCTGATGCCATGTACTTATTTCAAGGTTTCACATCATGATCTCACCATGCACATTTTGTCACTTAGATTTTTTTTTGGGCCCTCACCTACCCATGCTCCTTTATAATGCAGGACAGGAAAATATGTTCTTCAATAAATTTCTGTCTCTTCTTTACCTTGGTGTCTGCTGCTGAAAGCAGATACTTTATTCTGGTGAATTATAGAGCCAACTTCAATTGACTGTACTTTTAAACAGGTATATTTTAAGTACATACTATGAAGTGAAATGAAGGATCATATTCAGCATCATATTCTGTCATTTAATCATGGGACAGTGAATCTGCATCTACATTAAATTATCACTCACGATCAACTTATTTCTAATGGAATACAACTTGACATGGGTTGCAATACCTTTTCAAGTTTGATTGGCAGTGTCTTTAAATACATGGGAAAAGAGAATAGAGTTGATTCTTCATTGTTGTTGTTTAAATAAATGCATTGCTGCTAAATGTACTTTGGCAAATATACAATTCAATTGTGGATTTCAGTGGCAGGTTTTTGTTTTAAAATAGCAAGCACCTGGTTTTGCGTTTATTTCTGCAAAGAATAATGTTTTATGGGATTATGTTAACATTCATTCTCTCTAGAATATGTGTGTCTGAATCTCATTACTACTTTTCTTGGAAATTGCTTTCTGAATTTGCAGAGCATAACTGCTAGGTATTATTACTGGGCTGTAGTATTAGTTTTGCTTTCTTCTGGCATGTATAAACCGAATAGGAAATTTAGTTTTCAGTCCATTTCCTTAAAAAGTGATTTCCCAATGTAATTTTCTATCAGCATCTTTCGTAGCAGCTCTATTATCCTGAAAGGAAATTGCACAAAATGCTATGAGTCCCATTCATTTCAACTGAGCAGATGCAGAAGAAACTACAGATAGATAATACAAAGGGGATCAGAGTTCAGCGTTGCTGATTGGAGGATTTTCTTGTCTATTGACTTTCTAGACAGCTTATTCAGCTCAGCTTCCATGTATTAAAGTATATTTTTAATCCAGAAATGCATGTTCCAGGATATTTCATTATTATTCAGTTAGTATTTATTCTTCCTACATGGTTTTGTTTTTGCATCTAGATAATTTCTCAACCTCACCTCTCTCTTTCTCCCTCCTGTCCCAATTGATTGATTGGTTGCTGTTGCTGTTGCTGTTGTTGTTGTTGTTAACTTCTTGACTTTATCTCAGTGTATCCCTGTTGATAAGAGTTGTCTTGCCCTAACTAATCAGGCTATCCATCCTCATGTCTGTAAATGTAGCCTTTGATTTCATGAATGACTGAGAAATATTCATTTTGTTGTATAAAAATATATCTCTTGAGCTTGTATATGAATTGGATTACATATCTATCTTGTCAAGTTTTTATGAATTTTATTATGTTATATACGTTGGATCAACACAGATTAGAGTCCCAACACTACTTTGAACAGTTGTCAACATGTGTAAATTGGTCTTAGAAAAGAAATAAGACATTGATGAAGTTTGCTAGGAAATTGGGAAAATTAAAAGATACCAAAAGGAAGTCAAGGTATGCATTATTGATTATAGAAGGACATTCCATTGTGTTGACCATGGCAAAATGGGATGTCCTTAGAAGAATAGGAATCCCACCACATTGTCTTCAATAGAAAGCTATACATAGGACACCAAGTCACAATCCAAACAGTACATGGCAACACAGACAGTCTAGGTCAGCAAAGACTGTATATACTCTCTTTATTTACCTGGCCTATATCCTGACCAGTGGTGGGATTCAAATTTTTTTACTACCAGTTTTGTGCAGGTGGCTTGGTGGGCATGAGGTGGCTTGGTGAACATGGCAGGGGACGGATACTGCAAAATCTCCATTCCCACTCCACTCCAGGGGAAGGTTACTGCAAAATCCCATTCCCTCCCCACCTCATCCCCCTGCTTTCCAGCTCTGTTCTCCTGTCCATGGCAACAAAAGAAAACCCAGCCAATCAGCTGGGACTCGGGAGGCAGAGAGTAGATGGGAGCAGGGCCAGTCAGAGGTGATTTTTGCTGGTTCTCCAAACTACTCAAAATTTCCACGACCGGTTCTCCAGAACTGGTCAGAACCTGCTGAATATCACCACCTCTGTTCCTAACTATATATTGAGGAAGATGTTAGGAATGTAAGTCACCTAACAGTTATTTGGATTGGAAATATATAAACTAGGATAGACATTTTAATACTATGTCTTTAAGAGCATGCTAAAACTGTAATTGGGTGTGGTTTCTCAAACGGTTATAAGATGGAGCCAGAAACCTGGGTTGTTTAGTCTCAGGAAGTGACTCAGTGAGTTCCTGTTCTGGTGTTTTCTGGAGAGTGTTGCCATTGCTGTATTGACTGTTATTCCTAGATTTGATGTAAGTCTGTTACTGAACTGTTTTTGATACTGGACTTTGATATTTGGATTATCCCTGAACCGAACACTGACTGCTTTACCTGTGAATGACTTGAACTGCTTATCTTGGACTGTGCTTAAACGTTTTTTGGAAGTAAAAACCTACATTTACTGTGCAGTGTATCTCTGTGTTGTGTGTATATTATTCAACACTAATCTCACTACATCTCCCTGTATGCGCTCATTCCCCTAATGGGGAATTACCTCAACAGAAGAGGCTCATCAAACTAAGTAACATCATCAGTCTTAGTGATAGCACTGTGATTATTAAGAGTCATCACCAACTTAGTGATATATAATAAATTTGCAATAAACATACACAGACACTCACCCACAGCTCCACATCCTTTAAATTACTGTATATAATAATGCATATTTAAAGCAAAACATGCATGTGGTAGACATATTAAAAACACAATAATTTAACATGAGATATGCTTACAGCAGCAAGAATAAATTTTGCCCAATGGGTCAAGAAAGTTAGAATTCTGACGATATCAGATTGGAAACTTAAACTAGGACAGTGAACAACAATGGCAAAAGTAGCATACATACAAAATAGAAGTTAACTAAATTTAAGCAAGAATATTCCCACACATATAAATATCATGCAGCATGACAAATAGGATAATTTACAGTCTGACTTCTAAGAGAGGCTAAATGACTATAAATATTTAAAATTACTCTATGTATCTAAAGGGGGAAATTAGAAATCCAAGGGTTCCTGTTTCCTTCCCTTTCCTTCCCTTTCTGGTATTTTAATTGTTTTAAATATGCTTTGCTTATCTACTTTTTATTTTATTTATATGTAACACTTAACACTGCTGGACAGAAACTTTGGATGGTTGAGCGTAAAAACCTGAGTGTTCGTGCCAACAGTCTATATGCCCTGCCTAAAAGTTATCCCAAAGCCTTAAAGTTATCTTACATGCCCATCTGAAGGAAATAGGTATTTATTTAGAGCAATAACAACAATATAAGGAAGATTCCAGTGACATAGCATACAATCACCTTTGTGACTATTCAAAGATGTCAATTCATATGAGCAAGAGAAGGCAATGTAAATCACTTCAGTATTTTTACCAAGAAAGCCACACAGATAAAAATCATAAAATAAACTGATCTGTAGTTAAGTGCTGAACTTTTTGTTGACCCAAAATCACCTTTTTTTTTTTTTTAAAGTGCCCACCAGGTTTCAAAATACATATCAATCTCAGTGTACTTTGGAAAAATTTACACCTTTTTTTTCATAAGAAACCCAATGCATTTTTTTCAAACTTTTTTGAGGGGATGGGGGGTAAAATGGAGGGTCACATTTGTAAAGTGATGGGACACAAAGGCAAAGCTGGATTTGCAGTTAAGAACAAAAAACAGAGCGAAAATAAAATTGGCAGTTTTGCTGACTCCAAATGGATGCCAAGAAGCAAACAGTGCAGAACATACTTCTCACTCAGCCTCTATTCCTCAGAATTATGCTGTCTCTGAACACAGAGGAGCCAGTTAGTAATTGTAGTTAGTAACAATTGCAGCTAACAGCTAATATGTTGTGTTTCTTTGGGGATAAAACCATTTCTTAGTGTATAATTTGAGAGTAATACACGCTCACACTTCCTTTAGAGCATTTCTTCTCCATTGACTGTCATTATAATTCCACTCCCCATCAACACTATGAGGTGAAAGAAAACTATTTAAATAGCTTCAATGCCAAAGGGAAGTTTTGTTCAAAATCAATATTTTGAAAAGTTGGGGCTCTCTTCCCTCCTTTCTATTTTAATTGCCCTTTTCCTTTTACCAAGTTCTTGTTATCAAACACAAATCCATAAAGTCTTTATTGTCCAGAGAATACACCTGCATAAATTCTCTCATTCAGAGGGCACAATACCTCTCAACAGCCAGCACAGTAATGATAGCATATCCAAAAATTCCACAAAATGGTTATTTCTATTTCCAGCCATGACGTTCATGACCAATGGTGCAGGAAATCAATAGCCTTTCTGAGTTTTAATCTTAGCTGCCCGTATTTTTCACAAACCTCTTGCCATGAAATTGTCCAACTTTCCCCACAGGGAGGTGAGAAAGAGTTGAGTGATGGGTCATGTTAAGTTTCCCAATACAACATTTCCCTCATAGGTATTCAGTTCAGTTAATAAGTTCTCTGCATTAGCTGTTCACTAAACACGTGGACATTACACACATTCACATTTATTAAAGGAGTTGTTCTTTGGACCAGTTCTTGAAGTTCCAACCGTCTCAACATCCCATGACCACATGGTCAGGATTTGAGTGCTTGGACATGCAACTGCAATGTTTGCAACATCCTATGGTCATGTGATTGCCATCTGTGACATTCCCTGCCAGTTTTCCACAAGCAAAATCAATAGGGAAGCTGGCAGATAAATTTGCAAGTCATTCCTGTTTGTTGCTCCTGTCACTTTTTCTTACAAGAAGCTTTCTACAGAATACAGGATTCTGATAGTCTGTTGCAAATACCTAGACAGAGCACCCATCATGCCTCATTAGCACTTTGTAGTGCATACCTACCCAGCTGCACTTGCCATAGGAACCTCTTCCCCAGCTGCATCCTTGTAGGATGCTGCACCGCCTCCTCTACCCACACTCATATGGTGTCACTTACCATAGCATTTTATAGCACTCACCTACCTGGTTTGCGAGCCACCCAGGACTTGTAGCTTCCTGCTGGTTTCACTGACTTTGCTTGTTGGAAGCTAGCAGAAAATCACAAGATGTGATCACATGAGGACCTCACTTTACAATTCATATAGCCCTGGGATTACAACAGCAATAGGAAATCGTTGGGATTGTTGCAGCTAAGTGGTGTGGTCATATTACAACACCTTTTTACAATTGTTCACTTAGCAATGAAAATTACAGTCCCCATTGTCATTCAGACTACATGTAGTCCTAATATTAGTTGATTTGATTGGAAAGACCATATTAAATCTATGGGTTGAAGATATCTCAGATCAACAGTGGATGCATATGTAGATGTCCTAGAGCAGTGGTTCTCAACCTTTGGTCTGCAGAGTTCTGGGGAGTCATGATGTCATCACAGAGGGTTTCTGAAGGCTTGAAAGCCTGGTCCCACTGGCCGACGGATGCAAAACGTATGCAGAAAGGACACACAGGATGAGCAAAATTTTGGGGGTGGCTCCATCCGTTGTCATCTCTTCCCCAAAGTGGTGAAAATTTGCATAAACAGAATGGAAAAGAACGGACGTGGGTAGTATGTAGTGGGGATGTTAAACGGATGTTCATCGGAAGCCTAGCGGATGAAAGTGGATGGAAGCGGATGACACCTCCGAAGGGGTTACAGGGGATAATTGCAAAGCGGACGCATTGCAGATGAAGTGGATGCATCATGTATTCCTAAAGGAAAGAAAGGGGATGCTGTGTGGATGTATATCGGATGCAAACCGTTCACTGTGCATCCTTTCTATTTCCGTGCTACTAACGATTTATAGATGTTCCATGTACCTTTTCTTTCCTCCCTCTTTCCGTTTTCAGCTGCAGTGGATGTGAGTTGCGAGGCTGCCCAGAGGATGCAGAGAGGATACAACGGATGTTTAACGGATGATAACGGACATAGAACGTTTGTTGCTCGTATGTCATGGATTTACATCATACACGATGGAAAGTTCATCCATTCACAAAGTTTTGTGCAGCTCAAAACTTCTTGCACGGATGAAAGTGCAGTGGACGGATGCTCGACGGATAGAGCGTATGAAACACGTATGCAGTGAGTACACAACGGATGCATAGTGTTTTCCAACGGATGGCAAGCTTTTTTTAACGTTTTACATCCTCTTTGCATCCGTTGGTGCAGTGTGACATGGGCCTTTATGTCTTGAAGGTTGGTGGCCATGGTCCATGGTCACAAACGGTATTTAAAGGGGATCCATGGTGAAGAAAAGATTGAGAACCATTGTCCTAGAGCTTTCTAGAGAAGCATCTTAAGTTAAGCTATTATGAAATCACTGGCAATATTCAAGCAGTCTAAATTTAGGAACTGAAATAAGAAAGAGTGGGAAAGTAGGTGATCGATGGACTTGTCTGTCTGATGGATGGGATCAGACTGATAGCTTTTATTTTTTGATGTTATTTTCAGGGTACATATGATCAAAGGATTCCCTTCCATTAAATCTGTTAAAAATAATTTGATCTGTGGGTATTGCATTATAATTGGCTTTCATCCATGGAATGACTATTCATTTCTACTAGCTATTAATATGTAAAATATGTAATAACATAGAGGTAGACAAGTAGGTGCATTAATAAGACATTTTTTTAATAAATTAGAATCTTTCAGGCAGGTATATTTCATTTTCTGAAATGGAATATGTGAAATATGATCCTTATGGTCCGCTGCCACCTTTACCTTCCAATATTCTTGTGTCCTTTACCTTTTGGCCCACATACAGTGCCTTCTTTTAGGTTCTTCTTGCTTTCTCCCGAACACCTAAGTATTGGAAGACCTGTGTCACTTAGCATGTGAATATAGTAAAAAACAGAGTTGCATAAATCTTTATTTCCTGAAACAAAGAATGATATATTTTTCTCCTGCATTTTTCCTCACAGAGAGTAAAACAATTACTTCAGGACTTTCAAGAGAGAAGTACTGAGTATCATTTATTTTTGAAGACTTTTTCCTCTGATTTCTTTCTTTCTTTCTTTCTTTCTTTCTTTCTTTCTTTCTTTCTTTCTTTCTTTCTTTCTTTCTTTTTTTCTTTTCTTTTCTTTTCTTTTCTTTTCTTTTCTTTTCTTTTCTTTCTCTCTCTCATTTTCCTTCCTTCCTTCCTTCCACCCATCATCCATCTATCCATCTATCCATCTATCATCTATGCATAATTATCTGATTACTGTAGGTTCCACTGACCATTTAACATATAGGAAACAAAGGTGGAAAGTGAAGGTTCTTCATGCTTGCAGATTAGGGAATAAATCTGCAAGGGAATATTTAATTTAGGGAATAAATTTAAGAAAACTAAAGACAAGGAGAACCTTCAAAAGACCTCATTTATTCACACCAAATTTCAGAGATAATTCTGCTTCCACACCTGTAATATTTACTATTGACAAACAGGGTCAAGTCAACCTAAAATATCATAGAAACTTGTGCAAAGGAATGTTTTTTTGTTAAAGTTCAAAGCAGTGGTGGAATTCAATTTTTTTTTACTACCGGTTCTCTGGACGTGACTTGGTGTGCATAGAGGGGCTTGGTGGATTTGGCTTGGTGGGCATGGCAGGGGAAGGATACCATAAAATCTTCCTACCCACCCAATTCCAGGGGAAGGATACTGTAAAATCTCCATTTCTTCCCCACTCCTTGGGGAAGGTTATTTCAAAATCCCATTGCCTTGCCACCCCACTAACCTGCTTTCCAGCTCCATTCTCCTGTGCAGGGCAGCAAAAGAAGACCCAGCTGATCAGCTGGTACTTGGGAGGCAGAGAATAGATGGGAGTGGGGCCAGTCAAAGGAGATATTTACCAGTTCTCTGAACTACTCAAAATTTCCGCTACCAGTTTTCCAGAACTGATCAGAACCTGCTGAATACCACCTCTGGTTCAAAGGTTTAAAAGATGAATGGTGTATTTTTCAAAGGAACCACACATTTCATGGCATCACTATGCCTTCATTTGTTCAGTTTGTATTGTTGCTGTTTTTGTTGATTTTGGTGTCTCTCTTTTGCAAAGAATTCCAGGTAGTTTGTTTCCCTTTTTGGTTTTATGGGATGAGAGAGTTCTTTTTTGTTTTAAAACTTTTCAAGAGTATTTATAGCTTTAACTTAGAGTTGACATATTTTCTCCATTACAGCATAATGATAATATTAGGTTTGGTAATTGTGATTTAAGAGAGTGCTCCCAGAGCAACAGAAAGAGTTGTATAAATGATAATCTGGCATTCTTTCATTTCTTGTTAAAAAATTGAAATTGCCCTTAAAATGGAGAATTCAAAAGTAGGCTTTGAACCAAGGAGACATCTGTACAGGTCAGCCTTGAACCCATGTTCAAACCTGAGATGAACTCCCAGATTTACTGGAAATATAAACATGAAAGCATAATGTTCCATGAGCAAAAAATAATACAAAGCTGAGATTTAAGAAAAAACATGCTTAAAGTAATATTTGGCTTGGACCAAATGGTGTTGATAGAATGTCACTTTAATGAGGTACTCATGTCATGTCATGTCACAGACTACAACATCCCATTCAATATGTCCATATATGAAAAGTTGCACAATAATTCACAATCTCTAATTAAGCCAGAAACAACAGAACAGCCTGTTTGATAAGAGTTTGATAGCCTCCTGATTTGATTTGTAAGTTTACAAACTTTTTTTTGCCAAGTCTCAAAAATCTTCCCAGTTTGCAAAACTGCTTCTTGGGGATGATTCAGCTGAAGTGTCCTTAAATCAATAGATTCCTCTGACGTTGTGGAGAGGCCAAGCATAAAGGCAATTTGGATTTGGAGTTTTCATGTAAATTCGACATATCATGTAGTGTTCACGAAGAATGAGACCGGAGACCAGCGTAACTTCAGCTCTTTTATTTAGTGCAGAAAGTCCATCTGAACCAGGGGCCGTGGCAGCTCTTTTTATAGAGAGGCTGTTCACGGCTAGTGGCCAATGACGGCTACTTGTTTTTCCCACCGCTGAGCTGGCCAATCACAGGTTAGCTATTATTGGCCAATCAGCGTCGAGAAAGGAACCAATCAGGTTCTAGTATTTCTTGACAAATAGGAATAGACTATTTGAAGTATGTTGATATGGAACACCCCTCCCCTCTTGGTATGGTCCTACCTTACATAGTCACGTAAGTAGGCGGGGCTTTTAGGTTGCCTAGTTGACCTGCGCAGTTTAGTTGTGTCATCATCTTCAGTGGGTTCGGACAGGATCACTGTTTCTCCCGTCCTTCTATGTGGAACCTCCTGGAAGGTGGAGTCAGCTATGCCGCTGCCGCCCAGCCTACTCGGGCTGGTAGAGTTGGCTCGGCTGCTCCCTTCCGGAGCAGCATCTAGGTCTTCTTGTGCCTCCTGCTTCTCTTTGCTGAAGACTTCTGCGGATAGGTCATTGTTTTTATCTGAATTTATTTGCGAATGTTGTTTATTGTGGATATTTTGATTTTGTGGGGTTTTTTGTTCTGCCGGAGGGTTTCCCCCTCCCCCCTGATTTGTGTTTAAAGGGTCTCCCCCTTCTCTGGTTGGTCTATTAATATTTTTATGTAATGTTTGTGCTGTTTCTGGTGTGTGTGTGTGTTGGTCTTCGTGTCTGGGTGTGTCAGTGGTGCGTTCCAGTGTTTGTGATCGGAACTGATCAATGTGTTTCCTCCAGGTTCTGCATTGTCTGTGTGTAGTCTATTGGACTGAGGTCCCGTTATTTGAGTTATTTTTGCCGGTACCCACAGTGGGTGTCCGGTGAGATTTTTTGCATATACTAAATTTCTTGGTTCAAATGCGCGATATCTGCTGGAGGAGTCGGTTGGTTTTTCAGAGGTGTATGTTGGGTGTAACCTATCTAATTGTGATCTTAATTTTCTGCCCATTAGTAATTCTGCTGGGCTTTTATTTGTAGTAGAGCTCGGTGTTATGTGTCATATGGTGAGCATTTTTTCAATTTTTTTCCTGAATGTCCCCTGAGTCTAATTTGTATAAAGTTTCTTTGGCATACCGGATCATGCATTCCACCCTCCCTTTTGTAGCCAATCGGCCCGATGCTGTCAAAGCATGTCTTATGTCATGTTTGGTGAGGAATTTTACAAATGTTAGTGCAGTAAACTGTGGGCCGTTATCTGAGACAAGCAAGTCCGGTAACCCATGTGTAGTGAATAGTTTCCGTAGTTGTTTAATAATTGCTTCTGTGGTGGTAGAGTTCATGACGCTGACTTCTAGCCAATTGGAGTAAGCATCTACCATGATTAAAAATGTATATCCCTTTGTCGGCCCCGCAAAATCTATGTAGATTCGTGACCAGGGGCCCCTCGGTGTTTCTCAGTCTAGTATAGGTGCTGAAGGAGGTGCAGGTCTGGATTTTTGGCATTTCCCACAGGTTTCAACCCATATCCCAATATCCTTGTCCATCCCTGGCCACCATACATAGCTTCCGGCCCAGGATTTCATTCATACAATGCCCGGGTGGCCTTCATGCAACATGCTCAGTACTTGTTCTTGTAACGGTTCTGGTATTGTCACCCGGTCCACCCCCATAATATGTAACCTTTTAACAATGACAGTTCAGTTTGCCTATGCTTGAAAGGTTTAAAATTGACATCTGTCTCATTTTCCGGCCACCCTTTTCCTACCCAGTTTAAGACTTGTGACAAGGTTTTGTCTCTTGCCATCATTCTCGCAATGTCTGCTGCGGTTATGGGTAGGTTTGACAGTGTCTCAATCTGTAGGGTGGATGTGGTTGGTGCCGGATCAGTTCCTAGGTATTGTATATGTAGGGGAGGACGGCTCAATGCATCAGCATGGGAAATGTCTTTGCCCAGTTGGTGAATCAGTTTATAGTTGTAGGCTGCCAGGAACTCGGACCACCTTGTCATTCTTGGGGATAGTATATTTGGGGTGGCTCTGTTCCCAGCTAGTATTCCTAATAGAGGTTTGTGGTCTGTAACAAGGGTAAAAGTCCTACCGTAAAGGTATTCGTGGAAGCTGCTAATTGCTGCTAATGCCTCTCTGTCCAATTGACTGTAGTTACATTCAGTTTTTGATAGTATTTTGGAGTAGAACGCGATCGGTGCTTCTCTTCCATCAGGCAGGATGTGGCTAGGTATGGCTCCAATGGTGAACGGTGACGCTTCGCATGTGAATGTCAACGGTAGTGTCTCGCTGTATTGCATTAATACCGAGTCAGAAGTGATTAGGTATTTTACCCTCTGGAACGCTGTCTCTTCATGTCGTCCTCAGGTCCAGGTGGCCGCATTGTCGAGTAGCCTATGTAGTGGTTCCGCCGTTGTTGCCTTCTGTGGCAGAAAAACATTGTAAAAATTTATAAGTCCCAAGAATGCTTCCAACTCAACTTTGTTTTTTGGTCTAGGCGCTTCTTTGATTGCTTTATTTTTTTTCTCTGTGGGGTGGAAGCCCTCTTTATTGATTTGATACCCTAGGAATTCAACTTTTGAGGTGGCTAATTGACACTTTTCTTTTTTGACTTGAGTCCCGCCTTCTGGAACCTTTGTAAAACCACTCTGAGACGGGCTTCTAGTTCTCTCTCATCACTAGCTGACACTAATATGTAATCAAAGTATGGGACTACTCCTTCTATCCCCTGTAATAACTGCTCCATTAGGCTTTGGAACACCCATGGGGCTACGCTGACTCCAGACTGCAGCCTTTTGCATTTGAAGGTTCTCTATGAGTCACGATCGTTTGCACCTCTGCAGTCTCGGGGGTGACTGGTAATTGTTGGTATGCTTGGGCAAGGTCGAGCTTTGCGAAGACCTTGCCTCTCCCCAATGAGTGTAGTACGTGTTCCACTACAGGAACAGGATACGCGCTTTGTTGTAGTGCATGGTTTAGGGTAGCCTTGAAGTCCTCACAGATTCTCACGGACCTATCCGGTTTAACTGGGGTCACTATTTGGGTCTCCCATTTGGCGTGGTCAATTGGTTCCAAAATACCTTGTGCTATTAGTTTCTCAAAGCCCATATCACACAGCACCAATGGATGGAAAGAGGATGTAAAATGGAGAGAAACACTTGCCATCCGTTGGTTAATGCGATGCATCCGTTCTGTACGCACTGCATACGTTTTTCATAATCTCTATCCGTACAGCATCCATCTACTGAGATTTCATCTGCTCAAAAAGGTTTGAGCTGCACAAAACTTTTTGAGCGGATGAAGTATCCAACAGGTCCGTCATACATCTGCTACACATACGGGGAACATCCGTTATACGTCCGTCGTCTTCCGTTACGCATCCGCTATATCCGCTAGGCATCTGCTGTACATCCGCACAACTCACATCCGCTCCAGTGGAAAACGGACAAAGGGAGAAAGTGAAACGGACGCAGAATGGACACACAGCGTTAGCAGCATGGACGTAGAAAGGATGAAAGCAGATGCAGCTTGCATATAAAGCATTAAAATGGAAAAAAACATTCGTATAGGGGACGTATCTCGGATATTTAGGATGTCTGGAGGATGCCTGGAGTATGTGGAAGAACACCTAGTGGAAAAATGATATTTCCTATAAAAAGGGGGAGAGATCACCTGGATCTCACTTTCAGTCCAGCAGTCCTGCTGTGCAGACCTCTTCAGCCTTGCTCTTGCTCTTGCTCTTCCACAGCGTCCAGTCATCTCCACCATGGATCGTCGCACACTCCTTTTGGTCGCCACCATCATTCTACAACAGTGTGAAGCCCTCTATAGGCTCCTTCACCTGTTCTACGGGAAGAAAAGGAGGCATCCAAGAAGTGTCTGGGTCTGAAGATGGATCATGAGAAGAACCGAGTACGGACTGTATGACAAGCTGATGGTAGAGCTGAGGAACGAAGACCCTCGTGCATTCCAGAACTTCATGAGGATGCCTCCAGCCATGTTTGACGAAGTTGTGGAGCGTCTGACACCCAGGTTGACCAAGCAGAGCACCAACTTCCGGCCCAGCCTGGACCTTGGGCTCAAGGTGGAACTGACTCTGCGCCACTTGGCCTCCGGGACCATGTACAGAAACATGCAGTAGGCCTGGAGCGTGCCACACAACACCATCAGCATTGTGGTCAGAAAAGTGGTGCAGGCCATCATCGAAGAATACCTGGAGGAGCTCGTACAGTGCCCCTCCACTGAAGAAGGCTGGAAGAAAGTTGCAGAGCAGTGGTATCAGAAGTGGAACTTCCCCCACACCGTTGGAGCCATAGATGGGAAGCACGTGGCCTGCAAAGCTCCAGCCAACTCAGGGTCCACTTATTTCAACTACAAGGGCTTCTTCAGCATCATTCTCTTTGCCATGGTCGATGCTGACTACAAGTTCATGTACATCAATGCTTCAGACAATGGCTCATCTTCAGATGCCCAGGTATACAATGCCAGTGACCTCAAGGAGGGCCTGGAACACAACCTCATCATGGGTTTCCCAGATCCAGAACCCCTGCCCAACGACACACAAGATGTGCCCTACTTCATCATAGGGGATGACGCCTTCTCCCTCAGAACCTACCTCATGAAGCCCTACACCTCCAGACTCCTCACCCGTGAAGAGAGGATCTTCAACTACAGGCTGTCCAGGGCAAGACGGGTGGTGGAGAACGCCTTTGGCATCCTGGCCAACAGGTTCCAGGTACTTCTCACCACTATGCAGCATCGCCCACAGACCGTGAGGAACATGGTGGAAGCTTGCTGCATCCTGCACAATCTCATGCGCACCCGCTACCTAGTGTTGCAGAACAGGCTTGTGGACCATCAACAAGGCAATGGGGACATGGAGCCTGGTGAATGGAGGCAAGGACAAAACCTCAAAGACACTGTGGATGTGCAAGGCCCCAACAGAGCTTCACGTGAAGGGAAGAAGCAGCGCAACCTCCTGCAACACTGGTGCAACTCCCCAACTGGAGCAGTGGAGTGGCAAGACAGGATGGTAGATACTTAATGGATGCTTCCTTGAGCCTGTCTCATCACACTGATGAGATTGTTCGATGTATGTTGAGTGGCCCTACAATGAACAGGGCATTTAATAAAGTTTTGTTTATGTTGAAATGTATTGATGAATGATTAAATTGTTCTTGATAATAATGGGCCATAAGTGTGGCACCTGGGAGGGTGGACCATACAGTCCCACTATGCTTGCACTGGAGGTTAATCTATCCCACAGCAATTACCCATCTCACAGGTATCCCTGCCTATCCCACTGCTATTCTTACCCATTCCAGAAGCATGCAAAGGCTTAAACCATTTCTAACAGTTTCCACCAAGGCTTTATTTACTAAAAGAACTGAACCAAGTGTGTGAAGCAAAGATAAACTTTGTTAATAACAAACTGTAAAAGCAAAATGACCCAAGTAAAGTGTCCCAAGCAAAGTTAAAGTCAACAGGTAGCAACCCAGTCTCTGTCACTCTTCTCAGTCACTTTGAGGCATGCCCATCGTCTCAGGGGTGAAGGGTCCAGGTGCTGTGGCGGTGGCAGTGGCTGGAGTGCTGGTCTGAGGCGCCATTGGGGTGCCTGGCCCCGAGAGGACAACAGGGGATGGTGTGTGGAGGAAGCTCTCAGAGAGCTGGCTCAGTCCTGTGATGTTGAGAGCCCCTTCCTCCATGACATGTGATGTCAGTCCCAAGACCGATGACAGATGTTCCGAGGCCGGGCTTGGCTGTAGGGTGGAGGAAGGAGGAGTGTAGTGGGGCTGTCTGGTCTGCAGGTGAGCAAGGTGAGGCGTTGGTGGCATCGGTGGCATCGGTGGCACTTGTGGCGTCGGTAGCATCTGTGGTGTCAGTGGCATCGGTGGCATTGGTGAGATTGGTGGCATCGGTGGCACCTGTGGCGTGCGATGAACATGTGCCTGGACTGGGAAGGGCTGCCTGTGCTGCTGGAACTCCTGGTAGCCAAAGCCTTGGAAGATGAGGGCCTGTGGAAAGCCTTGGAAGTGCTGTGACATCACCTGGGGTGGAGGAGCAGACCTGGACTGGGTCGGAGCAGGTTCAGCTGGGCCTGGAGGGTTGTGCAGAATACCTGTGATCCTCTGCTTGATCACCTGGTACTGGGATTCGGACATGTCCATGAGGGTCTTGTTGATGTAGGTGAGGAAGGGCTTTCTTGTAGAGGATGGTATGTCGGTGTGTACCAACTGAGAGAGGAGATCTACGCTGTTTTTTATGGTGTCCCTGATCTCCAGCAGGACAGTATGGCTCTGTCCCTCCGGTCTGGCTTTCTGCCTGCTTTCTGTGGAGGTGCAGCTGGGGGTGGGTGTGGGTTGGTCTCTGGTGGCAGTGGCCTCCTCTTGCTCCCACTGCATCAGGGGGTCCTCCATGCGCTCCACCATGGGGAGTGAAGCTGACGGGGGCGTCTCCATCATGGGGCGCTCCACAGATACCTGCCTGGACACAGGAGCTGACTCTTGGCCAGAAGAGGACTGGCTCTCTGTGGGATGCCTGAGAAAGAGGATTGACAGAGGGGCTGCTCCTCGGTGGTGGACCTCACCCTCCAAGAAGCTGCACTTGGCCATCACATAGGTCTCCCTGTCGGTGAGCTTGACCGTGGCCTGGCAAGACTTCTTCAGGTGCAGTGATTCGGTCTTTGACCCTCCATCACCCGAGGAGGACCTCCGAAGTGTAGCCCAGGCTCTCCGCCTTCTCTCTCCAAGCCGCCTGCTTCTGCTTGGTGTCTCTATAGAGCCTGTGTCCCTTCCGCCAGAGGTACTTGTTCTCCCTCAGCCATTTGAGCACCTCATCCTCATGTTCCTCTTCAATGGAGTACTGTCTCCTCTCCCTATTGTGTGATTGCCACTTCCTCCTTCTGGCAGGGCCTTCTGGGCCCTCATCAGTAGGGCTTTGAGGTTCTAGGGGCTGGGCCACTACACCACCACCAGCAGCAACAGCAGCAGCAGCAAAAGCAGCAACAGCAGAACCAGCAGCACCAGCAGCACCAGCAGCACCAGCAGGACCAGGAGCAGCACCAGCAGAAGCACCAGCACCAGGAGAGTCAGCACCAGCAGCAGAAGCCCCAGCAGAAGCAGAGTCAGCGCCAGGGGGTGGGATGGTGGCCCTGTCCTTCTTGCCAGGGCTGGCAGGAGTAGGCACAGGCTTCCTCTTCTTCCCCATGGTTGTTGGGTGGAGCTGTGTCTGGCAGCAGGACTTTCCTCTGAATGGTGACCTGCTTGCGAGCTGCATCCTTTTATATCCGCAGGACTGACACAATGCATCCTCCCCACATGAGCAGTGAACGCTTTGCATCTGCTAGGCATCCGCTAGGCATCTGCTAGGCGTCCATGATGCATCCGCGTCATCTGCTAGGTATCCGCTCTGCATCTGCTCCTTCCGCTGCACGTCCACTTCGCTATGCTCCTCCGGAAGCCCTGCGGATGTGCCATCCGCTTCCATCCACTTCCATACGCTAGGCTTCCGTGGAGCATCCGCTTAACATCCTCGCTACGTCCTCTCCCTGCCTTTTCCTTTCCGTTGTTGTCCGTTCTCTTTATGCAAATTTGGGGCACTTTTGAGAGTGGATAACAATGAATGGAACATTTTCTCATCCGCTGTGTCCTTTTTACATATGTTTTGCATCCATCGGCTGATGTGACAGGGCCTTAAGTTCCTCATCAATCTTTGGTTTTAGTGCAAAGGGGACTCGCCTTGCCTTCAGCCTAATTGGAGCTATTGTTGGATCTAAATTAAATGAAATAGGGGACCCTCGGTACTTGCCTAATTTTCCATCGAAGACATCCTGGAACTCCCTCATCAGGTTCTCCTCCCAGTCTGTGTCAGCAATGCTTTTAATGCTGATCACTCCGATTCCTAGAGGTTCGAACCACTCGAGTCCCAATAGGCTTGGTCGGTTTCGTCTATGATGGCTAGAGGCAAGATTTTCTTGTGTTCTTTGAAAGTTATTTGGAAATGTCCAAGTCCGACTACCGGTATTCTGTTTCCCTGGTAGTCCTTAGGATTAGCGATTGGTGTTCCAGTTCAATTCTCCCAATGTGTGGTACTAGTCTTTTAATGGCATCCCATGACACCATCGATAGGTACGATCCGGAATCTACCTCCATTTTACATTCTTGGTCCTCGATCCGAACTGCGACATGTACTTTTTGGCCATTTGTTGCATTAGAGTGACCGATGGTGATGGTTTGTCTGTTTCTTCTTTTCTATAGTTCTTGTTTAGCCACTCGCCTTTGCTTTCGTGACTCTCACAGCTCCATATTTGTCTGTCTTTAGTTCTTGGTGGTGTGTTGTGTCTATGTCAGGGGCTGTAGCTCTTGTGGTTTCAGCATACTCTTGTGATGTGACCCCATCTCTTGCAGTACCGGCACACATCGTCTAAGAACCGGCACTCAGAACGGGGGTGGTCTCCTCTGCACTCGGTGCACTGAAACCCCGACTTACGATCTTTCTTCAGCCGTCGATCTCGTTCAGCCTGGAGTCTGTGGATTTCCTCCTCATTGTCATTGATTCCGGACTATCCACTCTCTGCGTAGTGTGTGGTGGTTTTGTGTGCGCTCTCTGCCTTCTTCTCTGTGCCCTGGCTCATTTTGATCGGAGTTTTGGATGAATTCACATTCATCTGCTGCATTTTGGTCACTGATTTTTTAGTTGTTTCTGCCGACATGGCTTCAACAATAGCCTCAGTAACTGTAATTTTTGGACGGGTTGGCAGCCAGCTTTGTAGAGTGAGGTCTCTCAGTCTGAGGACCACGCGATCCCTCATGGCTTCGTCCATGTTTAGGAATTCACATGCCCCTCCAATGTCCCTGAGAGACGCTACAAAGTCTGTGATGCTCTCACCTTCTCTCTGGTCCCGTTTGTAAAATTCATGTCTCTGAATAAGGCTGGAGACGGTCGGTGTGTAGTGAGCCTTCAGCAGCTTTTCTAGATCTGGCCAGGCCATCTGTTTCACATCTTCTGGTTTTGCCAGTGCCTTGGCCATCTTGAACACTGTGGGTCCACAGTGCATCAGGAACACAGCTCTTTTTCAGTTGTCTGAGATTCCTTGCAAATCACTGCTTTCCAGGAACATGAGGAATCTGTCGATGTAGGATTCCCAGTCCTCTGTTACTGGGTTGAATGATGCGGGTGGTGAGTTGGTTCCAGCCATTTCTTCTGCTCGGTTCTCGATGCCATGTGCTCGATTGGTCTCCTCTCTCAGAATCCCACCTTCGTCGCCAGTGTTGTGTTCATGAAGAATGAGACTGGAGACCAGCATAACTTCAGCTCTTTTATTTAGTGCAGAAAGTGTCTGAACCAGGACCCGCGGCAGCTCTTTTTATAGAAAGGCTGCTTGTGGCTAGTGGCCAATGACAGCTACTTGTTTTTCCGCCGCTGAGCTGGCCAATCATAGGTTAGCTATTATTGGCCAATCAGCATCGAGAAAGGAACCAATCAGATTCTAGTATTTGTCAACCAATAGGAATAGACTATTTGAAGTATGTTAATATGGAACATATCATATACTTTACGTAGTGCTCAGAAGGTTATCAAGTGCCAGCTACAGAAAGCAAGAGCCTCCAGAAGAAATATCTATAAAAAGTAATTCTTAAAAATATCTTTTAAAAATCTTCATCTACAACTTTCTTTATAATAAAAAGACTAGGATTCTTTCATTGGTATTGGATTTGAAAGAAATTTGAATATGGAAAGTAGTGTAGGGAGACTGAATGAATCCTCATACTTTCTCTTGTGCTTTGAAAACTTCTCTTGCAATGATTGAGATGAAACCTGTTTAAATTTTGATCATTTAACACATTTTGTACCTGCTGTCTTCTTTGCAGCATGTGTGTCAAAATGTCAGGAATTTACTGACTTTTGAAGATACTCAGCCGGTTGCCTTTTGAAGATACAAACTGATTGATATGGATGTCAAATATATTCACTTTTATTTTGTTCTGTCAGTTTTTCTGCAAGTTATGTTCAAAATGTTTGTGTATACCCCTTTGTTTTGCACCTTTGCAAAATCTCTTTTGGCTTTTCCAGATCCTGAGCCTGCAAACGAAAATAACTCTTGGAGTCCAACACATCACTTCACAATGTATGGTATCTCACCAATTCGAATCAGAGCCACCTGACATAGGCTTATTCTTATGCAATTATCTATGCAAGCCTTTATTGTCATGACTGAAATTCTTCATCTGGAAGAAAAGAACAACAGAAAGCTGTATGTATTAGGTTGTCTCATCTGGAATGCAATCCATATTGACAGATTATACCATTTCACTCTAAAATTAATTTATGATGTACATTGTACAACATTTATGTGCCATCTACTACAAGATCAGCATTTCAATTTATTGGAATGCTTATGTCCCTTTGTTCAATAGCAGACACAATTATAACATAGGAAATACAAAATGAATGATATTATGAAAAAAAAAAAACAGTCCACAGTTGGTTGGAAGAGAAGCAACTGAACAACTCATCAAAAGCAATTCTGGAAAGCATAAATGATACTAATTCATTATAAAATATATAATTTAGATCACAGCACTGTGCATATCTATTCAGAAGAGAGTCCATTATTTTTCTAATTCCCTTTCCTAATTTGAAGGGAGAAAATATGGCATATTCTTTTGCAATAGCTTTGTCTCATGTTTGGGCCTTGTTGCTAATTAATTGCAGAATGTAATTTCATTGCACCTTCACTGTAAAGCAAAGCTGCAGAAAATGAATTCTCTGCCTTCCTGAAACAGCTAGGGAAATAATAAGTTACTGTTGTCTTCAGACTTCCTACCAATTTCCTGTTTACTAATGTACGAACAGATTGTTTTAGACTTTTGCATAATGTACTGCACCAGCAGGAAAGAAATAAAAAGATTTCCATATTATTTTTTTTACTGCAGCTCTCTAGACTACATGAAAGTGAGATGAAAAATTGTACATAGGTGGTTATCACAATAAATAACCATTCATAAAGTAAAAGATGCTGATCTTTTCTGGAAGGCATTTTACTATTGGTAGGCTTAAGAAAAAGTATTATTCTGTGACCTGAAAAGAAGAATAAATTTGTGCTTTCAACTTAGTCTTGACTCCTAGCAATTGACTGAAGAGTCCCTGAAGTTTTCTTGGTAATATTTTAGGAAGTAGCTTGCCAGGCCTTTTTTCTACAGCTGAGAATGACTGGCCCCAAGTCACCCAGTTGAATTTTTGTCTAAAGCAGGATTAGAACACAGAGTTTCCTGGTTTCCAGCCTCATGTCTTAACCACTATGCAAAATAGTGCAGCACATGCCAGTGAGAAAACAATGAGAGGCAATCTTTTCCAAGCCTCCATGACTATTTTACTGGACATTTGGGAAATAATGAGAGGGGAAATATGTATTCTCAGAATTTGTTAGTCAAGTAGAAGGAGTTGGTGTCTCCTTGCCAAGTGAGATTTAGCATATTTCAAAAGGTTATATCCACAACTTACCTTCTTCCACAGCATGCTGGCTTTTCACTTATTAATTCAGCCATGCAGACATTACAATGACAATCTGCATTTTTGTTAGAGGATTGATGTGAGCATTTAGATACCATAGGATGGATTTATTTATTTAGTCACATTTGTAATGATGGCTCATCTTGCATAATGACATTGAACAGTATACATAGTAATAATCAAGAATAAATAAAAATTATTAAAGCAACTATTTTAAATTAGGACCTACTTTTCATCAAAACTATAGATGGGATATTGTGACTATTAGATGTCATGCTGGCATTACAAAGGGTGACATTTTCAACATCTTCAATGAGAACTCTGTGAAGGAGAAGCTTGGGGTGCAAAGCATGGCTGGCAATCAAGTCAAATGCAGATGACCAATAGCAGCTAAAGGTAGGTTGTTGGGTGCAGAAAAGTGTCCCATACAGCTGAGTTAAATTGAGCAGGGTTTGTACTGCTGAAGAGAACTGTTAGGCATTATTTGAAGGTCTACTGAAGACCAGAAGAAGAACAAGAACATAATGGGACATTGACAAGTCAGTGTAGATGATATACTCTACATAGTCAGGGTGCTTAACAATGACAGAAGATCAGGATATAAAAAGAAAGAAAAAATAATATCACTAATCTCTACGCCCTTCCTTACCGCTAGAATGAACCATGAAGAATTGCAGTAGGATACAAAGAAAAGGGGGCTTGGGGAGGGTTAAGAATAGAAGAATGCACAGATGTTAAGCCTGGATGAGATGAAAGACAGACAGACAGACAGACAGACAGACAGACAGACAGACAGATAATTTGCTTATAGTTGCTGGGAATGTGAGATTGAAAGTTGGAGTTCTTAAAAGATAAAATGGTTAAAGCACTAGCAGCCACAGCAGGCAGTTTTATTAATAAAGAAGGGAAGCATTGCTCATAATGGAATGTCAGGCAATTAGTTGGTTATAAATTGCATTTGCAAAACTTAACAGGAACTGACACTATTTTTGCTATGTGTGATCAGAAACTTGAACAAAAGGGAAAAAATAAAATACTATGTGCTCTTTCCCCCCTTCTGAATTCAAAGCACTTGGAAGGAAAGAGTTTCAACTCATTTTCCAAAGCTAATTACCCCCCACCCCCAACTATTAGGCTTTCAAATAGTCTCCTTTCCTCCCTGGCTATTTAACATAATCTAACAACATTTGGTAACACTTTCTCCCAAGCAACAACTCATCCACCTAAAATGCAATGAATAGAAGGGTTTTTTTTTAAGCCCTGCAAGAGTAGAAAAGCTTCATTGCCAATCAAAAAAAGGTCCCCTCCTTTCTTCTGGGTCAGAGAAGATGGGAGTTTATGCTGTTCTAACGCCATACTTAGTTACTCTGCCTGATCTTTTGTGCAAAGCCTCAGTTTCTCCAAAGAAACCCACAGGATATGCACATTTAATTTCTTCTTGACTATTATGGTTGATGAATTAGTTACATATCTGAATGAGAAACCATTGATTAATCATTTGGCAGACAGAAAATTGGTGTCACTGGATGCAATGTCTGACAGGCAATTTTCCATGGAGAGAGATTCTTAAGAGAACTATATCTATAGGTCAGAGATAAATCAGAAGAGGCCATGATGCCCATCAAACCTCACTATTGCTCAAGTCAGGTATTCTTGACAGATGGCTTCTAATCCCTATTTGAAAATGTCTAATGTGGAAGAATCAACAATCTCTGAATAATTGATTGGATTGTCAAGCTCTCATTGTTAGGAAAAAGTTGTCTTGTTTTTTTTAATCCTAATATTCAGTTAGAATTGGCCTTGTTTAAGTCTATTATCCCAGGTCCTGTATTTTGAGACAATTGAGTTTTTATTGTTGTTCTGTGTGACATCCTTATAGGCACTTCTGGGCACTTCTGACATGCTGACATATTAGTCCCAATTTATGTTCCAAGTTCATTCAGTTCCTCTTCATATAATTTATGTTCTTCCCCCTCCTCTGAGGTGGGAGCTTTCTAATACCATCTCTAAAATGCTAGACAGCATTCTCCAGTGCTTCGAGAAGACACAAGGATGTTCAAGGCAAACAGTGTTCATGCATAGAAGCAATTAAAAGCAACAAGATGAATTGTTTTGGAATTATATTGTAGAAAGGGAACTTCATGAGGACAAAGGTGTCACCCAGAAAGGAAAAAGGTCCAAGGGAAACATTAGGCCAGCCATGAAACAGGCTTGCATAGGAAAAGAAATCTAATAAAAGAAATTGAGAGGCGCCCCTAGACAAAAAGCCAAACAATTAAGAACATACCAAACCAGCCAAAAGACAGGAATTACAAATAGAAGAGCCATCAAAACTAAAAGAGATCAGGGGAAAAAACTGGTAATACAGGAAGCTGCCCCGCAGAGTCTGTTTTTGCACCTCGTTGAGGTTGCATTCTGGCAGAAAGAAAAAACAAACTCTGACAGGATTTGAATGTCAAAACCTTACACACAAAGGGAGGAAAAAAAAAAGGTATAAGAATTGGTAACTTATCATTCAAGGCTAGCTAGCCCCGGAAATGCAGGGACGTTGTTTCTAGCCTTCCTGAGAATAAAAGATCCAGCTTTCAAGCAGTTGTCTGTATCCTTGCATCAGAGCTCTCCCAGTGGGAAAATTTGAACCCTCAGAGAAAGGTACTTTCAGCCTTTCAACAATATAATACCAAATAGCATCTTTTTCATAAAGCTAAGTGTTTTTTTTTTTAAGAAATATCATGCCCATTTTATGTAAGGCTATTTTTCACCATCTCCCAGTCCTACAAATTTTCTGTTGAATATTCCAGACAGAGATATTGTCCTATGTGTCTACTTAAGGAACACTATAGGTGTATTTAATATTTACTTTTTTATTATGCAGAAATTGCATTTGTTTATGGAATTGAATTATACCTGCTGCAATCCAAAGATTCCTGGCCATTAATAATGGGAAGGAAAACAGTGAAATGTCCACAGCATGAAATTTAAAAAGTAGTTAATAATTTAAAGAAAGCCAAACAAAAATATCCAACTCTATCCATAGTTCCAAAACCAATGTTGTCAGTTCATTGTTTATAATTTTTTTGAAGCAATTAGGTAGAATATTTGTAGCTCAGAATGGAATTGTGGAGTTCTTGGTGCTCTCTGAGCTTGGTTGTTTTCTTGCAGAAATTTTATTATCCAAACTAGGTAACACCATGCCCTGTAAGTGTTAGGAGTGGTCTTGGCAGTTCCTTTATTGGGCTGCTGTTTACTGTTAGCTTCTTTGTCAAAGTTAGTGATTCTTTGAGTGGGGTGTTATTTGCTTTTTGAGTGTTTGTCTAATGTTAATCTTGGTGGTAAACTCTGTTTATCTGGGTGTTGATTGTTGGTGGGAAAGTGTTTTGGTCTTTTTGTTTCCTTTTTGGCTTTTTGATTGTCTGTTTTGAATGGAAAATAGATATCGTTTATGTGTCTGTAATAGATATCGTCTATGTGTCTGTTGAAGACCAATTTGTCTGAGTGCCAGTTTCTAGGAATAATATCATATTTTTGTATTTGACTTGGTCTAGGATGCTCACAGTTTTCCAGTCCCCAGCTGCTGGGTCTGACACAGTTTTTTTTAAAGGCTTATGAAATTCCAAAAACATAGGATGGGGATGTAGTGGTATGAAACTGATTTACAGAAGGAAAATCTTATGCATGATTACCTACAGGACTGTTTACTGCTCCTAACCCCTCCAGTATCTTTATTTGATTAGATCCTATTTTTGTAAAGTAAGGGGAATAGAAGCCAGGAGCAGTTGTTTCTGAGTTGCTGTTCTGGATTTATAGCATAGCTACCCCTTAGAATTAAGACTCACACCATCTTTCTTTAACATTCTGGAAACTGCTTAAGATGGAACTCTTCCATAGAGCATTTGGTGACTAGTTAATTGTTTTTATCGGATTGCTGCAAACCCAGAACAAATCTTTATTGATCTAGCAGTATACAAACAGAATAAATAAATTATACAGGCATACCCACTGACAAGCAGTGCCAATAAGCATTCCCCATTCACCAAAGGAACCCAGAACAGTTTCTACCAAGGTATTTAAATCAGACAGAATGAACCAGGCTGGTGAAGATATTGAAACAAGTACTGTAATGTTGAGCCATGTTTGAACCAACCAAGCAAACATTTGTTTTAAAATGCTAGTATCAATCTGTTCCCAAGAGTGAATAAAGTGTAAGAAATGCCTACCTCCAATAGTATGCTGTTATTTCACCCAACTGATTGAGGAACCTAATGTTACCTAACAAGGCATGAATAAAAAATGGCTTTAGGACATGCATGTAAGAAAGAACTCTTTTGGGATTTGACATTATGGAAGAGGACTTGGATAAAAATTTTATGACAGGGAACAGAGACTGAAGTACTCTCATCTAATGCAAGCAATATCACTAACAGTAATCAATTTGGGATAAATTGGCTTTAAGCTTGTAATCTGCTTGTAAATCCATTTCTGCACTTATCTTGCATTTTACTAAAATATAGCTACAATATGAAATGAGTGACAAGAAGGTAAGTCCGGTCTTTGCTCCCTTTAATCTGGGGTGTCAAACATAAGGCCTGCTGGCCAGATCCAGCCTGCAGGGTGCTTAGATCTGGCCCATGGGGCAACCCTGGAAACAGCAAACCCTTGGGGTGCCTCTGCCAGCAAAAATGGAGCCTGGAAGCTCTGTTTTCACTGGCTAGCAGAACAAACTAAAAACAAAACAAAAGGAGAAATGTTTCCCCTTTTGCATTTGAGCTGCAAGAAGGGACAGGAAAGGAGAAAGGGAAAGAGGAAAGACAAAGAAAAAGAAGGAAAGATGTGAAGAGAACAAGGAAGGAAAAATAAGGAAAATGGGAAAGAAGAAAAGAGAATAAAGAGGGAAGGAAAAAAAAGAGAAGGAAGGGAGGAAGGAAGATTATAATCAGAGAGAGGGAAGGTCTGAGGTAAGTCTTGCCTTAGCACTTGGCCATTACAGATGCCCCCAACATGAGTGACATTGAGATGCCCACGTCCCCCCTGTCCACCCCCCCAACCCCCACAAGATCAAGCACAACCCTGATATGGCCCTCAATGAAATTGAGTTTGAAATCCCTGCTTTAAGCCATGCTTGTGGATTTCAGGTATTTTTAATGCGAAATTAAACTGCTTCTCTTCTTATCACCCAGCTTGATTTACAGAAGTGTAAGCTGCTATTTTTGTGGTTGTTGTTTTTGATGCTCTTGGAGCCAGTATGATGTGCTGAATTGTGTGGCAGATATTACAATGTCTGTGGAAATGAAGCAGAAGAGCCTTTCCATGAGAAATAATAAGACTGGTTGTGCATTCATATGTTGGAAGGAAAGAATCAAGAAGGGCTTTCATCAGGAGAAGCATCCCAAGGGTATATGGTGGCTGAAGAATTCTGAGAGTTGAAGTCCACACATCTTAGTGTTTCTAAGGCTGAGAAACATGGTTTTAAACTTTTTATCTTGGGTGAAAAGCAATAGAGCTCTTTTGAACCGGTTTAGAAGTATGCACTCATTCTTCCCTGAAAGAGTAGCTATGTTAGACTGTGATAGCATTTTCTTTTTTTTAAGAGAAGAAAGTGTTCTATTGCCTACAATAAAAGCTTTGGCTTCTATTATGATAAATTATTCTACTTTTGTCAGATGTTTAGAGTGTTAGCCTGAATTAGGAGGCTGGTTTTTGACAATATTGTAGGGTCAGAGGGAAATGAAATGATAGAAGTGATCATTGCTTTATTAACATACAGTTCACAAAACAGCTGTTGGGTGACAAGATATACTTGTGATGATGAGCTGATTGATTGAAACTCGCAGAGTGTGGCTTATGCTACATCAGGTCATAGTGCAAATTATTCTCTGTTCGTCTTTTGCAGCTATTAATTTCTCTCTAAATTTGACTTTTGATTGATTACTACTTCTGTTTTTACCATAGGCTTATACATTTCAGTAAAACATCTTGTGGGTTGTTAAGTAAGAAACATTATATAAATATTTTGACAAAGTTTTTTCCTCTTGGAAGCCACAGTAATAAATGTGAAATTGTATGCCAGATCTTTTATATTTTGATACACCTTAGTATGCCTTTTATTTAAAAGAAACAAGCAGCATCTGTGGTATCCAGTAATGATTTCTCTGGTGTGCTCTGTCTTTGTGTGTGTGTATTTGTGTGCACTATGCATGCATGACTGAGCCAGTACAGTTCAAATACTATTGAGAGAACAGATGCCAGAGTTTTGCAATTCACATAGACAGTTACCAGTCATTTAATACAAAAGAGTCAAATGATGTATACCAAGAACCAGTCCTCAGAGTGTAAACTACACATTATGCACAAATGGTTTCAAGTTTTTTTTTAAGTAAACTCTCTTGGAGTTTAGTGCTTGCTTTCTATGCTGAAGTATGGAAATGGCAGGCAAGGAAAGATTTAATCAGGGGTGGGATTCTACCGGTTCTATCCAGTTCTATAGAACTTCTTGTTAACTTTCTGAGCAGTCCAAAGAACCGGTAGTTAGAAGCAATCTTGTTTTGTTTTTTTCCACCCTTATTATATTCTTGGCAGAATGCCTAGACTTCCTGTCTCTGCAGTTTTAGGGACTTGGCTTTCTTAAAGGAGAAGGGTTCTTTTAAGATGTTTACACTGCTGTTGGGAAGAAATACTTCCCTGGACAATCAGCACTTTGAAGAAATAATTGAATAATGAAGCAAAGCTTTTAGTGACAGGGAACCAAGATGAATGACATTCAGCAAGGCTTCTTGGCTAGTTAGGAAGATTGACATTCAAATGTGAGTTTACATACTCTTTCTGAGTTTTGGTCTAAAATTGATTTTTGGTGAAGGTTAATTCTGTGCTTGGTGATGTTTAATCCTGTGTTTATTGGTGGGATAATTTTCCCTATTCAGCTTCAACAAGCAACAGCCACTGTTGTGATTTAATAATTTGTACTGTGTTTGAATTTTTCTTGCCTCATGGTTTCTTTTTCATATGAGGAGAGGGTCTTCCTCACTGCTTTAGTACTATCTGGCACTGTCCTTTTGGGGTATACTTCCAAGAGGCAGGATGCAAGCTTGGCACTGATTTTTTTTATTGCCTTTCTGGGGGCCATGTGACCTTTCCTTAAATCCTTAGGATATCTTGTGAGGTGAGTGAGACCAACTGGTATTTTTAAGTGGTGCAAATTGATCTAAGGATTGCTTTTCCTGGGTGTACTTTTTCTGGTGAGGTTAAATGATCTCTCTGCTAAAAGGTTTCACTTTTTGAGCAAGAGTTGTCTGCTTGATAGTTATCACTGCATTTTAACTATTTTCATTCCTCAAGGTGCTCTGGCACCCTGCCTGATTTGTAACTCCCGCTTGCAGGTATTTTTAATCTAATAATTGGTATTTAGAGCAGCTTTTTGCAAGCAAAGGAACTTTTTGTATTTTTGTACAGGTAATCCTTGATTTATAACAGTTCATTTAGTGACCATTCAAAGTTACAATGGCACTGGAAAAAGTGACTTATTACCATTTTTCACACTTATGATTGTTGCAACATCCCCACTGTCATGAGAGGCCAGACGAGGAGAAGCACCCCTTGACATGAGTGATGTTGTGTTAGCCATGCCCTCCCAGTTTTCAGAATATGTGGAGCCCAGACTTTTGCCCTTATTAGAGTTACCATTTTCTCTTCAAAAACATAACATACAGACTTCCCTGGAGGTATGTCAAACTAATATATCTTCAAAAGAGTAGAGTGGACAATCATGGGAACCAGTGAAAGATTGGCATGTAAACAGATTCTATGGAACTTTTCTGAATAAGGAGAGGATGTGAGTTTACCTACTTATGCTCAGATATCTGTTCCTTGCAAGCAAACCACATGATAGTAATCTCCTGTGAATTTGTATACCAGGAGACATAGATATCTGCCATTATGCTCACAACTGTAGCAGAGCCTTTTTAATGGACACTGGATGCACTGAAATTTACTCTTTAAACACCTTTTGAAATTGCCCATTTAACTGTTTGAAAGCTTTTAGAGATCTTCAGAATGGCAAGTTTAAAAGGTTATCTGGTAAGAATCAAAGAAAAATTAACCATAACTTTAAAAATTGAAAGAAATGGAAAGCTAAGTTGAAAAAAGCTAAATGAGACTTTGATTTAAGAAAGTTATAAAAAAACCAAGAGTCCTAACAAATTTGAAAAAAAAATATTATGTTATTATAAGATTTTGAAAATAATTATATAGATTTTGTGAGAACCAAATTGCTTTATCTATTTTAAGTCATAACAGAGATTTGAGACATTTAGATTTAAGTATTTGGACACTAAAGGAGTGTCTTCTAGGCAGAGAGGAAAAAAAAGTGCAAAGTTATCTCATCTTCCTCTTTCTTAATTTTGTTTTTCTTATGGTTCATTTATTAATTATAATAAATGTTTACAAGATTACATTCAGTTTAATAACCAAACTTTCAGACACATATAAATATGCAGAATCAATAACATAAATTTCAAATCTTCCAATAGTGCAAATCTCAACAGCATAAATATTAAAAGAAAGCAAAAGCAGATCCTGTATATACATTATTAAAATGCATTAAGAATTTCTAAAAATGAAACTGTAAGAAAAAAAAATCAAATAATACTTTTTAAAAACCGTCCACTGAAAATGGTACTATAATTGGGCTGTACTTAGAAAGTCCTCTAACCTGTAGCTATTTTCCACATCACAATCAATGGTGGTATTTTGCAAAGAATAACTCAAGATCTTGATGACTCACTATGACAAGACATTATTCTTTAATTAACCTGGCTAACCATAATAATTTATGACTTTAAAAAACAAGACTAGTGTTTTAATGGGATGGGCATTGTAAATATAGGTGACAAACACTGAGATTATATGACAGTATTATCCACTTTAGGATGAAATATCTAGACCATTTTATGGCAGAAAAGAAAAAAAAATATTCAATCTGGTAGCTGTCTAGATTTTTGCAGGCCATAAAATGTCTTTAAATCCAGTAAATTTGCAATATACAAGTCTTTGTGCAACAAGCCATTGTTTTTGACCCTCTAACAGAATAACAGAAATAGATAGATTTGAAAGAAAGAAAGAAAGAAAGAAAGAAAGAAAGAAAGAAAGAAAGAAAGAAAGAAAGAAAGA
>BLBF01000002.1:94009911-94033620 GCA_015471245.1 Laticauda colubrina
ATATGAAGAGTTTTTAGGATTGATTTGTTATGATTATACGACAAATTATAGAATAAACTGTTTGAAGTATTGTTATCTCGCAAAGCATGAATGATTAAAAGTATAGTCAGAAAAAATTTTTTTATTTATTTTTTTTTTTTTAGTAATATTAGAATATGGATTGACAATATGAGTGGTTATGCAATATAATTGTAATTGACACTATAAAATGAATGCACAAAACTGATGAACCAACCGATACACCGGAAGTATATATGAGAGTAGATGTTTTTAATGTTTTGTATGTTTGTTTGTTTGTAGAAAATTAATAAAAACTTTAAAAAAAAAAAAAAGAATAGATATGATTTGGATGTCAATGGAATTAATCTCAAACATATTAGAAGTAAATCTTGAAACAAGTACTTGGGCAGACCATAACCCAATATGGGTCAAATGGAAGGGACGAAAGAAAAGGTCAAGATGGACTTTGAATGATTCAATTTTGAAAGAAAAAGAATTTATTAAAAATATGGAAAAAGAACTGGCTTTCTTCTTTAAAGAAAATAAAAAGGAGGAAACTTCATTATAACAAGTATGGGACACTATGAAGGCCTACATTAGAGGTCTGATTATAACTTATACAAGAAGAAGGGACATTAAAAAAAGATAAGCACAACAGATCTTAGAAGAGGACTACAAGAAACTGAAGAACTACAAAGATATCCCTAACAAAAGAACCTCAAGAGGCAAATGGATATCGTTAAGCACAAAATCGGGCTGATGGAAAAAGAAGAACTGCACAAAAAATTAGGAGAGCCAAACAGAACTTTTTGAAAAATGCAAATGAACCAGAAAGATGGTTAGCTTACAAACTGAAAAAGGAGAAGGAATTGAAAAGAATAGCACAATTAATAGATGAGGAGGGAATGGTTTATTATGGGAATGAGGAAAAAAAAAAGAAATAGTACAGAAGTATTATGAGAAATTATGTGATCAAGAGAACATTGAAGAAGGAAATGTAAAACAATACTTGCAAGAAGCAGAATTACCTTAAATACCCAATGAAGTTAAGATAATGTTAGAAGGGTTCCAGAGAAATATTTATGATTTGACATTAAGACTGTAAGTAGTGAAACCTAAATTCCAACTGTATGACCAGGAAGAGAAAAAAGAATCTGTTGGAGGTGAAACTTACTCCAGTTGTTTTTTTCCTGATTGTGCCTGAGCTCTCCCTAACAAATTTATAACACTAAAAAAGGTAAATATACAAAGTTTGTTTGTGCACAAGGTGACGTATGAACAGCAGACTTTTTTCTTTTCAATCTAGGCTTTGAATCTGGTGTGTTATATGATCTAGCCATCGAACCAGGGTACATGATGTGAGGATGTGGCAGCATGACTCATATTCACAAACTGGCAACACATTTTTGTCCTTTTAATTGATTTTTACTGATAATATATCTTGCTGTTTTTCATTTTCTAGCATTATTTTTCGAACACGTTTAAGTAGTCTTTCCCTGTTTTGGAAGGTAAAAGTAGTAAGCTGATCTTACCAAGAGCTTTCTGCCTTTGACTACTGAATATTGTGTGGAAGAACTGCTGCTTTCCATATTCAGAAAATGGGTAATAATCATCATTATTAATGGAAATAAATTATGAGTATTAATACACTAAAGAACTTTGCAATTTTAGTTATACAGCATTTATCCATAGTATGTGAATTCTAAAACAAGAATTCAATTAACCCTATGATTCATACAACATTTATTCCATGAGATCAGAATTTTTAGCAGCTAGTTGAAGCAATCTAAAAATTTTAACTTTTAATATTGACTGCAATAATAAAACTTGCCAGAATGTTCTCCCACAAAGGTAAGGTTTTCTTCTGAAAAAAGTGCTATATTCTAATAAAGGAAGAAGAAAAAAGAAGAGAAGAACTATTACTACTTGCATAACTAAACCAAATGCATTAATTAAGAAATTGATTTTCCATGCAGCTGCAAGCAAACTTACAGAAACTAATCTGAAAAAGACTTTAAAAAAACTTTTCTCTTTGTGTGTATGATTATTGTTTATCTTCTAGCAATTATTTATGTGAATGAACATTTTTTAAATTTTACTTTATATGCTTATAAAAGACTTTACAAATGAGAAACAATGGCTGAGTGGATATATTATGAGAAGCTGGATACCCATGCTTCATGATGAAACTTTGTGACTGGGCTATGCAGGAGAAATTGGCTCAGTGGAATTTGGTGATTGAAACACAAAAGGGAATATCACTGACACTACCCTGAGTCCAGAAACAGTTCCATAGGTGGAAGGCATAGACATTTTGGTGAGGTATCAACATTTAATATTGGAAGGAGCCCCAAGCCACTCCTGAGTGAAGGTTGGAACATTTCCCAGTTTGAACTGAGGTAACAGAATGTGAGGCAACTGGCAGTTGGAACAGAGTTCTTTTCAGGTGGGGAGGGAGAGTAGAACTTCTTAGCATCAGAGCATATGAACTACTCTATAAGAAATACTAATTATCTGCTGGTCATTTTGGAAAATCCTTTCTTAAGCCCATGTCACACTGAACCAACGGATGCAAAGAGGATGTAAAACAGACAAAAAACCTTGCCATCCGTTCAAAAATGCGATGTACTCACTGCCTCCGTTTGGCTTCCTCTCTATCCGTCCAGCATCCGTTTATTGACGTTTCATCCGCTCCGAAAGTTTTGGGCTGCCTAAAACTTTTGTGCGGAAAATTATCCAGTTCGTCCATTCTGCATCCGCTACGCATCCGCTACGCATCCGTTCTGCATCCGTTACGTATCCGCTATATCCGCTAGGCATCTGCTGCGCATCCGCGGAACTCCATCCGCCCGGACGCAGGGAGGAAGCGGAACGGAGGCAGAACGGATGCAGAACGGATGCCTAGAGGAAACAAAGTGTTTAAAGCGGAAAAAATGTTCGCAGAGGGGACCTATCTCGGATATTAAGGATGTCTAGAGGATGCCTAGAGGATGCCGAGAGGATGCCAAGGGACACCTATACTGCCCATAAAAAGGGGAAGCAACTCGTCTGCATCTTACTTTCAGAACAGCAGTCTAGCTGTGCAGACCTCTGCAGCCTTCATGTGACTCTTCCTCTTCCACAGCATCCAGTCATGTCCACCATGGATTGTGACCAAGTCTTTTCGGCAGCCACCATCCTTCTGCAACAGTGCGAAACCATCTACAGGCTCTGTGAACTCTACTACAGGAAGAAAAGGAGGCACCCAAAAAAAGTCTGGGTCCAAAGATGGTTCGCCAGAAGAGCAGAGGACGGACTGTACAACAAGCTGATGGTGGAGCTCAGGAGCGAAGACACTCGGGTGTTCCAGACCTTCATGAGGATGCTTCCAGCCATGTTTGATGAAGTTGTGCAGCGCCTGACACACAGGTTGACCAAGACAAACACCAACTTCCGGCCCAGCCTGGAACCTGGGCTCAAGGTGTCACTCACTCTGCACCACCTGGCCTCAGGGACCACCTACAGGAGCATGCAGTACGGCTGGAGGGTGCCACCCAACACCATCAGCTTTGTTGTCAGAGAAGTGGTGCAGGCCATCATCGAAGAATACAAGGAGGAGCTCCTCCAGTGCCCCTCCACTGAAGAAGGATGGAAGAAAGTTGCAGAGCAGTGGTATCAGAAGTGGAACTTTCCCCACACCGTTGGAGCCATAGATGGCAAGCACATGGCCTGCAAAGCGCCAGCCAAGTTGGGGTCCACTTATCACAACTACAAGGGCTTCTTCAGCATCATCCTCTTCGCCATGGTCGATGCTGACTACAAGTTCATGTACATCAATGTTTCAGGCAACGGCTCATCTTCAGATGCCCAGGTATACAATGCCAGTCATCTCAAGGAGGAGCTGGAAGGCAACCTCATCGTGGGCTTCCCAGATCCAGACCCTCTGCCCAACAACATGCAAGATGTGCCCTACTTCATCGTGGGGGATGACGCCTTCTCCCTCACAACCTACCTCATGAAGACCTACACCTCCAAATACCTCACCTGTGAAGAGAGGATCTTCAACTACAGGCTGTCCAGGGCAAGGCGGGTGGTGGAGAACACCTTTGGCATCCTGGCCAACAGGTTCCAGGTACTTCTCACCAACATGCAGCATAGCCCAGAGACCATGAGGAGGATCATGGAAGCTTGCTGCATCCTGTACAATCTCATGTGTACCCGTTACCCAGTCTTGCAGAACAGGCTTGTGGACTGTCAACAAGCCAATGGGGACATGGAGCCTGGGGAATGGAGGCAAGGGCAAAACCTGATCGACACTGAGGATGTGCAAGGCCCCAACAGAGCTTCACATGAGGCGAAGAAGCAGCGCAACCTCCTGAGACACTGGTGCAACTCCCCAGCTGGAGCAGTGGAGTGGCAAGACAGGATGATAGATGCTTAATGGATGCTTCCTTCAGCCTGTCTCATCACACAGATGAGATTGTGCCATGTAAGTTTGGTTGGGCTACAATGAACAGGGCGTTTAATAAAGAGTTGTGTTTATGTTGAAATGTGTGGATCAATGATTACATTGTTATTGATAATAAAGGGCCATAGGTGTGGCATCTGGGAGGGTGGACCCTACAGTCCCACTATGCTTGCACTGGAGGTTTATCTATCCCACAGCTATTACCCATCCCAAACATATCCCTGCCCATCCCACAGGTATCCCTGCCCATTCCCACAGCTATCTTAACCCATCCCACAAGCAAGCAAAGGCTTAAACCATTTATAAAAGTTTCCAGCAAGACTTTATTAAAAAAAAAGAAACGAAGCAAGTGTGTGAATCAAAAATAGACTTTATTAACAACAAGCTATAAGACAAAAATGAGTCTCTGGCACTCCTCTTGGTCGCTCAGTCTCAGGGGTGAAGGGTGCAGGTGTTGTGGAGGTGGCTGGTGCTGGAGTGCTTGTCATCAGCTCCTCCAAAAGCAGAAGCAGCAGAAGCCCCAGCCCCAGAAGAGCGAGTCCGTGCTGCAGAAGCCCCAGCAGAACCAGAGTGAGGGCCAGGGGGCGGGATGGTAGCCCTGTCCCTCTTGCAAGGGCTGGCAGCAGATGGCTGAGGCTTGCTGTGCTTCAGCATGGTTGTGGGGTTGCTGGCTGGCAGGGAGGGTGGCAGCAAGGCTGGCAGCAAGGCTTGCAGGCAGTCATGCAGGCAGGGCAGGCAAGGCAGCCAATACTTCCGGCAGCAGGTCTTTCCTCTGAATGGCGACCTGCTTCCGAGCTGCTTCCGTTATATCCATGGGGCTGACACAATGCATCCCCCCGCATGTGCAATTAACACCAGGCATCCGCTAGGCTTCCACTGTGCACCCGCTAGGCTTCCGCTGTGCATCCGCTTCATCCGTTCGGCGTCCGCTGTGTATCCGCTGTATCCATTCCGCGTCTGCTTTGCTGAGCCCCCCCGGAAGCCTAGCGGATGTGCCATCCGCTCCCATCCGCTTCCATCCGCTGGGCTTCTGTTCCGCATCCGCTTTGCATCCTCTTCCGCATCCGCTTTGCATCCTTTGCATCCCCTGCGTCCTCCCCGCGTCCATGTTATCAGCTCCGGTTATGCAAATTTTTGCCCCTTTTGAGAGCAGATAAGAACGGATGGAACATTTTGCTCGTCCGCTGTGTCCTTTTTGCATCCGTTGGCCAGTGTGACATGGGCTTTAGTGAGCACCTAGAAACCAAGAGGAATATATGTGCCAAATTTCAAGCTTTTATGCTTCACAGTTCTGAAGATTTCATGATGAATGAGTGGCACTTGGCTTTTATCTATATACAATAGATAAGCAAGAGATGGGCAGCCTGAAGTTCCAGGTCTATCTTTTAACAAGATCTGAGGCATCTCTGATCACAAGTGGTGATCTTAATCTACCACTGTTAAAAGATAGGAAATATGTGCATACTGGACGATGCACTTCAAAGTATAACATTTTAAAAAAAGAGAGAAAATTATTCCAATCACATTAAGCTGTAAAGTGATTTGTTTGGCTTTAGTTTTCCATATCATGTAGACCCAGCCATAGATTGAGAAACAAGAGTGATATATAACATTATGTCACAGTACAAACCAAATGAATTGTGACATTGGATCAAAGTCATCATCTCAGTATAGAAGTAGAAAGAATAGTTATGTATGTATTTTTACAATATATTCATACCTTTACAATATATTTTACAATGTATTCATACATAAGGGTAATAAAGGGCAAAGCAATAAAATCTAACTCAATTTAATCCAATATCAGCAAAACAGCAATATATCATTATGAGACATTTCTTAATTTCAGCCTGGCCATGATATAAATCTGTATTGAATTGTAGACAGTTCTTCCAACCCAGTGAAGAGAACCATTTAACTTCCTTTTTTAAGTTAAAGGGATCAGAATCCAGATACAATTCAAGGCTCAATTAAAGAGGACAGAAGCCAAATAGAAAAAAAGCCTTTAAACCTGAGTGGATAAAAAGGGATTTGTTTTATCTCAATGTCCTCCATCATTTTTCATAACTGAGACAGCTGTGGATGTGATTGGACCTTGTCATTGTGGCTTATAAACCATAAATTATACCTTATTATGATGTATGAACTCATCTACTTGATTAAACAACTTATATTATATTATGTTTGAATGAATCACTGCCTACAATCTCAATATCTTTTCTTCACAGATTCACTCATTAGACTTCTGTGGTGTGGGGTTTAAATTAAATCAATGTTTTTTTCCCTTTTCTTCATTGGGGATGTTCAAGGCTTTAAATTGTTCTGCATTGTGAAAGGAACCAACCAGATTTACACCTCCAATATAGTACAATATTGTACTATAATACAATATTTACACCTCCAATATAGGTGAATAAAGAAGGGGTTTTCCCCCACAAAGGCTGTACCTCTTTGAATGTTTGAGGATACCAAGTTATCTGTCCAAAACCAAAAACAGCATCTATGGCCAAGATTATGTTGACAAATTAAGAAACAAAACTAACAATCAATGCCTTATGAATTTTTCCTAAACATGAATATACACACTAAAGGCTAGGTCATGCTGCCTGACGGATGCAAAACGTATGCAAAAAGGACACAGCGGATGAGGAAAATTTCAGGGGTGGCTCCATCCATTGTTATCCGCTCTCAAAAGTGCTCCAAATTTGCATAACCAGAACGGAAAACAACAGAAAGGAACGGACATGGGGAGGATGTAGCGGGGATGTAAAGCGGATGTTCGTAGGAAGCCTAGAGGATGAAAGCGGATGTAAGCGGATGACACATCCGCAGGGCTTCCAGGGAGAATAGCGAAGCGGACATGTAGCGGAAGGAGCTGATGCATAGCGGATGACGTGGATGCATCACGGACGCCAATAGGATGCATAGCAGATGCGTAGCGGATGCGTAGCAGATGCAAAGTGTTCACTTTGCATGTGGGGAGGATGAATTGCATCAGCTCCATGGATATAAAAGGATGCAGCTCGCAAGCAGTCAGCATTCAGAGGAAAGTCCTGCTGCCAGAGACATCTTGAGAGAACACCATGGGGAAGAAGAGGAAGCCTGTGCCTACTCCTGCCAGCCCTGGCAAGAAGGACAGAACCACCATCCCACCCCCTGGCACTGACTCTGCAGCTGCTGCTGCTTCTGCTGCTGCTGCTGGTGCTCCTAGTGTTGCTGCTGGTGGTGCTTCTCCTGCTGGTGCTGCTGGTGCTGGTGCTGGTGCTGCTGGAGCTTCTCCTGCTGGTGCTGCTGGTGCTTCTGCTGCTGCTGCTGCTGCTGCTGCTGCTGTGATGGACCAGCCCGAAGGCCCTCAAAGCCCTGCTTCTGAAGGCCCTGAAGCCCCTGCCAGAAGGAGGAAGAGGCAAGGCAAGGAGAAGGGAGAGAGGAAACAGTACTCCATTTCTGAAGACCATGAGGAGGAGATGCTGGAATGGCTGAGGGAGAACGAGTACCTGTGGAGGAAGGGCCACAGGCTCTATCGCAACACCAAGAAAAAGCAGGCAGCTTGGAGAGAGAAGGCGGAGAGCCTGGGCTACACTTCAGATGTACTCCTTGGATGATGGAAGGACATGCACACCTGGTATGGCCAGCTGCACCTGAAGAAATCCGGGCAGGCTGCTGTCAAGCTCACTGACCGGGAGACCGATGTCATGGCCTGGTGCAGCTTCTTGGAGGGTGAGATCTGCTACCAAGGAGCAGCCCCTCTGTCAACCCTCTCCCTCAGACAGCCCACAGAGAGCCACTCCTCTTCCAGCCAGGAGACAGCTACCATGTCCAGGCAGGTGTCTTTGGAGGGCCCCATGACAGAGTCCCCCCCAAACAGCTGCACTCCCCATGCCGGAGGACGTGGAGGATCCCCTGTCTCAGATGGAGCAAGAAGAAGCAGCCACCAGAGACCAACCCACCCCCACCCCCAGCTCCACCTCCACAGAAAGCAGGCAGAGAGGCAGACCGGAGGGACAGAGCCACACTGTCCTCTTGGAGATCAGGGATCAAAGCCAGCACAGATCTCCTTTCCCAGCTGGTCCACTTCGACATACCATCCTCGAACTGCAAGCCCTTCATCACGTACCTGAGCCTCATGGAAATGCCCAAGGCCCAATACCAGGTGATTAAGGAGAGGATCACAGCTCTTCTGCACCACCCTCCAGGCCCAGCTGAACCTGCTCCTACCCACTCCAGGTCTGCTCCTCCACCCCAGGCGATGTCAAGCCCTTCCATGGATTTCAACAGCCCCTCGCCTACCAAGCCTACCACTACCAGGACTTCCCACAGCAGAGGCAGCCCTTCCCAGTCCAGGCCCAGGTACATCGCACACCACAGATGCTACAGACGCCTCACCTGACCCAGCTGCAGACCAGACAGCCCCACTACACTTCTCCTTCCTCCACCCCACAGCCAAGCCCTTCATCAGAACATCTGTCATCAGCCTTGGGCCTCACATCCCAGGTACTTGATGAAGGGCCTCTCAGCCTCACGGGATGGAGTCAGTTCTCTGAGAGATTCCTGCACACACCATCTCCTATTGTACTCTCGGGGCCAGGCACCCCAATGGTGCCTCAGACCAGCACTCCAGCAACAGCCACCTCCACAGTCCCTGGCCCCTTTACATCTGAGACCATGGGCACGCCTCAGAGTGACTGAGAAGAGTGCCAGAGACTGAGTTGTTACCTGTTCACTTTATCTTTGCTTAAGACACTTTACTTGGGTCATTTTGCTTTTTAATAAAGTCATACAGTTTGTTCTTAATAAAGGTTATCTTTGCTTCACACACTTGATTCATTTTTTTTACTTAATAAATGTTGGGGAAAACCTTGAAAAAAGGGTTAAGCCTTTGCATGCTTGTGGGATTGGAAAGGATAGCTGTGGGATGGATAGCTGTGGGATGGGTAATGATAGCTGTAGGATTGGTAAGGATAGCTGTGGGATGGGTAAGGATAGTTGTAGGATGGGTAAGGATAGTTGTGGGATAGATAAACCTCCAGCGCAAGCATAGTGGGACTGTATGGTCCAACCTCTCAGCTGCCACACGTATGGGCCTTTATTATCAATAACAATTTATTCATTGATCAACACATTTCAAAATAAACAAAACTCTTTATTAATGCCCTATTCATTGTAAGGCCACTCAACATACATGGCACAATCTCATCAGTGTGATGAGACAGGCTCAAGCAAGCATCCTTAAGCATCTACCATCCTGTCTTGCCACTCCACTGCTCCAGCTGGGGAGTTGCACCAGTGTTTCAGGAGGTTGTGCTGCTTCTTCCCTTCACGTGAAGCTCTGTTGGGGCCTTGCACATCCAGAGTGTCTATCAGGTTTTGTCCTTGCCTCCATTCACCAGGCTCCATGTCCCCATTGCCTTGTTGATGGTCCACAAGCCTGTTCTGCAACACTGGGTAGCGGGTGCGCATGAGATTGTGCAGGATGCAACAAGCTTCCACGATGCTCCTCATAGTCCCTGGGTGATGCTGCATGTGTTGATGATGAGAAGTACTTGGAACCTGTTGGCCAGGATGCCAAAGGCATTCTCCACCACCCATCTTGTCCTGGACAGCCTGTACTTGAAGATCCTCTCTTCATGGGTGAGGTATCTTGAAGTGTAGGGCTTCATGAGGTAAGTTCTGAGGGAGAATGCGTCATCCCCCACGATGAAGTAGGGCACATCTTGTGTGTCATTGGGTAGGGGGTCTGGATCTGGAAAACCTATGATGACATTGCGTTCCAGCCCCTCCTTGAGGTCACTGGTGTTGTATATCTGGGCATCTGAAGCTGACCCGTTGCCTGAAGCATCGATGTACATGAACTTGTAGTCAGCATCAACCATGGCAAAGAGGATGATGCTGGAGAAGCCCTTGTAGTTTTAATAAGTGGACCCTGAGTTGGCTGGAGCTTTGCAGGCCACGTGCTTCCCATCTATGGCTCCAACGATGTGTGGTGAAAGTTCCACCTCTGATACCACTGCTCTGCAACTTTCCTCCAGCCTTCTTCAGTGGTGGGACACTGGAGGAGCTCCTCTACATATTCTTTGATGATGGCCTGCACCACTTCTCTGACCACAATGCTGATAGTGTTGTGTGGCACCCTCCAGGCATACTGCATGTTTCTTTATGTGGTCCCAGAGGCCAGTTGGTGCAGGGTCAATGCCACCTTCAGTCCAGGGTCCAGGCTGGGATGGAAGTTGGTACTTGGCTTGGTCAACCTGGGTCTCAGATGCTCCACAACTTCATCAAACATGGCTGGTGGCATCCTCAGAAAGTGCTGGAATTCATTCCTCAGCTCCACCATCAGCTTGTCATAGAGTCCAAACTCCACTCTTCTCCCAATCCATCTTCGGACCCAGACTGCTTTTGGGCGTCTCCTTCTCCTTGCGTAGAAAAGGTGAAACAGTCTGAAGAGGGCTTGGTTCTGGTGTTGAATGATGGTAGCTACCAAAAGGAGTGTGCGATGATCCATGGTGGACATCAATGGATGATGTGGAAGAGCAAGATGAAGGCTGAAGAGGTCTGCACACCAGGGCTGCTGGACTGATAGTGAGATCCAGGTGATTTCCTCCCCCTTTTTATAGGAAATGTCGGTTTTCCACTAGGTGTCCTTCCACATACTCTAGACATCCTCCAGACATCCTAAATATCCGAGATACATCGCATATACAAACGTTTTGTCCTTTTTAATGCTTTATATCAGAGCTGCATCCGCTTTCATCCTTTCTATTTCCGTGCTACTCACGCTGTGTGGATGTTCTGCCTACCTTTCGCTTCCTCCCTCTTTCCGCTTTCCACTGGAGCAAATGTGAGTTGTGTGGATGCCCAGAGGATGCTGAGAGGATACATCGGACGTGTAACAGATGACAACAAACATAGAATGTTTGTTGCCTGTATGTGTCACGGATGTAGATCGTACGTTGCAGAAAGTTCATCCGCTCAAAAATTTTTGTGCTGCTCAAAACTTTTTGAGCGGATGAAATAGCAGTAGATGGATGTTTGACAGAAAGAGCGTATGAAAGATGTACGCAGTGAGTACACAACGGATGCTTCGCGTTTTCCAATGGATGGCAAGCTTTTTTGTCCGTTTTACATCCTCTTTGCATCCGCTGGTGCAGTATGACATGGGCTTAAGTTATAATACTGGAGATGGATAGCACTTTGTCATTTGTGTAATATTTAAAAGGAATCCACTGTGTAATGTTCTAAGAAGAACACCGATCACAATAAGTCACATTTGTCACATCACATCAACCCTGACTGATTTGTTGCCACAGAAATACAGTACATTGTGGATTGTGAATTAACATCCACTGGGTACTTTTTAATTCAACATAAATTATCTTCTAGACAGGTGCCTTTGCTCACCACACCTTCAGCTTAAGATTGGCAGAGACAACATACAAATTAACCTGCTGTTTTTGTTAAATATTAATTATATAATGTTTCCCAAATTTGGCTTAATGGTCAAGGTACCAGGTCAGAAATATGGTGATGGTGAATTCTAGTCCTGCCTTAGGCATTAAAACCAGTGGGATACCTTAAACCTATCAGTCTCTCTTCAGCTTCACTGAAAGGTTTGAGTGACAAACTGGTTGGTTAATCTCTTTTGCAACTAGTAAATCAACATTTTTGATTTGAAAAAAGCAAATGTTGCACTTTCAGGGGAAAAAAAAACTGTAGGAAGAAAAAAAAACAGGCTTTAAAACTTTTGCTTGAAATTTATTGCAACATTTCTCCTACATTTGGTATCATAGTGAGTAGGGTAACAAGAGACAGATTTGAAATTCACTTATGATATGTTTTTTCCCCCTGAAACTCTTGTGCTGCCAACTAATTTAGAAATTTCAGTGAAGATACCAAAGTAGGACATTAAAGGAGGTACCGGGGTGAAATAAAACAAGATCATGTTTATTAAAATTATTCCTGTCAAATACTTGCATTCTGGCTGGAAAATTCTGGGAGCTGAAGCCAATAAATCTTAAAATTGCCAAAGTTGAGAAACACTGTGTTAAGGAATCAAGCTAGACAGCCATGAATAATTCTAGTCCCATGTTAGACATAATGCCAGCAAGGTAAATTTGACCAGTAATTTTCTCTTAACCTTAAGGAAGAAATGGAAAATTAGTTCCAAAATCTTGTCAAGAAAAGTACATAGATTTGTCTAGGCCATCAGTAAAGTCAACACTTACTAGAAGATATACAGACCCTAGGGGTCCTTCCGCAATTTGCTTTGGCAAGTTCAAGTAGCAGAGACAGTCTCCAGAATTTGACTCATAGAGAGGTTGCATTCATTAAGGATTTTTTTTATATCTCTTCAACCTCTTTCCTCCACCATACGTGGGTTGATTAGTTTAGGTATTATGAAGTAAAGATGAATGAGGATGAAGGATTTACCAGGTATTGGGAACCTGCTATGACAAAAAAAGGAAATAATTATCTAATTGAGATTAGAGAAGAAGTTTATCTTACAACTTGCAAGAGTAAATAGGAAGAGTCAACTTTTCTGAGTAGCCTCTTTTCCACCTGTTAATTAAAATGCAGGTTAATCATAAGACAAGTGTTCATATGAATAATTTCTTGTTAGTGTATTAGATGCCTAATATTGGAGTTGAGCTAAAAGGTGATAAAACCACTTTGCAGATGTTAGCCTCAAGGGTTACATATATGCAAGTTTTAAAGAGAAGTTTAAACCTAAAGAATATGTCACATTAGTCTATGATGACAGAGCTCTTTAAAGAGGTTAACTAGTGATTCAACCAGGAACAGCTGCCAGAATTGTCATTTGTTCCATTAGCTGCTGCTTCAAATGTTTCATTTACTTATTTCAGAAGATTAGAAGACCACATTTGTGCCTGATCTATTTTCTGAGTTCTAATCACATTTACCTGTAGCTGAAAAGACTCAGGGATGTTTTTAGCATTTTCCAGTATTTTGAGATCATATTTTAAAATTATATGTGATATATAAAATTATATATTGACAACTCTTTCACCATACGATAAAAACTGACCTTGTTTTTCTTCGTAGCAGTACATATCACAGGTTGCTTTGTATGCTCTGTTTTCCTCACACCAAAGATATACTACTCCTTCCTTCTTGCATATTTTATACCCATAAAATATACTTCACTTTAGCAAATCTCATTCATTATTTGGCAGAAGAAAATGACAGTGTCTATTAACCTGGAAGATGCTATAAATTCAGACCGCATGTCTCAGGCTATTATGGAATGAATAGAAAGAAGTGGATTAATTACATTGCCCTCATGACTACAGTTCTGATTGGGTTCTGCCACTTGGCAACACTGGGGGTTAAAAATCACATTGAAGTTATGTAGCTATTTTACAAAAAATAGCTATGACTTCAAAGCAGATATGGTTACTTAGAAGTATTTCCATGCCAATATATTTAATATATTTTAAATAAATTGATGAAATATAAATAAATAAAATATACAATTATAGAGTTTTAACTTTCCTGAGTTTCAGTTCAATCCCTGGAGAGGCATTTTGGCTTCATTTTTTTTCTTATAAAACATCAGAATATTTTTTTTTTAAATGCTATAGGCATAGTTACAAAGTTATTGTGACATCACAACAGGTATCTGGCTCCAATTTGAGCCTTAACTTTGTGGTTTTTTTGTTAAAGATTGCAAATCACATTTTGATTGGCACAAAATTAAGATCTTCATATTTAGTCACATGGCAAATTTATATCTCAATCTCAGCTTGATTTTAAAAACAACATGCACAAGTAAAGATATTAATACTTTGAATTAACCAGATTGTTATATCCTTTAATCATAGCAAGAAAAAATTAGATTACCTAAAATTATAAAATGAGAATAAATTCAGTTAAAACTTTCCTTTAGAATCACAAGTTTATCCAGATATATTAAAGATTCTAAACTAAAAACAAGTTCTCCATGTAATTTAGATAATTATACCTAATAATTATATTTTTATTTTGGAATAGATAGCAACAATTTAAGCCCATGTCACACTGAACCAACGGATGAAAAGAGGATGTAAAACGGAGAAAAAAGCTTGCCATCCGTTGGAAAACGCGATGTACTCACTGCCTCCATTTTGCTTCCTCTCTATCCGTCCAGCATCCGTTTATTGACGTTTCATCCGCTCCAAAAGTTTTGGGCTGCCTAAAACTTTTGCGCAGAAAATATATCCAGTTCATCCGTTCTGCATCCGCTATGCATCCGCTACGCATCCGCTAGGCATCCGTTATGCATCCGTTACGCATCCGCTACGCATCCGCTACGCATCCGCTATATCCGCTAGGCATCCGCTGTGCATCCACATAACTCGCATCCGCTCAGACGCAGGGAGGAAGTGGAACGGATGCGGAATGGATGCAGAACGGATATAGAATGGATGCAGCACGGAAACAAAGCGTTTAAAATGGAAAAAATGTTCTCAGAGGGGACCTATCTCGGATATTAAGGATGTCTAGAGGATGTCTAGAGGATGCCTACAGGATGCCTAGCGGAAAACCTATATTTCCTATAAAAAGGGGAAGCAACTCATCTGCATCTCACTTTCAGAACAGCAGCCCAGCGGTACAGACCTCTGCAACCTTCATCTGCCTCTTCCTCTTCCACAGCATCCAGTCATGTCCACCATGGATCATAACAAAGTCCTTTTGGCAGCCACCATCGTTCTGCAACAGTGCGAAGCCATCTGCAGGCTCTGTGAACTCTACTGCGAGACGAAAAGGAGCCACCCAAAAAGAGTCTGGGTCCGAAGATGGTTTGCCAAAAGAGCAGAGGACGGACTGTACAGCAAGCTGATGGTGGAGCTCAGGAACAAAAACACTCGGGCATTCCAGAACTTCATGAGGATGCCTCCAGCTATGTTTGACGAAGTTGTGCAGCGGCTGACACCCAGGTTGACCAAGAAGAGCACCAGCTTCCGCCCCAGCCTGAAACCTGGGCTCAAGGTGGCACTCACTCTGCGCCACCTGGCCTCAGGGACAACCTACAGGAGCATGCAGTACGGCTGGAGGGTGCCATCCAACACCATCAGCATTGTGGTCAGAGAAGTGGTGCAGGCCATCATCGAAGAATACAAGGAGGAGATCCTCCAGTACCCCTCCACTGAAGAATGATGGAAGAAAGTTGCAGAGCAGTGGTATCAGAAGTGGAACTTACCACACACCGTTGGAGTCATAGATGGCAAGCACGTGGCCTGCAAAGCTCCAGCCAAGTCGGGGTCCACTTATTTCAACTCCAAGGGCTTCTTCAGCATCATCCTCTTCGCCATGGTCGATGCTGACTACAAGTTCATGTACATCGATGCTTCAGGCAACAGCTCATGTTCAGATGACCAGGTATACAACGCCAGTGACCTCAAGGAGGAGCTGGAATGCAACCTCATCGTGGGCTTCCCAGATCCAGAACCCCTGCCCAATGACACACAAGATGTGCCCTATTTCATCGTGGGGGATGACACCTTCTCCCTCAAAACCTACCTCATGAAGCTCTATACCTCCAGACTCCTCACCCGTGAAGAGAGGATCTTCAACTACAGGCTGTCCAGGGCAAGGCGGGTGGTGGAGAACGCCTTTGGCATCCTGGCCAACAGATTCCAGGTACTTCTCACCACCATGCAGCATTGCCCAGAGACTGTGAGGAGGATCATGGAAGCTTGCTGCATCCTGCACAATCTCATGCGCACCCACTACCCAGTCTTGCAGAACAGGCTTGTGGACTTCCAACAAGGCAATGGAGATGTGGAGCCTGGGGAATGGAGGGAAGGGAAAAACCTGATCGACACTGAGGATGTGCAAGGCCCCAACAGAGCCTCACATGAAGCGAAGAAGCAGCGAAACTTCCTGAGACACTAGTGCAACTCCCCAGCTGGAGCAGTGGAGTGGCAAGACAGGATGGTAGATGCTTAATGGATGCTTCCTTCAGCCTGTCTCATCACACGGATGAGATTGGGCCATGTATGTTTGGTTGGCCTACAATGAACAGGGCGTTTAATAAAGAGTTGTGTTTATGTTGACATGTGTGGATAATTATTACATTATTATTGATAATAAAGGGCCATCGGTGTGGCACCTGGGAGGGTGGACCATACAGTCCCACTATGCTTGCACTGGAGGTTTATCTATCCCACTGCTATCCTAACCCATCCCATAGCTATTACCCATCCCACAGGTAGCCTAACCCATCCCAAAGCTATCCTTACCCATCCCACAAGCATGCAAAGGCTTAAACCATTTCTAAAAGTTTCCACCAAGACTTTATTAAAAAAAAGAAATGAAGCAAGTATGTGAATCATAAATAGACTTTATTAACAACAAGCTATAAAACAAAAATGAGTCTCTGGCACTCCTCTTGGTCGCTCAGTCTCATGGGTGAAGGGTGCAGGTGCTGTGGAGGTGGCTGGTGCTGGAGTGCTTGTCATCAGCTCCTCCAGAAGCAGAAGCAGCAGAAGCCCCAGTCCCAGAAGAGCGAGCCCGTGCTGCAGAAGCCCCAGCAGAACCAGAGTGAGGGCCAGGGGGCGGCATGGTAGCCCTATCCCTCTTGCAAGGGCTGGCAGCAGATGGCTGAGGCTTTCTGTGCTTCCGCATGGTTGTGGGGTTGCTGGCTGGCAGGGAGGCTGGCAGGAACCAAGGCTGGCAGGAAGGCTGGCAGGGAGGCAGGCACCAAGGCTGGCAGGAAGGCTGGCAGGAAGGCTGGTAGGGAGGCAGGCACCAAGGCTGGCAGGAAGGCTGGCAGGGAGGCAGGCACCAAGGCAGGCACCAAGGCTGGCAGGCAGATATGAACCAAGGCTGGCAGGAGGGCAGGCAGCAAGGCTGGCAGCAAGGCTGGCAGGCAGGCTGGCACCAAGGCTGGCACCAAGGCTGGCACCAAGGCAGACACTTGCAGGCAGACATGCAGGCAAGGCAGCGAATCCGTCTGGCGGCAGGTCTTTCCTCTGAATGGTGATCTGCTTTCGAGCTGCTTCCGTTATATCCACGGGGCTGACTCAATGCATCCTCCCCGCATGCGCAATTAACGCCAGGCATCCATTAGGCTTCCGCTGTGCATCCACTGTGCATCCGCTTCATCCGTTCCACGTCCGCTGTGCATCTGCTATATCCGTTCCGCGTCCGCCTTGCTGTGGTCCCCCGGAAGCCCAGCGGATGTGCCATCCACTCCCATCCACTTCCATCCGCTGGGCTTCCGTTCCGCATCCGCTTTGCATCCACCCTGCGTCCTCCCCGCGTCCATGTTGTCCGCTCCGGTTATGCAAATTTTTGCCCCTTTTGAGAGCGGATAACAACGGAAGGAATATTTTGCTCGTCCGTTTTGTCCTTTTTGCATCAGTTGGGTAGTGTGACATGGGCTTAAGGTCTTAAAATATTAACATGTTTCCTATTATAAGAGGACACTATTTTAACATTTTATTTATTTATTTTTACATTTACTGACCATCCTAGGGAATATCTAAAGAACATTTATGTTGGAAGTACAATCAATGTAAAAGTTTGCCTGCTATTGCCTCATACTGGTTAACAAACTACTATTGAATTAATATCATGTCATAAAATAATAGTGCTTAGCAATGTAATATTATTGAATTACATACTATAATGTGATAATTTTCAAGAAAAAATGATTTATCAAGCTGCAACAAAAGAATACTTTTGAACATTGAAAAGACAATCCAATTCCAAATTTATAATAATGCTTTGGTGTTTTGTGTTTGCTTTTTTTTATGAATTGGCTGTTAATTGATGTAATGGAAACATTGATCAATTATATTTCATGTGGTCAAGGTTTAATGATCTGTTTTAAAATAGTGTTGAATGACTGTAACATATGTTGTTTTTTTCTTTTCTTTCATTCTTTTCATATTTCTCTCCTCATTGTACATTGCATTCAAAAATCAATCAATAAATATCACATAGTAAGTGTGATCAGGTTTATTCCAACCTTATACTTAGGAAAAGAAACCAAATCACAAGTCAGAGATGACACAGGTTTTTTTAAAAAACTATTTTTATTACAAATACAATTCATTGGATCACAAAACTGTGCTACAATGTTATTGTTCTTAAAACAACAATAAAATGCTCCTTCAGCCACTTTAGATGTGTAAGGATCTCAGAATAAAAGAACTTCAGACCGTAGCAAACATCAACAAACTGTAGAGTACTCAAACTCTCACACTTAAGTGTAAGAAAGTTAGAAATCAAGCTTCTTTTTTATTTAAGAATTAGGGTTTTGCTCTTGAACTTTCAGATATTTTTGCTTCCTAGAGATCAGTCAATTTTGTCCACTTTCTTTGAATTTAGCAGAGACTTCAACATATGTAAATATTCAAACAAAGTGTCCCTTTGAAAAAGCATTTGATAACCCTCCACCCAGGGGTAGGATTCTGCCAGTTTGGACTGATTCAGGTGAACCCCTAACTCCTAAGATCAGCTGGAGGTGAACTGGTTCGCTCTGATGATCATGTGGGCCTGCCTGCCTGCCCCTACACTGTACTTACTTTTATTGACCCAGCTGATCAGCACAGAAGAGCAGATTGCCATTCCTCAGCTGTGTTACTCCCCCAAAGTAAATAGCAGGTAAGGATTTTTTGCATTGTTGTTCACGCACGCGGCGCTCATGATAACCAAATTGGTTGTTATATTGGCAGCATCCCACCCCTGCCTTCACCTCTATGACCTAGCTCACCCATTGAAAAATAATGTCTATATTTTTCTCTGAAATGAAATTAATAATTAAATAGAGTACATGCTCACAAGAACGACAAATCTGACAAGATCCTGTATTCTTTTTAAAGATCTTGTGAGTTTTAGGTGTCCCTAGGTGAAATGTCTGATTAGAGATATGAGATCTTGCATTAGAACTTGTGAAACTTTGGCATTCTGGAGCACAGCTCATGAGATCACAGGAATGCAATGATCAACATTAAAAAAAAAACCTATGGAAATATTTTGAGATTTCAGACGATTTATTTTTCTTTAACTTGAACTGCCAGTTACGACTTCAACCAGAAAGACTTATTCTTGTCCATCAATCAGTTTCCTTCAAGAAATCTAGGCCACCACATTGAAAAATGATACTTTCTTTATTACTTGTTCCCTTTCTGCAAAGAGGATGGGGATTCTCCAAGTGGAAATAATTGCTGCCTTTTTTAAAAAAAAAAAAAAGTCAAATTAGGACAAAGCTTTGATGATAAAACTGGAAAAATAATCTTGAAGTTCATTGACCCAATAATCCTTCAAGCTTGAAGCCCTTAGAGCAATAAGATGAGAGTGTAAAATAGTATTCTCTTATTCATTTAAATACCCTTTTTATTATATTGGCATTTTTGTATAGAAATTTATGTAATAAAACATTTATTTTTAAAAAAGTAATTAAGAAATCTAACTAGAATTTTATTTTGGAATCAGAATGCACCTGAAAAGTTTGTGTTATATATACTGTACTATATCCACATTATTTTGCTGTACAACTGTCATTTGACCTCTCAAAAATATGATAAAAGCATATGCCATATGTCAGACAACAGATTTGATGGTATTCACAGTTTTGAGACTGGCATTGAACACCTGGCGTTGAACACATAAGAAATGCATTATTTGAATGAAATATTGATCTATACTTTTTAAAATATAGATTTGGTTTAAAAAGAGCAACAACTAGGCACTTAATGAACAGTGAAAAATTTAGTGAATATATTAAAAAGTCTCATAAATATGATAAATTTCTGAAGTGGTTATTGCTACTTATATTAAACTAGAAAGGGCTGCATAAAATATGAATTGAAAGAAAATGAGAGAGTCTGGTATTTTGCCTCCAGAGCATATAAAAAATGACCCAAAGATGCCAGATTATAGAACAATGCTATACATTTTATAATTTTTGAATGTAGCTCATTTGCCATGTATTATGATCTTCCAGTAATCAATAAAACACAAACTCTCTTGCCTCCCCCCTACTCTCTTTTTTTTTGTTTTGGTTTTTTTCCAAGAATAGGAAGGACAGAAGAATGAACTTGGAAACTGACAAGAGCTGATTTGATGACTCACATTTTAGATAAACCTGGTGGACGGTCATTAGTGCTATAGTGAAAACTTCAAAAGGATTGTCTTGAATCAAATAATTTCACTGGATGATTTTTTTTGAACTTGCAAATACAATTGAGTTATTCTCACTAACTTTGAAGAGATTTAAAAGAAATCCAGAAAATGTAAAATCACTGAACCGGCGGTTACACAAGTCAGATCCCACCCCTGAGTTATAGTTCAACGACCTCTGACTACCACATCTCTTTACAATACACTTTGTTTTATGCGATACACCCAGCTGTAAAACTCATGAGAAAAAAACCTAAACTAAATTAAACCAAAATTCCAAGCACTCTTCAGTAATTGAATTAAAATTCCATTGGGCTTGCTTAAATGTAAATTAATCTTTCATGACAATATCATTTTTGCAAGAACCTGGAGGGAGGGAGAGAAAATTGGTAAATTTAACACATAATAAAACAGAACAGTGCTTCAAAGTAGTTCTACATTGCTGCTTGGCTGTATGTATCCATGCTACGTAACCTCAAAGCTGCTTAACAATTCTAAAGTGAAGAAAAAAAGTTTGTCAAGTGAGTCACACCACCTTTAAGCCCCTGTCACACTGCACCAACAGATGGAAAGAGGATGTAAAACGAAGAAAAACACTTGCCATCCGTTGGTTAACGCGATGCTTCCGTTCTGTACTCACTTCCTCCATTTTGCTTCCTCTCCGTCCAGCATCCGTCTATTGACATTTCACCCGCTCAGAAGGTTTTGAGCTGCTCAAAACTTTTGAGCGGAAAATGTATCCAATACATCCATTCTGCATCCTCTAGGCATATGGGGGACATCCATTCTGCATCCATTACGCATCTGCTATATCCGCTAGGCATCCGCTGCGCATCCGCGCATCTCAAATCCAAGCGGTAAACGGATGCAGGGAGGAAGCAGAACGGACGCGCAGCGTTAGTAGCACAGACGGAGAAAGGATGAAAACAGATGCAGCTATGCATCTGTGTCATCTGCTACGCATCCGCTCTGCATCCGCTCAGCATCCTCTACGCATCCGCTCTGCATCCGCTCTGCATCCTCTACGCATCCTCTATGCATCCGCTCTGCATCCTCTACGCATCCGCTTTCCATCCGCTCTGCATCCTCCCCCCCCGTCCATTCCTTTCCATGTTATCCACTCTGATTATGCAAATTTCCGCCCCTTTTGAGAGCAGATAACAATGGATGGAACATTTTTCTCATCCGCTGTGTCCTTTTTACAAACGTTTTGCATCCGTTGGGCAGTGTGACAGGGCCTTTACTGGTATCATTATTGTTCTGAAGGGGGAAAAGGAATAAAAAGGTGTGTTAATCCCATCCATTTTTAGCACAACAGGAATCAATCCTCAATAGGAATAGCATTTAGACTTATATACCACTTCACAGTGCTTTACAGCCCTCTATAAGCAGTTTTACAAAGTCAGCATATTGCCCCAACAATATGGACTTCATTTTATTTTTAGGATGGAAGCTGAATCAACCCTAACCCTGCCAAATTCCAGGCAGCCAGCAGTAGTAGCCTGCTATACTGCATTCTAACCACTGTGCCACGACATTTCTTAAATTCCCCTTTTAATGCCCTTTTAAAATCTTAAGCATTCCCTTCCTATTCAAAAAAGATTTCAAAGTCAGTGAGAACCCCTTGAAGCAAGAGAGTAAAATTCATGGCACAGAGTCTAGCATTTCTGATAGCAAGTCAATATAAAAAAGGCATTGGACTTAGACTGAAGCAATCCAGGTCTAAAGCCACTCTTGATTGTAGAATTCACTGGATAACTTGGGACCACTCTATCTCTCAATCCAACCTATTTTACCAGATGGTTGTGGAATAAAATCAGGCGACATACCAGTAAATGCTACTATGAGCTCTGAGAAAAAATGGCAGGACATGAAAGCAAACCACCCTCATTCTCATCCTGGTTCATTTTGGTTGCTTAACAGCTGTGTCTCCTTGTCCACTCAACATATAGTTCATGTATACATGAACATACAGCAAGGAGGCCTAAAACTAAGGGATGCTTCCCACTAAAGTTTAGCCTTTGATGAAGGGCCATAGTTTGTCCTTGACATATTACTGTACATACTGTACTTCTAGGAAAACTTTATTTTCAAAGTGTCTATTCTGTATTCAAGCAAGTCCCTTTCTGTTTTACAGCAGAGACAGAAATATAAGAACTTTCAAATAAAATGTTATAAGTTTTTCAAAACCATAAAATCCCAGCTTGAGTATGTCAATAAATTAAGCATTGAACACAGTAACAATTTATTCCACATCTCAATACGGGCTGAAATTGACATGATGAGCAGCTGAGCTTTTTACATTTGATTTTTCATAGTAAAAGATTTTTTAACAAGTCTGCACTGAAATAAACATTCAGTTATTTAGGAAGTGTTCTCAGACAAGCTTGTGGAATCCTTCAGTCCCTCTCTCAAACTAAATTTGCATTTTAAAACCATATATATATATATTGTATGTATTTGTGTATGTATATATATATATACATATATACATACACAGACACACACACACACACACACATATGTTTCCAAATGGTTGGTAGGTGGGAGGTATCATCTCGTTTATTCATGCTATGATGATACGAGATGATCAAACGAGATGATACCTCCCGCCTACCAACCATTTGGAAACCATTTGGAAACCTTCCCTCATTAATAAACGAGCATCTAACATGAAGAATGACACCAGACCCACACCCACAAGTGCCACACAAGATGCTACCACCACATTTCCACATAGAAAAAAGACTCACACCCACCATGAAGATATGGCACGACCACGAACACAAAGCCAAACAACAGGACCACAGCTCACCAGCTCAAATCCCCCAGCAACTAAGACTAACCTGAGCCCCCACCTAAACAGAACACACCATCAGCCAATCAGAACACAGCCAACCCACCTACCAATAAGAACACAGCCAAACCCCTAACCAATCAAGTCACACCCCCACTAGCAGTTAAAAGGAAGAAGCAGCTGCAAGTTCACATTACTCTGAGAAGCACAGAGCTGAAGAAACAAGCCTGAAGATGATGAATGAGACTTCATCGAAATATTGCCTAGATACTTCCAATTCTATTCGGGAGAAAACCCGAATAAGCAAAGATCCACATACAAATACCCGCGAAAACCTCAG
>BLBF01000002.1:94033720-94057944 GCA_015471245.1 Laticauda colubrina
GTCATTGTAGTTCTGTTAAAGTTGTAGCAACGTTTCAGCAGAATCTCATCTATCATCCTCAGGCTTCTGTATGGATGTGTGTCTCACAGCTTTTGGTTTCAAATTCGAGGCTGGTCCATTCTGATTGGCTAGGAGCCTGCTGAAACGTTGCTACAACTTTAACAGAACTACAATGACGTGGGATAATACCCGAAGGAAGCTAAACAGCACACATGTAAGTACCCACGAAAGCCTAAGAAAACAAATATATATATATATGTATATATATATGGATCTTTGGTTATTCGGGTTTTCTCCCGCGTAGAATATATATATATATATACACACACACACATACATACACACATACACACACACACATATATATAGTATTCATACATCGATGACACATTTGTGATTTGGCCCTGTGGAAAAGAAAACCTCAACAATTTCCTAACATACCTAAACAGCACACACTCCCAAATCAAATTCATCATGGAAATGGAAACAAACAAACAACTACCATTCCTAGATGTACTAATCCACAAAAAAACAGGTAGCACACTAGGACACACCATATACCAGAAGAAAACACACACCAACCGCTACCTCAACGCCCAATCCCACCACCACCACCCAGCACAGATAAATTCCGTGTCCAAAACACTAATTACCAGAACCAAATGCCTGGCAGACAAGACACACATAAAGACTGAACTATGCACCCTGACTAAAATACTGACAGCTAACGGCTTCCACAAAAGCAAAATCACCGGCTTTATCCACAAAAACACATTGAGACATAACGGAGACCTAGAAGATGAACAGACCAATGAAACAGCTGTCCTACCCTACATAAGAGGTACTACAGACAAAATCAGTAAGATACTACACAGACATCACATTAAGACTGCCTTCAAAACAGACAGAAAAATAGCAGCCACCCTTAGAAACCCCAAAGATAAAATTGACCTGGAAAACCAAGGCATATACGAAGTTCCCTGTGCATCATTCCTGGCCACATACATTGGACAGACCAATCGAAGAATAAGTATCCACCTGGATGAACACAAAAATGCAGTAAAAAGGCTGGAACACACCTCCTCACTAGTCCAACACATGAAAGCCACAGGTCATAGCATCAACTTCAATGGCACCAAAACCCTAGCCACTACAGAAAACCCCAACCACAGAATCATCAGAGAAGCCATAGAGATTGAAAAAAGACCTGAAAGCATGAATAGAAGAGATGAGTTCACCAGACTGTCAATCATTTGAAAGCCTGTACTCACAAACAAAAAAATCTCCACACCACAAGCCAGGCAAACACTGAGCACAAACAGACTCCCTCTGATACCTCCAGCTCAAACACACCTCAACCAGGCACCCAGATGAAACTTAGCTTCCTGATAAATGATAGCCGTCCATTTACTCAGAGCCAAGCTGCACTAAAAGCCTCCAATACAGGAACACAATGTTGCCAACCAATCAAGACAAAAAAGCCACAAAACAGACAGAAGATATTAGAAACACCAATCAAGCAGAACGCAGCAAATTACAAGACCAATAAACACAGACCAAGACTCCCAACCAATCAGGATGAGGAAAAAAACATTCTGGCACAGCAGTAGGCTAGCCCCAAATTTAAAACTGAAACAACTGTAAAAGTCTGACTCACAGAAGAACACAATACAGAAGCCAGATGATGGCAGATGAGATTCTGCCGAAATGTTGCTCCAACTTTAAAAGCACAACTGTAATGACATGGGAAAATACCCAAACAAAGCTGAATACCATACATATAAGTACCCACAGAGACTCAAGAAAACATATATACACACACACACACACACACACACACAAGTTTTTAAGAAAATGATAACTGAGTCTAGACCTTTGAAAAGGAAATCATGATTGATTCCATTGATACTAAAATCCACACACTAGATTTTTCAAGTAGCCCATCAAAAATTTTAGACATCCATATATGGAAATCTAATACATATTCTAAATGTAATATTTCACCTTATTAATTCAAATTAGATTATTTATTTACATAGTTTGCTCTGAAGCTGTTTATAAGTTCCATAATCTTAAATATATTTTGCCTTCATAAGAATTTATATAATTTAAGCCATGAGGTTGTTACCTTTGTCTTACATTTCCCACTGATATTTATGTGCACCCACTGGATCCACACTTCTAATGATGGTGAAGTCCATTGTTGTCACTGAATACCTGCTGACAGACCCATCCATACAATCCTGGTTTATTTAATATATTATGCATTGGGGTGATACATAAAATCTTCATTTCTTTATTTATTGCTACTCTTGCCTCCCAGCACATATTCTGCCTTTCTTTTAAACCCTAATGGAATCAATCAAACAGAAACAAGACATGGGGACTGAAGCGGTGTTTACCACCATGAGAGTAATCTTGTCTTAAGCATGAACAATATACAAGTAATGAGTAAAATCTAATTTCTTACTAATTTATTGAATTTGTTGTTCATCACAAACAGCAAATTATGTGGCTGTAAAAAAAAAAAAGTCCTGAAAAGTAGGAGGTTTATAAGACACAGATGTCACTACAGGTTTTCAATTGCAGAAAATCTTGATATATCCCATTGCTGCTGTGGGTAGGGAATTTACATTTCAAGGCAGTTGCTCTTTCTGAAATTGGGGAAACAAAGCAGCTTGGTGCTTTTATATCATCTTATTGTCTGATGAAGTGACCCTAATCTTCTTGGAAGAAAACTGGCAGTTGGTTGTATGCTTTGTTTTGTGTGTCTGTGTTGTTGTTGTTGTTGTTTTAACTCATTAACTTTGGGCAATGTCACTTCTTGTTTTAGCTGAGTTTTATTGCTGAAGTACAAGAAAGGACAGATCTGCAAACTGTCAAGACATTAGGAAAGCATTTTGGGTGAAACAGTTGGGAAATGAAACTTCTGGTCATCTGGAAATGAGCCAGTTCATTTTTCATTTCTATTGAATTGCATTGATTTGAAGAGGAACTCATCAGTATTTCAGAATATTTTAAATTCCTAGGACTTTCTATATTTTACTGTGCCCTTTAGATCATGGAACCACAATGGACACTAAGATGTTATAGATAGAAATAATTATAGGCTTATATGCTTTTCTGGATGACTTCCTTTTGGAGAATGTGAAGAATTCATTGTAGTTACACAATATTTTTATTTGGGTTTCTACTCTGGCAAAAATTACACTCATCACAATAAGAACAACAATTACATTTTGAAATTTCTAGGGAAAAAAAGATGAACATGATATCTTCTCTATAATAGGGTTTTTGGGGAGCAGAGTCAAGGGGAATACTTACTCTCCTTTCTCTTTCTCTTTTTAAGGGCATTGAAAGCAAAATACTATTCTGGATAAGAAAGGAGTTTAATATAACTTCTACTATTTTTAGAAAACAAAATACTGATTTGAAAAGGTAATACCTTTGCCTAGAAGAACAGGAAATAAAATGCTATGTTCTAAAAAAAATGCCCTTGTCTCACTCCTGCATAACTAACCATGAAAACCCTAAAGATCTCTGTAGCTACTGCAAGAGTACAAATTAGATTAGAAGAATTGCCAGGATATGATTTTATAGCAGCATTTTGTGATGAAAAATTGGATGATCTTTCTAAGATCAAAATTATTTGCAAGCAGTTGTGTGCCCTATTTGAGGAACATGGGGTCTTTGTATATATTTCTGTGTTGCTCTTAGCATTAGTTTTGCAAAGTTATCCATCTGGAAAAGGAATTTCCTCCTGTGACTCAGAACTCACTGCTCATCTTAATGGCAAAAGACTGATTTTTTTTTTTTTAGCTTTTTCCTCTGTAGACATATAAAGATGCATAAAAAGTCATTTGGTCTGACATTCCTTTTTCTAACTTACTTTTCCAATCTCAACATTTTATTTTACTGGGGAAGTGTTGCACAGGGAGAATTATATCTCTCAGTATAGCTCATTAAAGAGAGCTAACTATAAAGTGCATCATTTAGAATAATGAGGTGGTCTCTTTTGACTTCGTTGATGGCTGTCAACCATCAAAATTCTTTTTCTTAATAGGAATCTCCATTCTCTAATTAGGACCGTCTTGATTTTACTAGCATGCAGTGTATGGAGTATTTGAAACTCTCCCACTGCTTCAGCACATCAGGGTATTAATATTTTTTAACCTTTTACATTCTTTGAAATAATCTTGTGGATTTCACTCTGGCACATTTTTTCCCAAAGAAGGCATTCTTAAATTAGAAATGTTCAGTTCTAACTTAGCAATCCACTTATGAGTGATCAGACTCTGTGTAATAATTGTTATGGATCATCTGTGACAATTGTGCCAGATGATTCACTAGTGTGTTTAAGAGACTTGAGTTAATCATGGCAGAGATGTGTTTTTTTAAAAGAAAGACTACAGCTGTGCACCATACAGGGCAGTTCATAGATAGAGTGGGCAATCAGTAATTCATGGAATTAATAGACCTTTCATGTGAGTAAATTCTCTGTTCCTTCACAATCTCCAGAAAACATAACCATTACATTCTTAGTACTTCTTGGCTGCTGGATATTGAAAGAAACAGGACTTTTCATGAGATCATGAAATCTTCCAGCAAGACCAAAAATTATAAAGCTATCTCTGCATAAAGCCAAGGAATCTGATACCCCAAATTCTTAACTGAAAGGACTCTGTGATTGCTGGTCCTTCAGACATAAAGGACTGACATAAAAGTAACATGACTACAATTTGATCTATGATATGTTATAACAGTATGAGTGTCAGTTGCTTATGTGTGATCTAGCTCAAAGACCTTGTTCAAATCTTCTGAAACTAGAAACTGGAGCCATTAAAGGAACTTTGTGAGACCCTGCACTTAATCACTCATGTCCTGGTCATCTTGCACCAGGACTACTGCAATGTGGAGTACACTTGAAGATAATTTGGAAACTTCAGCAAGCACCAAATAAAGAAGTGTGGACAGATTTAGGGTTCCTACAGTGGTCCATTTAACACCTCTGATGCGAGCTGTACTGGTTACCAATTTGCTTCTGGATTCAATTCAGGATGTTGGTTATTGTCTTTAAAGATCCTTATGGCATGGGTCTAGGCTATCTGAAGAATCATCTCACTCCAGTGGGATTGGCCTTACCCATTCATGCCACCAGAAGTATCATGCTGCAGATTCCATCAGCCAAGGGATTATGGTTGGTAGGGTCCAGGAGAAGAGTCCCATCAGAACTGCCACACCGCTGTGCCAGGCCATGCTTTGCTAGATGCTGATCTGCCATGCACAACAGGTGGGAAGGACCTGTACGTTGGGATAAGGAGGGGATGCAGAATAGAAGAAGGGGGAAGTATACACTGTGGGGTCCCCTGAGAGCCACTGGTCAGTACATGGAATATGGTACCATCCAGCCTCTGCTGCCTGGGATTGTTACCACAATTTGTTTGAATGTTATTGGACAGTAAAAGATAACCATGGGGGGACTGAAAGCAAGGGGAAAAGTTAACTTGAAACACCAGATCTGGCTTTGCTATATTTGGCTTCAGTAAACTGTAGTTTCATCAACCAGGTTTCTTTTCTAACTGACCATAGTGGGACAGCTGAAAAACCCTTTCTGCTGTGGCCTCTCCCCTTTGGAATATCATCCCTCTAGAAGTGAGATTCATCCCACCTTCCTGGCCTTCAATAATGGACTAAAAATCTGCCTCTGCTAACTGGCTTGTAACCTAGATGGAGGTGAACAAATTTGGAAATGACTTGTATATCAGATAAGATCCCACCTCCATTCCAGCATGTACTGATCTTTTATTTAAGTCAAAGTTAACCATTTCACTTTTAAGATTTGTTGTTTTAATGTTTCTATTTTAATTGCTTACAGTGCTTTTATGATACTGTACATAACATATATGTATGTGTAACTTTGTGTTGTGTGTATAGCACTTTTTCGCAGAATCAGGAGTGCTGGTGAAGGAGGAGGGAAAAATGAATAACTTGAACTCAAGGCAATCTTGAATTCATAACAATCTAGAATTCAGAGGCATAGCAAAATTAGTTTTGTACCAGCTGCATGTATGTATGTTTGTATGTATGTCAACATGACATTTGAGCAAAAAACTTGAGTTGTATCAAAGATCTTGAGTTGCATCAACATGAGGCTGCATTTGTTATTTTGACTGCCTCTTCCATAGATGTGTCAGCTTGAAGTCTCTCTGGCATATAAAGGGACTGTAGTTACATTGGATCCAAAATGCCAGCAGAGCTCCATTTTGTTTTGAGAGCAATTGTTATTTGCTTCCAAAATACCCAGTGAATTACTGGTATTAACACATTAAATCTGCATGTGATCATCTGGAATAGATATCTACTGAATTCCACTGGTGGAGTTTTTATCATCCTAAAGCCACTGTCACACTGCACCAACGGATGGAAAGAGGATGTAAAACGGAGAAAAACACTTGCCATCCGTTGGTTAACGCGATGCTTCCGTTCTGTACTCACTGCCTCCATTTTGCTTCCTCTCTATCCATCCAGCATCCGTTTATTGACATTTCATCCGCTCAGAAGGTTTTGAGCTGCTCAAAACTTTTGAGTGGAAAATGTATCCAATGCATCTGTTCTGCATACTCTAGGCATACGGGGGACATCCATTCTGCATCTATTACGCATCTGCTATATCCGCTAGGCATCCGCGCAACTCAAATCCAGTCCAGTGGTAAACGGATGCAGGGAGGAAGTGGAACGGACGTGCAGCGTTAGTAGCACGGACAGAGAAAGGATGAAAGCGGATGCAAATCGCATCTGCATCATCCGCTATGCATCCGCTATGCATCCTCTACGCATCCTCTACGCATCTGCTCTGTATCCTCTACGCATCCTCTACGCATCCGCTCTGCATCTGCTCTGCATCCGCTTCCATCCGCTAGGCTTCCATTCTGCATCCGCTTTCCATCCGCTCTGCGTCCTCCCCCCGTCCGTTCCTTTCCGTGTTATCCGCTCTGCTTATGTAAATTTTTGCCCCTTTTGAGAGCAGATAACAATGGATGGAACATTTTTCTCGTCCGCTGTGTCCTTTTTACAAACATTTTGCATCCGTTGGGCAGTGTGACAGGGCCTTTATATTTCTTAGATGGGAACCCCTGGAGAAGCAATGTTTAAATGTTCATTATAAAATGAAACTGTCAAATAGATCAGTGGAGGAGATTATTTGAAACTTATTTCATCATTTTTAATGAAATTGCCCCCTCTCAGTAGTACTTCTCCACTCATACAGTCAAAAGTTAGTTAAGTAAGGTCTGAGTATGATTGCCTTATACTATATAAAAGGCAATACAATTAAAAATATTTCACCCTGGGTTTTTTTTTCCAGGAAGGGAGGGTGGGAAAAAGGAAAGAAGGAAGGAAGTTTCAACATGTAGTTTCCTTTAATTAACAGTGAATAAAAGCAATTTTCTTTCAACAGTTTTTAATTGGACTGTCATTTGTTAGAATTATTATTGGTTGAAAAGTTTTCTGTTCTTATTTTCTGCTTTACATAGATCAGAAACTCAAAAATTAAAATCCTGAATGGCAAAAGCTTTCTTCCATAAAAGTATGGTAGTTATATAATTGGCTTAGTTTCCAGCTGAGTATTGCTTGGTTCAAGTCAAATGTCATAGTTCATAGTTCAGGGCTGTCAAGCTTGTGGCCCATGCATCACACACGAGCCACACCCATGTTTAACCTAGTTTAGCGAAGGGGGGAAAAGTCACAATATGTCATGTGACAATGCTATGATGAGGTGAGTTTGACACCCCTGTTATAGCTGTTTCATCCTGAATTGCTTTGTGCCAAGCATACAGGAAGGTCAACCACAATACAGAAAGTCCTCATTTAGTAACCATATTTCAGATCAACAGTTCCATCACTAAATGCAGCAAACATCAAATAGAAAATCACATGACTTCAACAGGCTTATGATCTCACTTCCAATTTGATTGTTAAGTGTATCACCATGGTTTTTAAATAAAACTTCATGTGTCGGTGACTTACAGTATTACTTCCACATTCTTTATTAATCCTGTTTGTCATAAACTGGTTGCAAAGGGCCTGAATGGTGGTCACATGACCACAAGATGCTGAAAAGTTTGTACATGCAAGGGTTGATCACAAAGTGATTTTTTTTCTACATCATCATGACTTCAAACACAAAAAAAGACTTCAGATGAGACAAGGAGTATCATTGTCCAGATTTTTCTGAGGGTGCATTTCAGGCAAAATTGACATGCAATCTCTGCCAAAATTATCTCTGGAAGAAAGAGAAAACTGGAGATTGCTCCCATGTCAGATGGGCAATCACCTGAAAAATAACAAAAAGACAGGTGTTTTTTGTTAATAAATAGCAGAAACTATTGTTTTTTCAGCTGTTTGTGATTAATTGGAAGCCATGGGTTCCATTGTACATTGAGCTGTAAACACAGCCTTTCATGAACTCAAGGTTTAACCAAACCTCACTTTTTAAAATCACTTTGGAATTCTATTTCTCTTATTGCTCTTCTAAGATTGAAAAATATTGAGGCAACAAGTTTACCCATTGATGAGTAGGTTTCTCTTCAACCCACTTAAACAGAAGAAATGTTTTTGCAGCCTTGTAAGATCTTTACCTTTTGTTATTTTTTTTTTATGATATACACAAACAGAGTTACTTTTAGAAAACTTTATAAATACTAATGGTTTGTGAAACTGATTTAAAGACTGTGAAGTCACTTAGAAAGAGTGCCTTCTGTGGGAAAGTTGTCTTGTTTACATATCAGTTGTAAAACAAAACCTAGAAGATTGATTACTAGAACACAAGATGGCTACTTGAAGGGAAATGTTTGATTTATGAAATGTTTGAACTTTTCCCTGGAAGTTACTATTGAAGATGAACAAATTCCTCTAAAGATAACTGAAATAGATTCACTGGATTTACAAATGTGATTGGATGATCAATCAAAAGTTGAAAAAGATATTCTGATTTTTATGTTAATTTTATCTGTTTAATATAATATTTAATAAGACTTATGTTTAAAAAAGTAAATTCAAATAGTCACTAAACAAAGCAGTAACCAAGGACTACTTGTAGCTGTGTACTCTTACACTTTTTTTGCATACTTTTAGATGCAGTAAAGTGACCTTGGTGGTAGCTATGGAATCACTTTATCCAACTCTCCCTGCCCAACTTAATTTACCTGTTGACATGCATCATGCCTAACAGATAAAATGGTAAACAATAAAAAGAGTTGGTATCATGACAAGTTTAAATATGGTTGATTTCAACCATTTTATTATATATTTCAAGATGCACCAGACACACTCAAAATAGTATGAAGCAATGTCTCACTTGAAGATTTGGATAGTGAAATGAAAATATGGATGCATGGTCAAGAAATCATGCAGTCTTTCAGATGGCTTTGCTCAAATAGACTAGACTAGACTAGACTAGACTAGATTAGAGTAGACTAGAGTAGACTAGACTGAGCTGGAAGAGACTTTGGAGGTCTTATAGTGCAACCCCCTGCTTAGGCAAGAAACCCAATACCATTTCAGACAATGGTTCTACAATCTCTTATTTAAAGGGCCTGTCACATAGGCCGACGGATGCAAAAAGTATGTAAAAAGGACACAGCGGACGAGAAAATTTTCCATCCATTGTTATCCGCTCTCAAAAGTGCCCCAAATTTGCATAAACAGAGCGGACAACAACAGAAAGGAACAGATGGGGGGAGGACATAGCCAGGATGTAAAGCGGATGCTCCATGGAAGCCTAGCGGATGGAAGCAGATGAAAGCAGATGGCACATCTGCAGGGCTTCCGGGGGAGCACAGCGAAGCGGACGCACAGCGGAAGGAGCGGATGCCGAGCGGATGCCGAGCAGATGACGCGGATGCATCACGGATGCCTAGTGGATGCCTTGCAGATGCGAAGTGTTCAATGTGCATGCGGGGAGGATGCATTGCTTAGCCCCGCGGATATAAAAGGATGCAGCTCGCAAGCAGGTCACCATTCAGAGGAAAGACCTGCTGCCAGACACATCTCCAGCCAACAACCATGGTGAAGAAGAGGAAGCCTGTACCATCTTCTGCCAGCCCTGGCAAGGACAGGGCCACCATCCCACACCCTGGCCCTGACTCTGCTTCTGCTGGGGCTTCTGCTGCTCGGGCTGACTCTGCTGTTGCTAGGGCTTCTGCTGGGGCTGCTCCTGGTGCTGGTGCTTCTGCTGGGGCTTACTCTGCTGGCGCTGCTCCTGGTGCTGGTGCTTCTGATGGTGCTTACTCTGCTGGTGCTGCTCCTGGTGCTGCTGGTGCTTCTGGTGCTGCTGGTGCTGCTGGTGCTGCTGATGCTCCTGGTGATGCTGCTCCTGCTGCTCCTGCTGGTGCTGCTGTTGCTTACTCTGCTGCTGATGATCCTGGTCCTGCTGGTGCTGCTGGTCCTCTTGGTCCTCTTGGTGCTGCTGGTGCTGCTGGTGCTGCTTTTGCTGCTGCTGTTGTTGTTGCTGTTGCTGCTGGTGGTAGTGTGGTGGAGCAGCCCCTAGTACCTCGAAAGCCCTCTGATGAGGGCCCAGAAGGCCCTGCCAGAGGGAAGAAGAGGCATACGCGAGATAGGAAGAGGAGTCAATACTCCATCGAAGAGGAACATGAGGATGAGGTGCTCGAATGGCTGAGGGAGAATGAGTTCCAATAGCGGAAGGGACACAGGCTCTATCAAGACACCAAGAGAAAGCAAGCGGCTTGGAGAGAGAAGGCGGAGAGCTTGGGCTACACTTTGGAGGTCCTCCTTGGGTGGTGGAAGCACATGCACACCTGGTATGGGAAGCTGCACTTGAAGAAGTCTGTCCAGGCCGTGGTAAGCTCACTGACCGGGAGACCTACGTGATGGCCAAGTGCAGCTTCTTGGCAGGTGAGATCCGCCACTGAGGAGCAGCCCCTCTGTCTACCCTCTCTCTCAGGCATCCCTCAGAGAGCCAGTCCTCTTCTGCCCAAGAGTCAGCTCCTGTGTCCAGGCAGGTATCTGTGGAGTGTCCCACGACGGAGACCCCCCCGACAGCTGCACTCCCTGTGGTGGAGCATGTGGAAGACACCCTGATGCAGTGGGAGCAAGGAGAGGGCACTGCCACCAGAGACCAACCCACACTCACACCCAGCTCCACCTCCACAGAAAGCAGGCAGAGAGCCAGACTGGAGGGACAGAGCCACACTGTCCTGCTGGAGATCAGGGACACATCAAAAGCAGTGTAGATCTCCTCTCTCAGCTGGTACACACCGACATACCATTTTCAAACCGCAAGCCCTTCCTCACCGATGTCAACCAGACCCTCATGGAAATGTCTGAATTCACAGTACCAGGTGATAAAGGAGAGAATCACAGGTCTTTTGCACAACCCTCCAGGCACAGCTGAACCTGCTCCGACCCAGTCCAGGTCTGCTCCTCCACCCCAGGTGATGTCACAGCCCTTCCAAGGCTTTCCACAGTCCCTCACCTACCAAGGCTACGGCTACCAGGAGTTCCAGCAACACAGGCAGCCCTTCCCAGTCCAGGCACAGGTTCATCGAACACCACCGATGCCACCGATGTCATCCATGCCACAGATGCCACCCACACCACAGATTCCACCCATGCCACAGATGCCACCGACGCCATAGATGCCACCGACGCCTCACCTCGCTCAGCTGCAGACCAGACAGCCCCACTACACTCCTCCTTCCTCCATCCCACAGCCAAGCCCGGCCTCAGAACATCTGTCATCAGTCTTTGGACTGACACCCTATGTCATGGAGGAAGGGGCTCTCAACATCACGGGACTGAGCTAGCTCTCTGAGAGCTTTCTCCACACACCATCCACTGTTGTCGTCTTGGGGCCAGGCACCCCAATGGTGCCTCAGACCAGGACTCCAGCAGCAGCCACCTCCATAGCACCTGGACCCTTCACCCCTGAGACTATGGGCACTCCTCAGAGTGACTGAGAAGAGTGCCAGAGACTGGGTTGCTACCTGTTGACTTTATCTTTGCTTGGGACACTTTACTTGGGTCATTTTGCTTTTACAGTTTGTTATTAATAAAGTTTATCTTTGCTTCACACACTTGGTTCAGTTCTTTTAGTCAATAAAGTCTTGGTGGAAACTTTTAGAAATGGTTTAAGCCTTTGCATGCTTCTGGGATGGGTAAGGATAGCAGTGGAATGGGCAGGGATACCTTTGGCATGGGTAATAGCTGTGGGATGGGAAAGGATAGCAGTGGGTGGGTGAGGATACCTGTGGGATGGGTAATAGCTGTGGGATATATAAACCTCCAGTGCAAGCATAGTGGGACTGTATGGTCCTCCTTCCCAGCTGCCACACTTATGGCCCTTTATTATCAATAATAATTTAATCATTCATCAAAACATTTCAACATAAACACAACTCTTTATTAAATGCCCTGTTCATTGTAGGGCCACTCAATATACATGGCAGAATCTCATCAGTGTGATGAGACAGGCTCAAGGAAGCATCCATGAAGCATCTACTATCCTGTCTAGCCAATCCATTGCTCCAGCTGGGGAGTTGCACCAGTGTTTCAGCAGGTTGTGCTGCTTCTTCCCTTCACGTGAAGCTCTGTTGGGGCCTTGCACATCCACAGTATCTATCAGGTTTCACCCTTGCCTCCATTCCCCAGGCTCCATGTCCCTATTGCCTTTATGGCGGTCCACGAGCCTGTTCTGCAACACTGGGTAGCGGGTGCACATGAGATTGTGCAGGATGCAGCAAGCTTCCACGATGTTCCTCACGGTCTCTGGGTGATGCTGCATGGTGGTGAGAAGTACCTGGAACCTGTTGGCCAGGATGCCAAAGGCATTCTCCACCACCCGCCTTGCCCTGGACAGTCTGTAGTTGAAGATCCTCTCTTCACGGGTGAGGCATCTGGAAGTGTAGGGCTTCATGAGGTAGGTTCTGAGGGAAAAGGCGTCATCCCCCACAATGAAGTAGGGCACATCTTGTGTGTCGTTTGGCAGGGGGTCTGGCTCTAGGAAGCCCATGATGAGGTTGCATTCCAGCCCCTCCTTGAGGTGACTAACGTTGTATACCTGGGCATCTGAAGCTGACCCTTGCCTGAAGTATCGATGTACATGAACTTGTTGTCAGCATCGACCATGGCGAAGAGGACGATGCTGAAGAAGCCCTTATAGTTGTGATAAGTGGGCCCTGACTTGGCTGGAGCTTTGCAGGCCACGTGCTTCCCATCTATGGCTCCAACGGTGTGGGGGAAGTTCCACTTCTGATACAACTGTTCTGCAACTTTCTTCCATCCTTCTTCAGTGGAGGGGCACTGGACGAGCTCCTCCAGGTATTCTTCGATGATGTCCTGCACCACTTCTCTGATCACAATGCTGATGGTGTTGTGTGGCATCCTCCAGGCGTACTGCATGCTCCTGTACGTGGTCCCTGAGGCCAGGTGGTGCAGAGTCAGTGCCACCTTCAGCCCAGGGACCAGGCTGGGCCGAAAGTTGGTGTTTGCCTTGGTCAACCTGGGTCTCAGCCACTCCACAACTTCATCAAACATGGCTGCAGCATCCTCATGAAGTTCTGGAATGCACGAGAGTCTTTGTTCCTCAGCTCCACCATCAGCTTGTTATACAGTCCATACTCAGCTCTTCTCGTGATCCATCTTCAGACTCAGACACTTCTTGGATGCCTCCTTTTCTTCCCGTAGAACAGGTGAAAGAGCCTGTAGAGGGCTTCCCACTGTTGTAGAACGAAAGGAGTGTGTGACGATCCAAAAGGAGTGTGTGACGATCCATGGTGGAGATGACTGGATGCTCTGGAAGAGCAAGAGCAAGATGAAGGCTGATGAGGTCTGCACCACAGGGCTGCTGGACTGAAAGTGAGATCCAGGTGATTTCTCCCCCTTTTTATAGGAAATATAGGTTTTCTGCTAGGTGTCCTTTTGCATCCACTAGGCATCCTGCAGAAATCCTAAATTTCTGAGATACGTCCCCTGTACGAACGTTTTTTTCCATTTTAATGCTTTATATGTGAGCTGCATCCACTTTCATCCTTTCTACGTCCGTGCTACTAACGCTGCGTGTCCGTTCCTCATCCATTTCGCTTCCTCCCTGTGTCCATTTTCCACTGGAGCGTATGTGAGTTGCGTGGATGTGCAGTGGATGCCTAGCGGATATAGCAGACGCGTAACGGATGACAACAGATTTATAACGGATGTTCCCCATATGCATAGCGGATGTAGAACGGACACATTGGATACTTTTTCCGCTCAAAAAGTTTTGTGCAGCTCAAAACTTTTTGAGCAGATGAAATGTCAGTAGACGGATGCTGGATGGATAGAGAGTATGAAAAACGGACACAGTGAGTACAGAACGGATGCATCGCGTTAACAAACGGATGGCAAGTGTTTCTCTCCATTTTACATCCTCTTTCCATCTGTTGGTGCTGTGTGACAAGGGCTTTAAAGAAGAGCTCTAGATTGTTTCTTTCCTTAATTAGTTCCCTCCCATTGCTTCTTGTCCCTCCCTCAAGTGCTTTGGAGAATAACTTGACTCCCTCTTCTTTGTGGCAGCCTCTGAGATATTGGAACACTGCTGTCATAATAATCCCCTAATCCTTCTTTTATCAAACTAGACATCCCCAATTCCAGTAACTTTTGTGATATACAGCCATTCAAATCATACAGCCATTCTCCATGGAAGTTAAAATATCCTGTTTTCAGTGTTCTGAATATTTAGGCAAAGTGATACTGAGGATAAAACTAATGTTTTGACACTAAATTCAACCTATGTACGTGGGAAAGTCACAAACAAAAATGGCTTCAGAAATTCTGTACATTTGGCATGAGAAACCCATTCAAAAGCTTCTATCAGTTTTACACTTGTCTTGATAACATAGAAAAACTAATCTTTGCTAATTTTTATAATAAAGCAGCATGAATCTTGTCATGAAAATATCAAGGTATAAAGAAAAAAATGTCAGTTTGTGGTAATAAATATTTCCAAGTTTCCTTAAGCTATGCTTTTTAATAAAAACAATTGATTTAGATCATAAACCATAACATAATACAGTTTATAGTGATGTTTGTTGTTCTTGAAGAAAGACCTTTTAATAATGCTGCAGGTGAAATTTCACCTGCTAGTATTTGTGAATTTGTAGAATTAATGTGCTTGAATACATCACCTAATCACATTAATTATCATCATCGTTATTATTATTGGCACCCAAAAGAGTGCTAATCTGATTTCATTCAGTGAATCTGGAAGCTGCACCATGGGGTAGTGCAGCCAGTTTTTCTGTAATTGTTAAGATATGGAAAAATAGGATGAAGTAAAAAATGCAAATGCAATTAACCTTCAAAGCTTTACTAAAAATACAGAGAAAATTTTATTGACTCTAAACCCAAAAGGAGAATTCAATTAGACTGTCTGGTCATCCACAATGAGCAAAATATATTTCATTATACATATGTAGCTATTGAAATGTTATATCTACATTGAAAAACTTGATTTGTAATTTCCAATATATTCAACATGTTGATGAAATTGCTGTAAGAGATTATCATGTTATGTGAGAAATCAGACAATGTAGCTTTATCTTCTATTTTCATTTAACCCAGGAAAAGCAACAGACATAATTTACACTTTATTTTACTTTATTTTTTCTTTCCTAACATGGCCAAAACAGCAGTAAAAATAATACAATAGCACTTAAAACATAGAAAAAGAAGAAAATTGAAAATATTTTTTTAAAAAATGACTATGATGAATCAAAGAGAGCTTGCTGCACTTTCCGAACCAGTGTATAATGTGAACTGATTTTCTTCTGACTGTGAATGCTATGGCACAAAAGATTGCTATGGCACTAAATTTGTGCCCAAGTGCACAAAACTTTGATATAAATTATACTGGACTGATTATTTAAGAGGGCGAGAGCTTACTGCCTGAGCAACTACTTCCTTACTGCCTGAGCAACTACTGAAACACCAGGAATGGTAGCAGGAGCAATTTAAAGGAACATGAACAACAAAATCAACCCCTGTTCAGAGGCATTTTGGTAAAGCCCATGTCACACTGAACCAACGGATGCAAAGAGGATGTAAAACAGACAAAAAACCTTGCCATCCATTCGAAAACGCAATGTACTCACTGCCTCCGTTTGGCTTCCTCTCTATCCATCCAGCATCTGTTTATGGACGTTTCATCCGCTCCAAAAGTTTTGGGCTGTCCAAAACTTTTGCGTGGAAAATGTATCCAGTTCGTCCGTTCTGCATCCGCTACGCATCCGTTACGCATCCGCTATATCCGCTAGGCATCAGCTACGCATCTGCGCAACTCACATCCACCCGGACGCAGGGAGAAAGCGGAACGGATGCAGAACAGATGCAGAACGGATGCCTAGAGGATGCAGAATGGAAACAAAGCGTTTAAAGCAGAAAAAACATTTGCAGAGGGAACCTATCTCGGATATTAAGGATGTCTACAGGATGCCTAGAGGATGCCTAGCGGAAAACCTATACTGCCTATAAAAAGGGGGAGCAACTCGCCTGCATCTCACTTTCAGAACAGCAGCCCAGCGGTGCAGACCTCTGCAGCCTTTATCTGCCTCTTCCTCTTCCACAGCATCCAGTCATGTCCACCGTGGATTGTAACAAAGTCCTTTCGGCAGCCACCATCATTCTGCAACAGTGCGAAGCCATCTGCAGGCTCTGTGAACTCTACTGTGAGAAGAAAAGGATGCACCCAAAAAGAGTCTGGATCCGAAGATGGTTCGCCAGAAGAGCAGAGGATGGACTGTACAACAAGCTGATGGTGGAGCTCAGGAGCGAAGACACTCGGGCATTCCAGAACTTCATAAGGATGCCTCCAGCCATGTTTGACGAAGTTGTGCAGTGGCTGACACCCAGGTTGACCAAGGCAAACACCAGCTTCCAGCCCAGCCTGGAACCTGGGCTCAAGGTGGCACTCACTCTGCGCCACCTGGCCTCAGGGACCTCCTACAGGAGCATGCAGTACGGCTGGAAGGTGCCATCCAACACCATCAGCATTGTGGTCAGAGAAGTGGTGCAGGCCATCATTGAAGAATACAAGGAGGAGCTCCTCCAGTACCCCTCCACTGAAGAATGATGGAAGAAAGTTGCAGAGCAGTGGTATCAGAAGTGGAACTTACCACACACCATTGGAGCCATAGATGGCAAGCACATGGCCTGCAAAGCACCACCCAAGTCGGGGTCCACTTATTTCAACTCCAAGGGCTTCTTCAGCATCATCCTCTTCGCCATGGTCGATGCTGACTACAAGTTCCTGTACATCGATGCTTCAGGCAACGGCTCATCTTCAGATGCCCAGGTATACAACGCCAGTCATCTCAAGGAGGAGCTGGAAGGCAACCTCATCTTGGGCTTCCCAGATCCAGAACCCCTGCCAAATGACACACAAGATGTGCCCTACTTCATCGTGGGGTATGACGCCTTCTCCCTCACAGCCTACCTCATGAAGCCCTACAATTCCAGACTCCTCACTCGTGAAGAGAGGATCTTCAACTACAGGCTGTCCAGGGCAAGGCGGCTGGTGGAGAACGCCTTTGGCATCCTGGCCAACAGGTTCCAGGTACTTCTCACCACCATGCAGCATTGCCCAGAGACCGTGAGGAGGATCATGGAAGCTTGCTGCATCCTGCACAATCTCATGCGCACCTGCTACCCAGTCTTGCAGAACAGGCTCGTGGACCTCCAGTAAGGCAATGGTGACATGGAGCCTGGGGAATGGAGGCAAGGGCGAAACCTGATCGACACTGAGGACGTGCAAGGCCCCAACAGAGCCTCACATGAAGTGAAGAAGCAGCGCAACCTCCTGAGACACTGGTGCAACTCCCCAGCTGGAGCAGTGGAGTGGCAAGACAGGATGGTAGATGATTAATGGATGCTTCCTTCAGCCTGTCTCATCATACGGATGAGATTGTGCCATGTATGTTTGGTTGGCCTACAATGAACAGGGCGTTTAATAAAGAGTTGTGTTTGTGTTGACATGTGTGGATAATTATTACATTACTATTGATAATAAAGGCCCGTAGGTGTGGGAGGGTGGACCCTACAGTCCCACTATCCTTGCACTGGAGCTTTGTCTATCCCACAGCTATTACCCATCCCACAGGTATCCCTGCCCATCCCACAGCTATCTCAACCCATCCCACAGCTATCTTAACCCATCCCACAAGCATGCAAAGGTTTAAATCATTTCTAAAAGTTTCCAGCAAGACTTTATTAAAAAAAAGAAATGAAGCAAGTGTGTGAATATATATTTGCCATATGCTATAAAACCTCACAGGATGGTTGTTTTGAGGAAGATAGGAGGAAGAGGGTGTGTTGGATATGTTTGCAACCTTTAGTTATTTGTAAAAGTGTAAAGGCAAGATAGAAATAAATAAAAATGTCCACCATAAGTTGAAAAAAAGAAAAAAAAAGCAAGTATAACAACACTAGTATGATGAAAAAAAAAAACAACTTTTGCTATATCCATAACAACATATCTGAAAACATCAAAAACACAATATCTGAAGATATATTAACAATAAAAACCGATTAAAAATGCTATGAAGCACGAATGATGATAGTTATAATGATGATGCTGACATCTCACTCAGAAGAACGTTACCAAAATAAACAAGATTATGATGTTATTTATATATGCTTGAGAATTCATGTGTACTTGTCTTTTTGCAACCTAGACTAATGTTAAACTTCTCATAATCTTAAACCCGCATGGCATTTAAATGATTGAAGGTTAAATCTACTTCTTTTCCAAGGACATTTATTGACATTTATAATGTTCTGCTGTTTTCAAACAGCAGAAGATTATAAGGTGATGAGTACATTCCCAGATGAACCGCTCGTCCCTTGAAAATTCTTTGTGAAAATCTTTCCAATATGGAGACCCTGTTGTGCATGCTCTAACAAAATGAAATGTATTACTTTAAAGCAGGGCTGCCAAACTCATGGTCCAGATGTGTCATGTGCTGGCCACGTCCATGTCCAGTTTAGCGAAGGGGGAAAAAGTCATGATATATCACATGATATCACCATGATGAGTTTGACACCCCTGCTTTGGGGGCATGACAGGTCACAGAACAGCCATACACCTGTAGATGAGGAAAATGTCCACCATTTCAGGTCATTTTTCCATTCCCCCCCATACAAAGCACTAAATGCACCATTTTTATTCCCTAGACTTCCTACAGGACTAAGAAGCATTGTTTCAAATCAACATGCTGAAAACTGGTATCTGGCTTTGAAAGAAACAAGCTTCCAATTTTTTTTTTTAAAAAATAGAATCTTAAAAATTAAAGTTAAAATAGTATAGGTAATGGAGAAAGTCTCACTGATATCAAGAAAAGTGTCCATTTCTGATCCATATTCATCAATTAACTCAGCTGTTTGGAATCAGACTGTACTTGAGTAATAGTGGGCGATTTTCAAAGAGGCTATATTTTTGCTGGCAGGTCACATATCTTGCACATAGAAAATTCAGTTTCTGCCCATGCTGTACATTTAAAAGAAATTCCAGCAGCTGCCAGTCAGTAAAAATAAGTAGATCAACTTATTGCTCAAGCCAATATCCTTTAGTTTAATATATGGGAAAAAGGAATAAGCAGAACATTCTTGCCTGAAAAGGTATTTTTTTTCACTGCCTTAGATTGAAAATTGATGTCTACAATAAAATCAATAAAAATAACAAACCAGAAAAATAGCTAAGTATAAAACAACATTTCAAAAACAATAAAGATATATAAAGCTTTTTTTATTTATGCAGTAGGATAACCTCAAAAAAAGAAGAAAAGAAGAAAACCAAATGAAAACCAAGTAGAGCATCTTAAGGCCCTGTCACACTGCCCAACGGATACAAAACGTTAGTAAAAAGGACACAACGGACGAGAAAAATGTTCCATCCATTGTTATCCGCTCTCAAAAGGGCCAAAAATTTGCATAACCAGAGCGGATAACACGGAAAGGAATGGACCCAGGGAGGACGCAGAGCGGATGGAAAGCGGATGCGGAATGGAAGCCCAGCGGATGGAAGCAGATGAGAACGGATGGCACATCCACAGGGCTTCCGGGGGGCCTCAGCAAAGCGGACGCGGAACAGATGAAGCGGATGCACAGCGGAAGCACAGCGGATGAAGCGGATGCAGAGCGGAAGCCTAGCGGATGCCTAGCATTAATTGCGCATGCGGGGAGGATGCATTGTGTAAGCCCCGCGGATATAAGGGAAGCAGCTTGGAGCAGGTCACCATTCAGAGGAAAGACTTGCTGCCGGACAGATTGACAGCCTTGCCTGTCCTGCCTGCATGCATGCCTGCAAGCCTTGCTGCAAGCCTTCCTGCAAGCCTCCCTGCCAGCCTCCCTGCCAGCCTTGCTGTCTGCCTGCCTGCCAGCCTTGCTGCCAGCCAGTCTGCCTGCCAGCCTTGGTGCCTGCCTGCCTGTGTACGTGGTCCCTGAGGCCAGGTGGCGCAGAGTGAGTGCCACCTTGAGCCCAGGTTCCAGGCTGGGCCGGAAGTTGGTGTTTGCCTTGGTCAACCTGGGTGTCAGCCACTGCACAAGTTCATCAAACATGGCTGGAGGCATCCTCATGAAGTTCTGGAATGCCCGAGTGTCTTCGTTCCTGAGCTCCACCATCAGCTTGTTGTACAGTCCATACTCTGCTCTTCTCCTGATCCATCTTCGGACCCAGACGCTTCTTGGCCACCTCCTTTTCTTCCTATAGTAGAGTTCACAGAGCCTGTAGATGGTTTCGTACTGTTGCAGAAGGATGGTGGCTGCCAAAAAGATCCACGGTGGACATGACTGGATGCTGTGAAAGAGCAAGAGCCATATGAAGGCTGCAGAGGTCTGCACAGCTGGGCTGCTGGGCTGAAAGTGAGATCCAGGTGAGTTGCTCCCCCTTTTTATAGGCAGTATAGGTTTTCCCCTAGGTGTCCCTTTGCATCCTGTAGACATCCTTAATATCCGAGATAGGTCCCCTCTGCGAACGTTTTTTCTGTTTTAAAGGCTTTGTTTCCGTTCTGCATCTGCTAGGCATCCATTCTGCATCCGTTCCACATCCGTTCCACTTCCTTCCTGCGTCCATTTACCGCTGGAGCGGATGGAGTTGCGCGGATGTGCAGCGGATGCCTAGCGGATATTGCGGATGCGTAACGGATGCAGAACGGATGCATTGGATGCATTTTCCGCTCAAAAGTTGTGAGCAGCTCAAAACTTTTTGAGCGGATGAAACGTCAATAAATGGATGCTGGACGGATAGAGAGGAAGCAAAATGGAGGCAGTGAGGACAGAACGGATGCATCGCATTAATCAATCGATGACAAGTGTTTTTCTCCGTTTTACATCCTCTTTCCATCTGTTGGTGCAGTGTGACAGGGGCTTTAACAAAATATTTGATCGCCAATCTGTCTCCAGTAGTTCAGGATCACATTGTTTGACATTGTTGAACACAAGTTCAGGAGCACATTGTTTAAGACTTAGTGACTTTTTGGGAAGGAACTCCTTTATTATTCAAGATGGTAATGCACACTGATTTATGTAAGGCCATGTTCTATGGAAAAAAAATTTTAAACTAAAGGTTTCCCCTGGACAAGGGGTGATGCTCATTTCTATTTCCTAGCTGGGGAAGCGAATATTGTCCAAAGATTCTTCTGTCATCATATGGCTGGGATTAATATGGCACACAGAATTACTTTCCCACCAAAGTGATACCTATTTATCTACTTGCATTTGCATGCTTTTGAACTGCTAGGCTGACATATATATGTATATATAATGCATATGTATTTTTTTTTAAGTTTTCGCGGGTACTTACATGAATGCAGTTCAGCTTCCTTCAGGTATTATCCCACGTCTTTGTAGTGCTTTTAAAGTTGTAGGAACATTTCAGCAGAATCTCATCTGCCATCATCAGGCTTCTGTATTGAGTTTGTACAAACTCCATATATATATACACAAACATACATACATATATATATATATAAGATTTTCACAGATGTAAGTATGCAGGTTTTGCCGTGTTCAGGTCTTTTCCCATGTAAGATTGAGTTTATCTTGGTGATGTTTCGACGAGATCCCACTCGCCATCTTCAGGCTGATACTTTCATCTTCGTGCTTGTGCGAGCAAAGCTGGTGGAGAGGTTTGGTGTGCTGGCTCTGTTGTAAAGGGGCTGATTGGCTGTGTTGTTACTTCTTGATTGGTTGATAGAGTTGATGTTTGCAGCTTTTTCGTAAGAACATGTGTGGCTGAGGTATTGGCTGTGTATCTATCAGCCTCCTGTGTTGTAACAACCTGGGTAATGAGCTATGTGATGACCTTCTGAGTTCTATTGTTGTGACATCCTGGGTCTTGTGCTGTAATCTCCTGGATCGTTGACTGTGTGGTAACATCCTGAGGTTTTGTGGTGTAATCTCCTGAGTTCCGTTATGTGATGTCCTGAGCGGGTGGCTGTGATGCAATGTTCCGAGCTTTGGTTTGGCTCTGAGTTTGAGGCCTGTATATGTGTTCATGGCATGTATCAGTTTGCTTGATTTGGGGGTCAGGGGGTGTGGCAGCTGGTGATGCAGCCGTGGTCTAGTTTCTGGATGGAGGTTGCCTTTTGTGTGTGGGATGAGTTTGGGTTTGAATCTGGTGAGAGAGATTGGTGGTTGCATCATGTTTTGTTTTGGGTCTGGTGTTGGTTTTCATGGCTGGGACTCATTTGTTGATAAGAGCTAGTTTCCAGATGTCTGGTAGGTGGGAGGTATCATCCTATTTTCTTATGTTATGGGGATATTTTTCTATTTCAATGGCTTCCCTGATTATTCTCTTGTTGGAAGTGTTCAGTATTGGAGATTAATTTGGTTCCCTCAAAATTAATTTCATGTCCTGTGGCTTTAAGGTGCTGGAAAAGGGATGAAGTATTTTCTTCTTTTCTGACTGCATTCTTGTGTTCTGTGATGCATGCATTTATTCTCTGGTTGGTTTGTCCAATGTATTTGGCTGGGCAATTGTTACATGGTATTTCATAAACTCCTTGATTTTCTAACTGGATCTTGTCTTTGGGGTTTCTTAGGATGTTGGTTATTTTTTGGTCAGTGCCGAAGGCTGTCCTAATATTGTGTTTGTGGAGAATTTTACTGATTTTATATTTGGAGCCTTTGATGTAGGGGTGGAGGGTGATAGGGGCAGAGGGTTTGGGGGGGTGTCTCCCTCAGGATTAGGTTGCTAACTGTGCTTCTTTGAAATCCATTGGAAATTAATACATTGGCGACAATGTATAATTCTGTTCTCAGGTGGTCTTTGTTGGCTAGGCGTTTGGTTCTAGAGATGAGGGTCTTGGCTATGGAGTTGATCTGTGTAGGGTGGTGATGGGATTGTGTAAGTCATAGTTGGTATATGTTTTTTTCCAGTGGGTTGTGTAACCTAGGGAGCCATTGGTTTTTTTGTAAATTAGGATATCCAAGAAAGGAAGTTGGTTGTTGGCTTATGTTTCCATGGTGAATTGTATTTTTGGATGTAGGCTGTTGAGGTGTGTGAGGAAGTTGTCCAATTTTTCTTTCCCTTGTGGCCAAATTTCACAATTGTCATCTACATATCTAAGCCAGAGTTTGAGTTTGTGTTCGGATTTGTCTAGAGTGTTGGTTTCAAAGTGTTCCATGTATAGGTTAGTGATGACAGGTGGGGGGGTGTGATCCCATAGGTGCTTCTTCTATTTGTATCTTTGTCCATTATGGATTAAATATGTGTTGGTCAGATAGTGGTAAGTGCTTAGGGGGGGTTGTATTTGTTTTGGATGGCTGTCCAGGCTTCTTTAATGGGTACTTGGGTGAAGAGGAATATGACATCGAAGCTCACAGGTGGGCCTCTGGGTTGTAGGTTTTGTTTCTTTATTTTATGAAGTGGAAAGAGTTTTGTATGTGTGAGGTGATGGATTCTGTACAGGGCTGGAATTGTTTGGTGAGAAATTTGGCAAGATTCTGTAAAGGTGAGGCTATCGAGCTGACTATGGGTCTGAGTGGTGTTCCTACTTTGTGTATCTTGGGGAGGCCATAGAGCTTAGGGCATCTGGGTGATTTTTTTCTGGGGATGATTCTTTGCTGGATCTCTTCATTGATGGGAGAGGCTTTTATTTTTGATTTGGTGGTTTTTTTCCATATCTATTTGTTTATCTATCTATCTATCTATCTATCTATCTATCTATCTATCTATCTAT
>BLBF01000002.1:94057954-94070860 GCA_015471245.1 Laticauda colubrina
TATCTATCTATCTATCTATCTATCTATCTATCTATCTATCTATCTATCTATCTATCATCTATAAGAATGATAGCAGAACTATTAATAAATGCCACCAGAGTTTAAAAAGCTGTCAAAGTATTTAATAAGGATTATTTTAATCAGAGATTAAAAGTTGCTATTTCCTAAACCACTTGGGACCTATAATTCCTTTTGGGCAGGAATATTCTACAAGTGGGATGGAAACATCTAAAGACAGAGGACAGAATCATATGGAATAGATCCATCCTTTCATGCTGAACACATTTTGTATCTTCTTTTCTAGTTGTGCTTATATGTAACTTTGCAGAGAAAAATATTCCTATCTCTAGTTATATTCATACAGGTCTCCAGGCAAGCTGAAACTTTGACATGTGGGTGGTGCCATTCCTATAGTTACATACATGAAAATCCTCTTCATCTGTCATTTGCTGGATTGTAAATACAAATGTCAGGAATGGATGACAGTGTATTTGTCACCAAGAAACACAGCCATATGGACCAGTTTGATAAAAAAAAATAATTGGCATATCATGATGAGCTGCTAATAAAGGGGGAGAGAGAAACTTTTACAACTTGATCGTCATCCCCACTATGATTAATGGTGCTATCTTGACAAGGACAAAATTGCTAAAAATAAAAGATAACTGCTGCAGAACTGTGAAACACAGTGTGTATCTTTATGCCTTGGCAAGTCTCTCTCTTCATCCTGATAGACCAAATGAAGAAATATGACTTCTGCACATATAACTAGAAGATGTGATTCAAGGGGGCAGAAGGTAAAGTTTATATGCTGGCAATTAAATTCAATTAAAAAACACTTTTGATTGAATTCCCAGGAATTAAAAATACTATTTTAGGCAGTCTAGATTGTTCCAATCCAATCTAAGAATGATTTGTTTTCTTCTTCAGTGGGGGAGATAAAGAAAAGGAAAAGAATGGAGTCCAGTGATGTTTATGCATAGGGGAATGAAGACAATCCATGTATCACAGGTGATGTGACCACCTTTTGTGACAAGCAAAGTCAATAGGAAAAATAGATTCACTTATCAACTGGGTTACTAACTTAACAAGTTTGGCAAGAAAGATCATAAAAATGGGGGAAAATTCATTTAACAGCTGTGTCACTTAGCAACAGGCTCAATTGTAGTCATACGTTGAGAACTACTGTAAAGATTTACTAATAATCATCAGCCCATGACAGCTACAAATGTATAGAGTCATTAAGAAAGGAAGATACATTTATGTCAAGTGAGCATGGACAGTGCTTGTTCAATATGACTAATTTTAGTCTGTCCAATTTACTATCCATAAAATTGTACATGGTCCTAGGTAAACAGAAACAGAGCAAAATTTGCATGGTATTCGATGTGTGTATATGTGTAGGATTAAAAAGGGAAAAATTTAAAATACCATGTCAACAAATAAACAAAAGATAACAAAAACATAATTGGTAATCTAGATCTTGGGGTAAACAAATTGAGCATGTATAGCTTCGTTATCAGGAATAACCTAGATACCCTTGCCCAGATTATGCTGATTAGGTCTTGTGATTCTCCAACAATATTGGGAGACCAATTTTGTTTACCATCTCCCTGGACCTTTCAAAGAAACAGCAGCTGCAAACTGATAATTTCATGCTTAACGCAAATATATATGTTGGGTTTATAGAATATAATAAACAAAGTACTGCTGAATTTGACATATTTTCAAATCCCTCTCCTCCCACCAAACCTGCTTACCTTTTACATTTAGCATACATGTTCACAGACATGTTTACATGTTCACAGAAAACAATTAGGCAAAAATCCAGAAGAATAAATTATAGCATGCATTATAATTTTCTCATAATAATTTTTTGTTTGAGATAATTGCCTAATAATGAACTTTTCACATTTCTTTTATCAGATAGTCAGAAAGTTAAATTATGTCAGATCAGGATTAATGAGCAACCACTTGCAATACTGCATTTTAACCACCATGCCACCACAACTTATTTTTAATTAATGACTTCCTCTTTCTGTTTGTGCCAGAAACTGCTTTCCATGCCGCTTTCTTGAAGGAAGGATATTTACCCACCCCCACCTTTAATTCTGGCTTTCCCTTTTCCCTGTTCTTGCCAGGGGACTCTTCCTTGGTTATTTAAAAAAGTTTAATTTCTCACCCAGTTCGATCACACTCTTCCATTTCTTCTTTCCAGCGGATGCTGCCCAGCCTTGCAGCAGTTCGCAATGATCATTTTCCTTTTCTACCTTTTCTATTGCGGTATTCCTGGGATCAAGAGTGTCCCCTCCTTGATGATCATCCCACCAAGATAATTCAGCTCCAGATGGCCCACCAGCTGTCAGGATTTTGACAGATCACCCCAGACCCCCTAGGGATTCTGTCTTGTCACTGCGGCATCAGCCCCCCCCCCCCCCCCGCAAATTTGGCAATTTCATTTAAAATGGATAAAAGGGAATAAGCAGAAGTGGTATTCAGCAAGTTCTGACCAGTTCAGGAGAACCGGTAGTGGAAATTTTGAGTAGTTCAGAGAACCAGCAAATACCACCTCTGAATGGCCCTACCTCCACCTATTCTTTGCCTTTTGAGTCCCAGCTCGCTCCTATTTTGTTGCTCTGCACAGGAAAATGGAGCTGGAAAGCAGGTTAGTGGGGTGAGGAGGGAATGGGATTTTACAATAACCTTCCCCCAGGAATAAGGGAATGGAGATTTTACTGTATCCTGCCATGCACAGAAAGCCACGCCCAGCAAAACCAGAAGTAAAAAAATTTGAATCCCATCACTGGGAATAAGGTATTTCATATAGGTCAAAGCATGTACATTGATATTTCTTAGTAGCTTTGGAGAATGGGCTGTGGTGGTTTTGAAATAATATTGCTTACATTTGAAATTTATTAATAAAGCAAGATGTGGAACTTAAAAGATAATGCCTTTCTATCCCCAAAGTCATGTTGGTAACATAATGTGCTAGTTGACAATGGCTACTTTTTAACAAACAGCCCTTTGAGAAAAAGCATTCAATATCATTACACAACTAAAATTAGAAGTTCAAGCTTCCAGTGGGATGATGTAATAATATCACATTAATTATCACAGCACTTTAGCACTATGGGATAGCACGACCTTTTTAGTAATGCTGTATTGAAGTAACAAACTCAGTGGCAATGTAGTTAGGCATCATAATGAAGTTTTAATTTTACTCTTTAAAATCATCCTATAAAGCACTGGTTTTTAAAGATAAAAGTATATTTTCTAGCATTCATTAATAAAAACAACCCCTCCCTGTATGATCTATTTGATATATCTTTAACTATCAATCCTTGGAAACATTTGTTCATTGCTGTCCAAATATATTGTAAATATTGCTTAGACAAGTTTCATCAGCACCTATACAGAAAGTTCACTTCATTAAAATGCTCCAGAGATTTTTATTTGAAGGGATAGCAATTGTTTAAAATTTCATTCACAATTCATGTGAATTAAGTCCTTCAATTATGAAACCTAAAACAAAGCATGTGTTCTAGATCTACAACTCAGACATTGTTGTAACTGATGTTTCAGTGTATGCTTCATGACAAAATGGCAGGACTTCCATATGGACCATTGTAATGATCATACTGTGCAAGTGCACTCAAACCCCTATTACATGCACCTGGTTATCACATTTTTTTTGCTGCAAAACTATAGATTTTGCCTTTCATATATTCATAAAATACTTATCAGCTTCTCAGGAAAACATTTGAAAACAACCTACTCTCTAATAAACAATTTGGTTTCAGAAAAAAAACTATCCTGCAATCTGCAACTCTTATACTGCAAAAACATGTGGACTACACAACTCGATCAGGGCAAAGCAATAGACACAATCTAACATCGACTTCTGTAAAGCCTTTGATTCAGTGGTACACGACAAACTACTCCTAAAACTAAAAGCTATTCAATACCACAGATAATATTGCTACTGTTGTGTATGGAACTTGGTAGGCTCCAAGTTCCCTATTCTGATTGGCCATTCTCGGATTGGCCATTAGAGAACCAATCCGATTGGCCCACCTGATGGTGGAAACATTTAAAGTGGTGTCATTGGCCACAAGCCGTGAGCAAGCCGCTATAAAAAGGGCTGCCACGGCTTGGGCTCTTGTTCCATTACCATTGCTTTATTGAGTTAAATAAAAGAGTTGTTGTTGGAACCCGGTCTCACACAACTTATTTCCGAACAGAACAGCTACCCTTCAAAAAGACCTTGACTGTATATCAGAATGGTCAAACAAATGGCAACTTCAAATCTCAACAAACAAATGTTCTGTCTTACATATTGGCAAAAAAATCAGAAAATAAAATACAGGTTGAAAAGTCAAGATCTTATTGATGATACAAATTCTGTCAAGGACCTTGGAGTACTCATCTCTAATGATCTAAGTGCTAGAGCCCACTGTAACTACATAGGCAAAAAGGCATTAAGAGTTGTTAACCTAATATTACATAGCTTTTTCTCTGGTAATATTACACTACTAACTAGAGCATACAAAACATTTGCTAGACCAAGACTCGAATACAGCTCATCAGTCTAGAAACCATATTATGTATCTGATATTAACACAGTTGAGAAAGTCCAGAAATATTTCACAAGAGTGCTCCACTCCTCTACTCGTTGCAGAATACCTTATGCCACCAGACTTGAAATTCTAGACCTTAGAAAACCTAGAACTATGCCACCTTCGGTCCGATCTAAGTATAGTATATAAAATCATACATTGCAATGACTTACCTGTCAAACTTCAGCTTCAACCATAACAACACAAGAGCATACAATAGATACAAACTCAAGGTTAACCGCACCAAGCTTGACTGCAGGAAATACGACTTCAGCAACAGACTGGTCAATGTCTGGAATATGCTACCTGACTCTGTGGTTTCTTCCCCAAACCCCAAAAACTTTAACCTTCAACTTTCTACGATTGACCCTTTCCTAAGAGGTCTGTAGGGGGTGTGCATAAGTGCACCAACATGCCTACCGTACGTGTCCTATTGTTTCTTTTATTTTTCTTATATGCATCCATGTATAAATTACTGTGTTTTTACTTGTACCTATTATCTTGTAAGCACTTAACCAACCAAATAAAATAAATAAATAAATAAATAAATATGAGTTGAGACTATTTCAAATGTTACCCGATATCAGGAATTATTGTATGCTATTAGGTAAATTGTTGCCACTAACGCCTAATATGCTGATTTGCCTTCATTTTGGAGAAAAAAATGTAAATCTTTATGACTTATTTATAGAAACTGCAGGTTAAACAAGGATGGTAATACTTTAAATTGGATGCTTACTTACTAAAATGAAACTGTGCTTTGGAATAATAACACAGTAAAAAGAAATGTTAAATATAGCTACAAGGGATCATAGCCTCATTTCTACAAATACACAATAATAAACAACATCTAATAGTAATAACTAATCAACATCAGGTAAAAGAGAGAAGTGGGCAAAATAAAATTCATCACTTTGTCTCCTGTACAGTGGATTTTGACCAATAATGGTTTAGCTCATTAGACCTTGTGTCAAATTCAAGACCCATGGGCCGGATACAGCCTGCAGGGTGCTTAGATCTGGCCTATGGGGTCACCCTGTAAACACTGAAGGACCAGCCCGTGATGCCTCTGCCAGAGGCCAGGAGTTCCAGGACCAGTCCGTGGTACCTGTGCCAGAGGCCGGGCCTCTGCCAGAGACCATCACAGCCAAAAGTGGAGCTTAGGAGCCCATTTTCACTCGCAGAGCATTCAGGCCACCACAGATGCACCTGTCATGAGTGATGTCAAGCTGGCTACACCCACTCTAACCACACCCCCTACCTTCCCAAGGTCAAATGCAACCCTGATGGGGCCCTCAATGGAATTGAGTTTGACATCCCTGGTTTAGCTCATCACTTTTTAAATAATTGTTGTAAAAATTACCCCAGTGAGGTAAATTAGTTCTTGTGATAATACTACTATTAGATGCATATAGTGATGTGTATTATATGTACATATAGTAATAGCACATATTTTTAAGAAAGAAGTGACCTCCTCTGAACATGATCGCAAATTAGTTCCGGTATGTATGCAGGAATATTATACTACTGTAATTTTTGTCATCCAGTCAATAAGTCACTTAATTTTTCACAAAATTCTTCCTATTTTCTTCATTGTTGTTCTGCCAAATATACTGTCCATCATTCATAAGAAGCAGAGAAACAAAAAAAATTGTAACTCATTGTCACTGAAAATATTAAATACATTTAGTATGTCCCCTACTGTGTTCAACTTGTTCCATCTCATAAAAAAAAATCCCCCCTTTTTTTAATAGGTTGAGTCCTTGACATATTTAGTTCCCATTAGGATGAATTGTCTCTCTTTCTGGCAGTTTCTTTCATAATGTAAATGGTGTGTGAAGGAGACATATAATGTATTGGACCAAAAATGTTCCCCCAATTGTTTTGTTATTGGAACTTATAGACATAAAATATTACCTGCTGAAGGCAACTGGTGTAGTATAAGTGATGATACTGGTAGATTGATGTTGATCTATATAAGCTATGGCTCACATCAATAGAAATGTCCTTCAAAAAGCTATATATGTCTCATTATTCATTACCCACTAATTTATATTCATAAGTATAGCTCCAGGTACCATAAATTGCATTTTTTTCTGTTTTCCTAAAAGCTCTGAACATCTTATAGCACATTCTTGTCTCAGCAAATGGCACCTCTAGGCTAACAATTTCCTGGAGTAGTTATTGAATTGAATTGGCATCCTTCAGTCTCAAGAGACTGTGGTATTGTGCTATGAAACTGGTAACGGACATTTCTCATGTTGTTTCAATGCTGTATGCAAAGGTGGAGTGTCCTTTCCAGAGCATGAGGCCTGGATAATTTAATATGGAGGATAAACTATTGCCCAAGCAGCAGTTCCTCATAATTGAAATAGCCTAATGGAATGGCAGAGCCAATATGATTAGTTCCAGCTGCATCTCAGGACTTACCAGAACGTGATTGTACACAGTCACTAACTGCTTCTGGGATTCTGGCTTTGGATTTTACCTTGAGGTTGACTCCTGAAACCTTTTCTAATAATAGATATAGACAAAAGGCAGTGGATGTTTGAAATCAGAGTTTCCCTTCTCCTAGAAGATGGTTCTACAGTTTTATCTCTCATTGAGGCATAAAGCCCTCTTCTGCCTTCAGAACTGTTGACCATCTACTCCTATAACACTGGAAGAGGTCCTTATGAGGTGCTACCAGCCAGGCCAGCTTGACTAAGGTTTTTTAAGGAGGTATTACTCTTCTGGCACTTCTCCTCACTCCAGGACACCCAGCTTAGCTTCATTTGCAGTGTACATATGTACATGGAGTAGTTATTACTTGAATAGAAAATCTGGAAAATATCAGAGCAGTAGTAAACTAGACTAAAAGCCTGAAAAAGTTTCATGAAAGAAGGCAATGGTAAATCACATCTGTAATACTATCTGACAAACTGCAATGTTGTTCCTGTGTTTGCCTTTGAGTAACTTTTTGATTTCTGGGAACTTCCTGGACAAGTCCCTGCAGATTCCGTAATTGGCAACTTTTTGGAATTGATTGGCTATTGCCTTCTTCCCAGGTCTGAAAAGAATGACTGGCCCAAGGTCATCCATCAGGTTTATGCTGAGGTAAGAACTGGAACTCACAGTCTCACAGTTTCTAGCCTGGTGACAAAACTTTTACACCAAGCTAGACCAAACTAGGTCTCACTGTTGCCTTCTTGCTAGGACTAGCAGAAAGTGATGAGCCTAAAGCCCATGTCACACTGCACCAACAGATGGAAAGAGGATGTAAAACGGAGAGAAACACTTGCCATCCATTGGTTAACGCGATGCATCCATTTGGTACTCACTGCGTCCGTTTTTCATCCTCTCTATCCGTCCAGCATCCGTCCACTGAGGTTCCATCCGCTCAAAAAGTTTTGAGCTGCTCAAAACTTTTTGAGCGGGGAGAAGGCGGAGCTTCGTCTCGGTGCTACAGCTGAGATCTCGGGGCTCTGAGATCTCAGCTGATATTTTCACCCCTGGTCGGTCCTAACGGACCTAAACCGTCCCGTAGAGACGGGGATTGTGAAGGGCACAGTCCCAGGATCCCAGAGATATCGCAAATCTCTGGTTTGATCTGGGAGAAGCCCTTTTGCTGGCGGTGGAAAGGCAGCCTCCAAAGCTGCTGAAGTCGGGACAGCTCCGAAAAGAAAGTGGCTGGAGAGAGGGTGTGTCGGCTGGGTGAGAAACTTCTTTTGTATTGCAAATTGGCTGAGACCTGAAAGGATATCCTGAACAAAGAAGAAACCTGTGGCTTTATTTTTATTTGACTGGAATTTGTTTGAGCGGCGTTTTTTAAGTGATGTCAAATTGAGGCTTGGATTCTTTCCTTACTATTTTTTTTTCTCTTTTCTGAGGACTTTAATGTGACTTTGTAGGTAACCAGATTGAATTTTTTCTTATATATATTTTTATGTTTCTTTTGATTTTTTAATTTTCTTTAGGATAGAGGCCCCCTTTGTTTCTTCTGAGTTTTGTATACATTACTCTTTTTTCTGGCTGGGGGGGGGGAAAGTATTAAGAGACCTTGCAACACTGCCAACTAGAGGCTTGAAAGTACTTTATTTGAATTGGGGAGAAACGTATAAACACTCCTTCTCAAGGACATTTTAATGTGATAAGATGGAGGGAGAGCACAGAAAAATATTATTACAGGTGTTTTCCTGGACTTTTATCAATATTTCAACACTTGAGGCTTGGCTTTGAAGCTGCTGGAGAAGAGAGTCATAATAAGAGCCTTGGATAAATAAATAAAGTGCAGTGTGCAGTCCATATATATATATATATATATATATATATATATATATATATACTTGTGAAACCTCTACTCGCCAGCCTTTTTGTATATTTCAATTTTAGTAATATTTTTATTTTTGCTTTTTATTTGATCCTTTTTCTTCTTTGGTTTTTTGGGTCTTTTTATTATTGGATTTTTCCATTTTGGATCATAATTGACTACTCTATCAGATGGATTGAAGGTCAAAAAGAATTTGAAGTTTTTTGAAGCATTAAAATGAAAAAAAAAGTGAGAAAAAGAAGAAAGTGTTAAATGAAATAGACTGTGTGTATTTGGATTGCTTGGTGACTTTGGGACTTTTGGAAATTCTTATTTGAATGATTAAAATCATTTGGGTCGTTTAATTTTTTTCTTTTTTTTACAATGGCATTACTTATGGATGAACTGAAAATGGAATTTATAAAATATAATCAAGAGAAACAAGAAGGGAAGGATTCTTTTGGCTCTATTTTTCATTTTTTAGAAATGGCAATTTCTACATATGAGAAACTACAAGAACAAGAAGATTGGGATGAAGAAGAAACCATCCTTAATGAACAATCAACTTTATTTGGGGAAGAAAGGGGAAAGAGGAGAAAGAGAATAGAGAATTTAAGACTTAAAAAAACAACCAAAAAAGGGAAAAACAAGGTGAAAAGTGGACACAATATCAGAAAGCAAGAGAAAAGAGGAATACACAAGAGGGTGGAGATTAAGAGACAAGGGGGTAAAAAGGGTAGAGGGGAGAAACAAGGGAGGAAAGAAGGGAAGAGAAGCTACAAAGGTTTGAAACTAGATGTAAAGAAACAGATTTTATTTAGAGATAATGGGTAAACATATAACTGAAAAAGAGATTCTGCAAAGGTACATAAGATTGTGTTGTTGTATCTGTATTTGAAATAATGTTAGAAAATTGGAATAATATATGATTATAAAATGGGACAAAATATTTAATGTAACTTAGCGAATTTTTTTTTTAAATAAAATAAATGAAATTAAATAAGAGAGAATTGAATTAAAGAAAGTAACTAAGCAAAATCTATAAGTGTTCCCATAGAAGTATGATATTTATTTAGAAAGGATTGTCTAAAATGTTTAAGACTTAAATGAATATTAATTTTAATGATATAATTTCAATTGCTATGGATTGTTGTTTTAATTATATTATATATATAAAAAAAAAACTTTTTTCTTTCTGTTTTAAAATATTCAGTTTATTTTTAGAATGTAATACGCAGAATCCGAATGAAAATTATGTGTTATGTTAAGCTTTAAAATTAGGGGAAGGATAAGTATGACAAGGCATTATACTCCAATCAGTCATTACAGAAGAAATTTTGTGTTAATGAGAAAAAATAATAGACAGCTGAAACAGGACAGACAAAAGATATAAGTATAATGATTTAAATTGAGATGAAATAAATATAATAGAATTAAGAGAGTGAAAAGAGGGGAGAAGCTATATAGAAAATGTAAAATAGTAAATAAGAAATGGAATTGCTATATAAAAATAAGCATGAACTTGAATTTATGTCTGTACAAAAAGATGTAACTCGGGATCAAACTGCCGTCCAAAAAGATATTTTATGTTTTCTATGTTTTGTGTTTTGTTAGTATATGTTTGTTTGTTAAAAAATTAATAAAAATTTAAAAAAAAAAAAAAAAAAACTTTTTGAGCGGAAAATGTATCCAACGCGTCCATTCTGCATCCGCAACGCATACGGGGAACATCCGTTCTGCATCCATCGTCATCCGTTACACGTCCGCTACATCTGCTAGGCATCCGCTACTCATCCGCGCAACTCAAATCTGCTCCAGCAGAAAGCGGACACAGGGAGGAAGCGGAATGGATGCGGAACGGACGCGCAGCATCAGTAGCACAAACGGAGAAAGGATGAAAGTGGATGCAGCTCGCAAAGAAAGCATTAAAAACGGAAAAAACGTTCGCAGAGGGGACCTATCTCGGATATTAAGGATGTCTCGAGGATGCCTAGAGGATGCAAAAGGACACATAGGGGAAAACCTATATTGCCTGTAAAAAGGGGGAGCAACTCACCTGGATCTCACTTTCAGTCCAGCAGCTCTGCTGTGCAGACCTCTGCAGCCTTCATCTGCCTCTTGCTCTTCCACAGCATCCAGTCATGTCCACCATGGATCGTAACACAGTCCTTTTGGTAGCCACCATCGTTCTGCAACAGTGCGAAGCCCTCTACAGGCTCTTTCAACTGTTCTACAGGAAGAAAAGGAGGCGTCCAAGAAGTGTCTGGGTTCAAAGATGGATCAGGAGATGAGCAGAGTACGGACTCTATAACAAGCTGATGGTGGAGCTGAGGAATGAAGACACTCGTGCATTCCAGAACTTCATGAGGATGCCTCCAGCCATGTTTGACGAAGTTGTGGAGCGGCTGACACCCAGGTTGACCAAGCAGAGCACCAACTTCTGGCCCAGCCTGGACCTTGGGCTCAAGGTGGAACTGACTCTGCGCCACCTGGCCTCAGGGACCACGTACGGGAGCATGCAGTACAGCTGAAGGGTGCCACACAACACCATCAGCATTGTGGTCAGAGAAGTGGTGCAGGCCCTCATCAAAGAATACCTGGAGGAGCTCCTCCAGTGCCCCTCCACTGAAGAATGCTGGAAGAAAGTTGCAGAGCAGTGGTATCAGAAGTGGAACTTCCCCCACACCGTTGGAGCCATAGATGGGAAGCACATGGCCTGCAAAGCGCCAGCCAAGTCGGGGTCCACTTATTTCAACTACAAGGGCTTATTCAGCATCATCCTCTTTGCCATGGTCGATGCTGACGACAAGTTCATGTACATCGATACTTCAGGCAACGGCTCATCTTCAGATGCCCAGGTATACAACGCCAGTCACCTCAAGGAGGGGCTGGAACACAAATCATCATGGGCTTCCCAGATCCAGGCCCCCTGCCCAACGACATGCAAGATGTGCCCTACTTCATCGTGGGGGATGACGCCTTCTCCCTCAGAACCTACCTCATGAAGCCCTACACTTCAAGATGCCTCACCCGTGAAGAGAGGATCTTCAACTACAGGCTGTCCAGGGCAAGGCGTGTGGTGAGAACACTTTGGCATCCTGGCCAACAGGTTCCAGGTACTTCTCACCACCATGCAGCATCGCCCAGAGACCGTGAGGAACATCGTGGAAGCTTGCTGCATCCTGCACAATCTCATGCGCACCCGCTATCCAGTCTTGCAGAACAGGCTCGTGGACCTCCAACAAGGCAATGGGGACATGGAGCCTGGGGAATGGAGGCAAGGGCGAAACCTGATCGACACTGAGGATGTGCAAGGCCCCAAAAGAGCCTCACGTGAAGGGAAGAAGCAGCGCAACCTCCTGAAACACTGGTGCAACTCCCCAGCTGGAGCAGTGGAGTGGCAAGACAGGATGATAGATGATTAATGGATGCTTCCTTCAGCCTATCTCATCACACTGATGAGATTGGGCCATGTATGTTGGGTGGGCCTACAATGAACAGGGCATTTAATAAAGAGTTGTGTTTGTGTTCAAATGTGTGGATCAATGCTTACATTGTTATTGATAATGAAGGGCCATAGGTGTGGCAGCTGTGAGGGTGGACCATACAGTCCCACTATGCTTGCACTGGAGGTTTATCAATCCCACAACTATCTTAACCCATCCCAAAGGTATCCCTGCCCATCCCACAGCTATTACCCATTCCACAGGTATCCCTGCCCATCCCACTGCTATCCTTACCCATCCCACAAGCATGCAAAGGCTTAAACCAATTCTAAAAGTTTCCACCAAGACTTTATTAACAAAAAAAAATGAAGCAAGTGTGTGAAGCAAAGATAATCTTTATTAATAAAAAAGCTGTAAAAGAAAAATGACCAAGTCAAGTGTCCAAATAAAGTCTACAGGTAGCCACCCAGTCTTTGGCACTCTTCTCTGTCACTCAGAGGTGTGCCCAGTCTCATGGGTGAAGGGTCCAGGTGCTGTGGAGGTGGCTGCTGCTGGA
>BLBF01000002.1:94095860-94129562 GCA_015471245.1 Laticauda colubrina
ATTATTTCACCTAAACCAGTTAGGGTGAACAATGTTATCCCTAACAAAGAGACTACTAATATGGAAATGCCAGCATAAAATCTTGTCTGAGGAACTAAAACACGAACTTAAAATGCTTTCTTAAAAAATGTAATCTTTTATTATATAAGCCCCATACTTGGCCTTTGAATATTGTATTAGAGGTACAATCCTCCCAAAATAAAATAGAATTCTAGTCTAGGACAAAACTAATCTTAAAATGTTCTAAATTTAAATTTTATTTATAATACTGGTAATGTGATTATCCATCTTGAAAATTACATTTTGACAGAAGTTGTATTCTAGGCTTTAGGGAACCATATGTGAGTCTAGCTGTCAAATTCTCCATCTCTGCTGCAACATTTAACTGGATGCCTGCAGATGTGTACCCTGTAAATAGTTCCAAGAGAATATTGAATAAAGTTAAGCATAATTCAGAAATGAAAACTCTTTGCTTTTACCTCTATCTTGTTAATTGCCTGTGTCAGCTGGTGCTCCATTCAAAATTCAAGAAAGAAATACTTAGACTCCATTAATTAGAGAAAAGATATTTTTTACTAGAAATCAATTGGTAGCAACAAAAGAATTCTGAATCTGAGAAAATGGGTGCATAAATCACATATACAAAGTGATGGCAACGTTCCCACCCCCAATAGTTCAATTGGCTCATCCAATTAAAAGTTGTGTATATCATCATGTGGGCATCTCCAGGTGGTGATGAGGCCTCTGTCTGTTGACCTTGACATATTTTGGTAAAGAGTTGCAGCTGTGCATAGCATAGGATAGAAGCTTAAGCAAGAACCTTCCTCCCCCAAATTATACAGTTCTGTTTTGTAACATCTCCAGCTCACTTCCTCTAACCATATTCCCCCTCCTCTCCCCTGTTACTTATGACAGCCAAAAGATGCAAAGCAAAGGGAGAAAAGGAGAAAATCTTGAAGGCTGACAGCCTGTAAGTGAAGGTAAAGAGTAAAAAATAAAGTCAGACACCATGTACCTACTACATACTATAACATGATAAAAGGTGTGCTACCTAAGATGGATATTCCAAGGATTGTTATTGCTGATGTTTTCACAGCTAATCAATAACAATGGCATCCTGTTACTTTTAATCTAGAAGAAAGAGGAAATAACTGTATTAATAAAGCCCCAACTTAATTAAACTGTTTTTTTTTAACTTTCAGGAAAGGAGCCAACTATTTAGAAATTTGCATAGGATAGAGGACTTGCAACCTGCTATCGATAAAAGTATACAGTATCTCCACTCACAACCCTACAAGCCAAGTGACTTTAAACTTGGACTTCAGGCAGGAATCAAAGGGATTCTTTCCACTATTCTAGGTCTTTTAGTTCTCAGGAAGAAGCCCCCCCCTCCAAAAAAACAACAACTACTCATCAGTGAGGGAATACTTGCCCTTCCCCACATCCTCAATTTTGAAGTGGAAGCAACCAAATATTGATTTAAATTGTTCCTATTTATGGCCCCTAATTCTTATGCATGCTTCACCCCCCACCATTTTTACCATTTGGAGATTATCTGATTAAAACTGTGTAAATGCAAGTTAGCATGTCCACTATTCTTGCTTTATTATTCATGCTTTAAGGTTCTTTCCATGAGTCTCTGTTCACAATGGTTTGAAGAAAAATATTTGTTTCTGAATTCAGCTGTGCATTAAATAGAGCCATTGCAGTATGAACGCAGGTTCTCAACTCAAGAATTCTATTCTTCAAGAAATGTGTGTTCAGAATGATTTAAATAGATATCTAATGGAAGGGTTAATCACAAATCAGTGGAAAGATGCAATCGATCAGATTTACGAGATGACACATGCAAGGTTTATCAGTTCATCTAACTTTAGTTTCCAGGAGATGGCAGTAGGAGATAGAGTTTTCTCATTTGTTGTCCATTCAAGTCTATTCGTGTATACATATGAACACTGGGCCAATGTGAAGCAATGTTTTTTTTATTTTCAACCAATCAGTTTGGGCTGCAAGATATCCTAATTTTTCGTGAAGTCATATTCGACTCATCATGACCCCATGAACAATGTTCCTTCAGTCCTTCCTGTCCTCTATCACCCACCTGAGTCCATTTAAGCTCATGCCAACTGCTTCAAGGAGTCCATCCAGCCATCTCATTTTCTGCCATTCCCTTCTTCTTTTGCCCTCAATCATTTTTTTGCCTTTTGGTACTGTCCATGGGCTTTTCATGGCAAAGATCCTGGAGTGGGTTGCCATTTTCTTCTCCAGTGGATCATGTTTTGTCAGAGTTCTCTGCCATGACCTGTCCATCTTGGGTGGCCCTGCATGACATAGCTCATAGCTTCACTGAGCTACGTAAACCTCTTTGACATGACAAGGCAATGACATATGAAGTTCATTTTAGCAAAAGCAAAAAAGCTGCCCCATTTATTTTGGGGATGTTAAATCATTTCAGGCTAATGTTGTGACAGTTGTCGCCTCTCGAACTTTCCCTTCTGTGTTGGCTGAAGTGCTTTCAACCTGCACAATTTTGAGATTGTTCATCTCATATTTCTAAACAATTTAGCATGTAAAATCTATGCATGCAGCTAAACCTCTGGGCTAAGTAACTCATGCCGGGTTACACTCATACAGTGTAATTAAAAACCAGAGAAAAATTGATGCATCCTGTAGTGGTTGAATATAAAACTACTCTAATGCAAGTGATGTACCTACAGAATTATGTGCATCATCAAGTCTGTCAAGTAAGGCTTTCTGAGCTAATTTAATCAAGAGAACCATGGTGTGATAACAATGAGTTAGACTGCTCAGCATATTTTTGCTGCCCTTTAATGGGCATCTGGATTTTACTAGCCCATAAATCAATGAAGTTTATGCACTGAAGACTGATTTGAGATCTAAAATTTAATTAAATAATTTGCTTAAAATCTATTAAAAGGATTTAAAAATGTCTCTTAACAATTATAGCAGCATTTTTTTTTTCATTTTAAAAAAGTAAATTGACTTACATCAGGTGAGAACTACACAATATATATTATAAGCATGGAGATAAAACAATGGGATAATTTCATTTGCTAAAGTATCAATATCCATGTTCTACAGGATAAGATACCTTGAAAGAATCCCTCCAGTTTTGGAACTGGTATTTAAGGTTAGACTACTTGATTAGTTGTTAGTTGTCTATCTGCTTCTGATTTGGAAGATGAAGTGCATTGCTCAGATTTCTGACATATGCTATTCATTTGTTGGAATTGTTTGAAATTTGGACAACCATATACATGTTATAAATAAATAAATGCATTTGGCTTGTTATTTTTAACTTTCTCTAAGCCAACCCGAATTGCATGTGTAAGATAGAATGCTATATTAATTGCTAAATAAATACATGGGGATTATTCTATTTGAAATAACTCTGGCCAGGGGATCAATATATCAAATTTCATTCTAATGAATAAATAATAATAGAAGATAAAGTATATTAACCAAAACTTGTTCCATACATTTTGATTATATCAAAGATCTTCTCTGTATGCTGATTTATCTCAGGTGTGTTACTTTTTTATAAAGCTGTGTTGTACTTGATGAACTGTCAATATTGGGAATCAACATTTAGTAAAGAGATCAGGTAATAATTAACATGATTACATATACTTGAATAGTGTTGTTGTTAAAAATTAAAAAGTTAAAAAAAGATAGACCAGACGTTCTGTTTTGGATGATACTACAATTTATTTCAGGAAAAGTTAATCAATTTATATTGTATTAGAAGCAATTATCTTAGATATTTGTCATGTTTCATAGATTTTTAACAGGAAAAAAAATACATGGCTAATTATGGAGAAAAAACAAGAGTATTGTTTCAATGGACTAGATCAATATAAAACAATATTTTCAATATTTTCAGTATTGCAGAAAAAGGATTGAATTTGGATTGGATAACATTGCTTACTGCTTCAAACAATATGAAAATATATTGCAACAGAAAGTCTGATGACCTTTTATAGATTCTACTTTTGAAATGAGCTTGCAAAATTTGTTCAAGAGATGATATCTTGCTGTATTCTTTGGCCAAAAATCTCTAAATGGTCAGTATCTTGAATCTTCTCCTTGTCTTTATGCTATAGAGAAGGAACCTATGGATATATAGATATGATTATATTATAATGATAGTCATAATTATGTTGAATAAGCATTTCTTTTGGAAGAATTTGAAGTTGTTTTGTTTTAGAATTGCATCAAAATATATTCCACTATAATAAATTATGAATAATCTCACATGCTGACAACTAATTGTATGACTTCAGGCAATATTTGGTCTCCAGACACTAGACCAAATTTCTGCTTATATTCAGATGATTTGCATCATGATGCTATTATGCAATTTATGTAAATGGAGTAAGTTGTATAAATTTGAATTTTTTGCATATCGTTTGGTATTCAGTGGATATTACAGAATAACAGATGCCCATAAGGTAGAAATAAACTATGAGGAAAAAGAATGGTGATACAGACAAATGGAAGTAACTAGGTATTTGGTATAGAATGCTATTTACAGTCTCTTCTCCAGCACTATTTAGATTTATTTTTTTTACAAATAATTTCATGGAAATTAGTTTTTATCAGCAAATCTAAGCACTTGAAACCTTGTTGCATCGAAGATGTGATCCAAGTTAGAGGGCATGATTAGCAACATGGACTCCTCACAGTAACAGTGACCATTTTAATTTATTTCAATGATTTGGAGAAATGCAAAATTTCTTTGAGTAGAGAGAAAAATGGCTTCTCTCTACTGATATTGTAATTACTGTATACACAACAGTGTAAAATCACTGCTGCCAGTTTTTTGCTGGTGTTGGCCTTCATATGCATTGGATATTTTTGAATTAGATAAGTTCTAGCAGTCATTAACTAGTTGTTGATGCCTCCTTTGTGCAATATTTCACTAAGCTTTAGCTGTAATTGGATATAAACTATTCAGGTATTTGAACTAAAAGCCATACAACTGATCATTTCCAAGAGATGCGCACTCAATTTTTAACCATTTTTGTTGTTGTTGTTGTTGTTGTTGTTGTTGTTGTTAAATTATTTTAGCGAACCAGCACTTTTATTATAGTCCTTTTGAGTTTTCCATAGATCATTCCAAATTCAGATTGTTTCCTTTTTGTTTGGTTTTCCATTTTCAGAATTTCTGTTGACATTTATACTTTGGTACAATTGCCTATGGTTTGACTGAAATAAGTGATTTTGCTTAAATTGAATGATTTGTGCTCATAGCATTCACTTTTCCCAGTTATTGCAGTTACTTGTTGCTTTATTATTTCCAAAGCTTCTTCATTATTGTCTGCTAAACCAATATAGTTTATTAGACTTGACTTCATCCTTACATTCTTCACTTTTTGTACTTTCGTGTTCTTTAAATTACTCACATTTGATTTTCATTTCTCTCTTGCAGGCTAATTGTATTTCTTACTGCTCCTCTAATGCACAATTGTTACTAGTTTTCGTACCATTGTTTGTAGTCATTCAGTGCAATCCTTTTATAGCAGCTAACCAGATTTTTCACTGTTTCTTCAGCTTCTTTACAAAATGGCATTTGCTATCTGTTGCTGTCTTCTCAATTCTCGCTTGTTTATTTAGGCTTTGTTCTGTGCAGCTTTGTGGTCTCTTTCTTCAACTTTACTGCTCTTAGCCATTGCCATGTCTTATTATTATCTGCTTTATGTGCTATTTTTTAATGTACTGACCATTAAATATTTTTCTTTTAATGTTTTCGATTTCTATTTTCTATTCTTCATTTGATCTTTCTTGTAGGTTGGTTTGATCTGTCCAGTATGCACTAAAGGGTTCTGGAATACTGGCCTCAGTTCTTCTCAGTCCTTTAGCTGTTCTTGCAGTGCCCTATTTTCTTCTTCTTCTACTTGAGGTACTTGTAACATTCTACACCTATCCTTTTTCCTTAGTAAATACAGCTTGACAAGAACACTGTGTGTATGAATGACAGTGCCTCACTGGAGTATTATTATGTATTGTATAATAGATCACATAGTCAGCCAGATGTTCACATTGCATTTGGCATTTTTATCCATGACCTCTGAGTTCTTTACTATGATTTTTTTATTGCATCAAATACAGGTGACCCAAATATCATGAATGCTAGATTTCTCATCCCTCCTACCACATCAACAAAATGGGAATTTTCTGATGGAATCCAAGAGGAAAAGGATAACATACTACAAGAGACCACCATGAATGACAATTTAATTTCTTTAAAGAACCCATTTAAATTTATATCTGCGAATAAATCTCAAAATGTACTATCTCGTGAATAAAATGTCCTTGGTTTAAAATTATTTTGTTGGTTTACATTCATGAGTAAAAGTTGTAAGGCCTTATGGAAAATGTCTGCAGGTTTTATTATTTCATCTAATGTCTCAAAACTCTGCCAGCATACTTTACTTATGATGATCTGAACTTTTATTCAATAATTTGAACATGCTAGTATTTTAAAGTTCATCTTTTTCTCCTCTGCATGTTAGTTTAACTGGAAGATGTCTGAAAGTTTAAATTGAGATTTCAAGTGCTGCTGAACTTTGGAATTACTTTATCAGATAAATTATACCAGCAGGTCTATTCCAGTGAAAATGCTAATTATTACTAAAGTCCAAATGGAAATTGAGTTTTCAAAATGCAATAAAAACAGATTTGCTAAATATTTTTATAACATTCTCTTTAAAATGTCATAAAATTTTACGATACTAATAATTCTTCTTTTAAAAGAATTATGAATTACAAACAAGGCATATTTCATCTTTGACAAAGTTGTTGAAGGTTGTTTTTACAGCTAGTAATAGCAGAAATTTCAGCACCCCATTGTCTGCAAATGTGGACCATCAATCATAACCTTAATTTAAAAAATAAATAAATATTCAATCAACCTATTTCTATTTTGTCTTTACTAGGAATCCCATACCACCTAGATCATAGATGTCAAAGTTAATTGTTTATTTATTTTTGTCAATTGTTTACAAGATAACAGGTATAAGTAAAAACATAGTTATAAATACATGGATACATATAAGAAAAATAAACAATAAAATAAACAATAGGACAGGGATGGTAGGCACATTGGTGCACACCGCCTACAGACCTCTTAGGAAAGGGGTGAGGTCAATAGTAGACACTCTAAGGTAAAAGTTGTGGGGTTTGGGGAAGAAACCACAGACTCATGTAGAGTATTCCAGACATTGACCATTCTGTTGCTGAAGTCGTATTCCTGCAATCAAATTTGGTGCAATTAACCTTGAGTTTGTATCTATTGTTTGCTCCTGTGTTGTTATGGTTGAAACTGAAGTATTCATTGACAGGTAGGACATTGCAATGTATGATTTTATATGCTATACTTAGATTGAAACTAAGGTGGCATAATTCTAGGTTTTCTAGGTCTAGAATTTCGAGTATGGTGGCATAAGGTATTCTGCAACGACTGGAGGAGTGGAGAACTCTTCTTGTGAAATATGTCTGGACTTTCTCAACTGTGTTAATATCAGACACGTAATATCAGACACGTAACGCAGACTGATGAGCTGTATTCGAGTATTGGTCTAGCAAATGTTTTGTATTCTCTAGTTAGTAGTGTGATATTACTAGAGAAAAAGCGATGTAAGATTAGGTTAACAACTCTTAACACATTTTTGCCTATGTAGTTACAATGGGCTCTAGTACACGGATCATTAGAGATGAGTATTCCAAGGTCCTTGACAGAGTTTGGATTGTCAACAAGGTCTCGACTATTCAATCTGTATTTTATTTTCTGATTTTTTTTGCCAATATGTAGGACAGAGCATTTATTAGTTGAGATATGAAGTTGCCATTTGTTTGGCCATTCTGATACATAGTCAATATCTTTTTGAAGGGTAGCAGTATTGTCTGTGGTGTTGAATAGCTTTACATCATCAGCAAAGAGAATCAAAGCAGTTGCTCTTGATATGATCACAGAGGTCACTTATGCACAGTATGAAAAGAGTTGGTCGTAGAACACTGCCTTGGGAGACACCACTGTTGACAGGTACAGAATTTCACAGGACGCTCCCAATTTTGACCATTTGTTGTCTGTTTGACAGGAATGCTTCTCTCCAGTTATGCAGGTGTCCAGAGATACAGTAAGATTTTAATTTTAGGAGTAGTTTGTCATGTACCACTGAATCAAAGGCTTTACAGAAGTCTATGTAGATTGTGTCTATTGCTTTGCCTTGATTGAGTTGTGTAGTCCATTTTTTTTTTTTTTGCAGTGTAAGAGTTGCAGATTACATGATAGTTTTTTCCTGAAACCAAATTGTTTATTAGAGAGTAGGTTGTTTGTTTCTAAGTGGAGGATGATGGATTGGTTAATAATTGATTCCATGACTTTACAGGTGATGCAGCATAAAGAGATTGGTCTGTAATTTTCAACTAGGCTGGGGTCTCCCTTTATAAAGATGGGGATGACCGTGGCTTATGACCATAGTTTTGGCAAGGAGGTGGTCCTGAAAGATTTTTCAAAGATTATGCTTAGAGGTTCGGCTATGGCAGTGGATAGCTTTTTAAAGAAGTAGGCATATACTCCAGTCCAATAGATAAAGATGGTTTGAGATTGAGTAGTGCTTTTTCAACATTGTCTTCTGTAAAATCGATATGTATTAGATTATTGTAATTGTCTGTGGGTCAAGTAGAAAATACTGGGCATGATCCATTGTTGTTTACAAATACTGAGCTAAGGAATGTGCTTTAATAGTGTTGTCATTGCAGTCATTACCATTAGATCCTTTCAGGGGTGGGATGGACCTTGAGTCTTTTTGTTTGTTGTTTAGAAAATTGTAGAAAGTGTGGGTAGAATTGGTGTATAGAAGGTTTTCTTCTTTTTTAATATAATAATTGGTGCATTCAGTTTTAATCCGGTGGCATAAATTTTTGTATCAGCTTTTGAAGTTGGCAACGTGACCAGATTTGTTTTTCCACCAAAGTGATTTCTTTTCAGAATGAGATTTCCTTATTGTTATTGTTTTTTCTGGTTTTCGGAGTTGTTAATGGTCCATATAGTTTAATGACTCTTTTGACTAAATTAAAAATATGTTGTAATGGTCTTCTCCAGTATTGCATCCAGAGAATAGAAATTGCCAATAAAGGGATGAGATCATTGTTTATAAGATCATAGTTGCTTTTTTAGAAGTTATAATTGGGGATTACGTCATTGTGATGATGTTTGTATGGACGTATGTTGAGAGAAAAGTGAATCATGTTGTGGTCACTGTTGGAAAAGAGTTATTTGATTTCTATTCCATAAATTGAATTCAAACTATTGCAGAAGATGATATCAAGGCAGTTGTTAAGTCTAGTGTTGTTGGTTACTGATTGTTCTAGTCCCAGATTTGTTACTACAATGTAGAAGGTTGCATGTGTGGGTTCAGTTGTACATTTGTTTAGGGTCCAGTTAATATGAGGTAGATTGAAGTCACCAAGAAAGACAAAAGCATGTGGGCAGGATGCTGCCCAAGTTAGTAGTGTATTTAGCTTGTTTGCATGTTTGATGTCATAATCAGGGGCTCTGTAACATAGTACGAACCAAAATGTGATATTTAAGGACAGTTCACAGATGATGGTCTCAGGAATAGCAAGCTCCTGGGTAACTTGGTTGGGTTTTAGATGTAGGGACATTTTATAGAAGATAGCAACACCACCTCCTCTACGGATTTCATGATCTGATCGGTAAACATGATGATCTCTTACTGTGGTAATGGAGTCAGGGAAAGATGCGTTGAGCCATGTTTCACAGACAAATATAATGTTGAATTTAGCCATATTTAGTAAGAGGAGAAATTCAGGTATTTTATTTACAAGGCTCCTTGCATTGAGTAACTTGCATTTAAGGCCAGTTGTGGTTGGAATAGAGGTAGTTAGGGGTGTGTGTGCCTGGTTTTGAGTGATGTTGGATTGGATGGGGTGGAGTCAGATGGTGTCAAATGATGTGATGTATCGTGATGTGTTTTGCCTTTGCAGAGCCAGGGTGAGCATGATCTGCACATAATGCATCTGGCCTGCAGGCTGCCAGCTTGACATCCCTGATCTAGATGCTTAAAACTGTAGCATGATTGATGTCTAAAAGCAACTCCAGGAATGGGAATAAGAAAGGGAAAGATTGAACGTTTATAAAATTGACCATTGAAAGCAAACTCTTTCTTTATCTTCGCCATGAGTTTGAATCATTGTGGATGGTGCAGGAAGAATCTCTATGCCATAAATATTGGATTTCTTAAAGTCAGCAATGAAAGCACAAGTTTTTAAAGAATGCTGGATTCCATTTCACAATATTGTCTTCACTCTAGTTTCAACAAATAGCTTGCTTTAATCAACCAGCCAACCTTGTAGTTGAAAGTCTCCTTCAGAATGAAATTTACTTATTGTTTACAATGTTAAACCCATGAAGTCAACCAAACATTAAAAGTTAAAAAATAAAATTACAAATTAATAATAATAAAAAGTTACATTTAACCTCAAATACCCACATAGTATAGCCAACATTATTGGAGGCAAACCAAGACCTCTAATGTTGTCCTGATAATTTGTAAGCTTAATAGAATGAAGCGTACTGTTAAGTGTACTATAATACTTAAATTACAGTACATTTATAGTACTATTTATAGTATTCCTTTTAGCCAACATAATTTTCCAAGGACACTATGCAGTTAAATGTCTAAGGAAGATTTTCTCCTTGTTTCGGTGGTTCTTTAATAAAGCTTCCTCATTCATCAAGTCCCACTACAACCACTGTTGCTATTACTCTATAAAGCCCATGTCCCACTGCACCAACGGATGCAAAGAGGATGTAAAATGGACAAAAAAGCTTGCCATCCATTTGAAAACGCGATGCATCCGTTGTGTACTCACTGCGTACGTGTTTCATACACTCTACCCGTCAAACATCCATCTACTGCTATTTCATCCGCTCAAAAAGTCTTGAACTGCACAAAACTTTTTGAGCGGATGAACTTTCCATCGCGTACGATATACATCCACGACACATAAGGGAACAAATGTTCTACGTCTGTTGTCATCTGTTAAACGTCCGCTGTATCCTCTCGCCATCCTCTGGACATCCTCGCAACTCACATCCGCTGCAGTTAAAAATGGAAAGAGGGAGGAAGCGAAAGATACACGGAACGTCCACACAGCGTTAGTAGCACAGAAATAGAAAGGATGTAAGCGGATGCATCTCGTATATAAAGCATTAAAACAGACAAAACATTTGTATATGGGATGTATCTCGGATATTTAGGATGTCAGGAGTATGCCTAGAGTATGTGGAAGGACACCTAGCGGAAAACTGACATTTCCCATAAAAAGGGGGAGGAAATCACCTGGATCTCACTATCAGTCCAGCAGCCATGGTGTACAGACCTCTTTACTCTTGCTCTTGCTCTTCCACATCATCCATTGATCTCCACCATGGATCATCACACACTCCTTATGGTAGCTGCCATCATTCAACACCAGAACCAAGCCCTCTTCAGACTGTTTCACCTTTTCTACTCAAGAAGAAGGAGACGTCCAAGAGCTGTGTGAGTCCGACGATGGATTGGGAGAAGAGTGGAGTCTGGACTCTATGACAAGCTGATGGTGGAGCTGAGGAATGAAGACACTCGTGCATTCCAGCACTTCATGAGGATGCCACCAGCCATGTTTGACGAAATTGTGGAGTGTCTGAGACCCAGGTTGACAAAGCCAAGCACCAACTTCCATCCCAGCCTGGACCCTGGACTGAAGGTGGCACTGGTTCTCCACCAACTGGCCTCTGGAACCCCATACAGAAACATGCAGTATGCCTAGAGGGTGCCACACAACACCATCAGCATTGTGGTCAGAGAAGTGGTGCAGGCCATCATCGAAGAAAACATGGAGGAGCTCCTCCAGTGTGCCACCACTGAAGAAGGCTGGAGGAAACTTGCAGAACAGTGGTATCAGAGGTGGAACTTTCCCCACACTGTTGGAGCCATAGATGGGAAGCACGTGGCCTGCAAAGCTCCAGCCAACTCAGGGTCCTCTTATCACAACTACAAGGGCTTCTTCAGTATCATCCTCTTTGCCATGGTTGATGCTGACTATAAGTTCATGTACATCGATGCTTCAGGCAACGGGTCAGTTTCAGATAGCCAGGTAAACAACACCAGTGACCTCAAGTATGGGCTGGAATGCAACCTCATAATGGGTTTTCCAGATCCAGACCCCCGACCCAATGACACACAAGATGTGCCCTACTTCGTCATGGGTGATGACGCCTTCTCCCTCAGAACCTACCTCATGAAGACCTACAGTTCCACATACCTCACCCGTGAAGAGAGGATCTTCAACTACAGGCTGTCCAGGGCAAGACGGGTGGTGGAGAACGCCTTTGGCATCCTGGCCAACAGGTTCCAGGTACTTCTCACCACCATGTAGCATCACCCAGGGACTGTGAGGAGCATCATGGAAGCTTGCTGCATCCTGCAAAATCTCATGTGCACCCGCTACCCAGTGTTTCAGAACAGGCTTGTGGACCGTCAACAAGGGAATGGGGACATGGAGCCTGGTGACGAAACCCGATAGACACTGTGGATGTACAAGGCCCCAACAGAGCTTCATGTGAAGGGAAGAAGCAGCGCAACCTCCTGAAATACTGGTACAACTCCCCAACTGGAGCAGTGGAGTGGCAAGATAGGATGGTAGATGCTTCATGGTTGCTTCCTTCGCCTGTCTCATAACACTGATGAGATTGTGCCATGTGTGTTGAGTGGCCCTGTAATGAATAGGGCATTAATAAAGAACTTTGTTTATTTTGAAATGTGTTGATCAATGAATAAATTGTTATTGATAAAAAAGGTCCATATGTGTGGCAGCTGGGAGGGTGGACCATACAGTCCCACTATGCTTGCACTGGAGGTTTATCTATTCTACATCTATCCTTACCCATCCCACAGCTATCCTTACCTATCCCACAACTATCCTTTCCCATCCCACAGCTATCCTTACCGATCCCACAACTATCCTTACATATCCCACAAGCATGCAAAGGTTTAACCCTTTTTTCAAAGTTTTCACCAACACTTTACTAAGTAAATAAAATGAACCAAGCGTGTGAAGCAAAGATAACCTTTATTAACAACTGTCTTAAGTAAACTGTATGACTTTATTAAAAAGGCAAAATGAACCAAGTGAAGTGTCTTTAAGCAAAGATAAAGTGAACAGGTAACAACTCAGTCTCTGGCACTATTCTCAGTCACTCTGAGGTATGTCCATGGTCTCAGCTGTCGAACGGCCAGGAACTGTGGAGGTGGCTGTGGCTGGAGTGCTGGTCTGAGGCGCCATTGCGGTGCCTGGTCCTGAGAGTACAATGGGGGATGGTGTGTTCAGGAAGCTCTCAGAGAGCTGACTCAGTCCCATGAGGTTGAGAGGCCCTTCCTCATGGACCTGGGATGTCAGGCACAGTACTGAAGACAGATTTTCTGTTGAGGGGCTTGGCTGTGGAGGAAGGAGGAGTGTAGTGGGGCTGTCTGGTTTGCAGCTGGGTCAGGTGAGGCGTCTGTGGCGTGCAATGTACCTGGGCCTGGACTGGAAAGGAATGCCTCTGCTGTGGGAAGTCCTGGTACTTGTAGCCTTGGTAGGTGATGGACTGTTGAAAGCCATGGAAGGGCTGTGACATCTCCAGGGGTGGAGGAGCAGTCCTGGACTGGGTAGGAGCAGGTTCAGCTGGGCCTGGAGGATGGTGTAGCAGTGCTGTGATTTTCTCCTTCATCACCTGGTACTGGGCCTCAGGCAGGTCCATGAGGGTCTTGCTCATGTACGTGATGAAGGGCTTGCAGTTCGAGGATGGTATATTGCTGTGGACCAGCTGAGAGAATAGATCTGTGCTGGTCTTGATCGTGTCCCTGATCTCCAGCAGAACAGTGTGACTCTGGCCCTCCAGTCTGCCTCTCTGCCTGCTTTCTGTGGAAGTGGAGCTGGGAGTGGGTGTGGATTGCCTCTGGCTGCTGCTTCTTCTTGTTCTATTTGAGACAGGAGATCGTCCATGTCCTCTGGCATGGGGAGTGCAGCTGTCGGTGGGGTCTCTGCCGTGGGGCCCTCCAAAGACACCTGCCTGAACATGGTAGCGGTCTCCTGGCTGGAAGAGGAGTGGCTCTCTGTGGGCTGTCTGAGGGAGAGGGTTGACAGAGAGGCTGCTCCAAGGTGGTGGACCTCACCCTCTAGGAATGACCATGATGTACATCTCGCCACTTGGCCATGATGTACATCTCCCAGTCAGTGAGCTTGACAGCGGCCTGGCCAGATTTCTTGAGGTGCAGCTTGTCATACCAGGTGTGCCTGTGCTTCCACCATCCCAGGAGTACATCTGAAGTGTAGCCCAGGCTCTCTGCCTTGTCTCTCGACGCTGCCTGCTTCCTCTTGGTGTCACGATAGAGCCTGTGGCCCTTTCTCCACAGGTACTCGTTCTCCCTCAGCCATTCCAGCACCTCCTCCTCATGATCCTCGGAAATGGAGTACTGTTTCCTCTCTCCCTTCTCCTTGCCTTGCCTCTTCCTCCCTCTGGCAGGGGCTTCAGGGCCTTCAGCAGCAGGGCTTTGAGGGCCTTGGGGCTGGTCCACCACAGAAGCACCACCACCACCAGCAGCAGGAGAAGCACCAGCAACACCAGCAGCACCAGCAGCACCAGCAACACCATCAGAGAAGCAGCAGCAGCAGCAGCAGCAGCAGGAGAAGCACCAGCAGCACCAGCTAGAGAAGCACCAGCAGCAGCAACACCAGGAGCACCAGCAACAGCAGCAGCAGCAGGAGAAGCACCACCAGCAGCAACACCAGGAGCACCACCAGCAGCAGCAGCAGCAGAAGCACCAGCAGCTTCAGAGTCAGTGCCAGGGGGTGGGATGGTGGTTCTGTCCTTGCCAGAGCTGGCAGGGAAAAGGCATAGCCTTTCTCTTCTTCCCTGACTGTCGAATCATTGTGTTCTTTCAAGATATCTCTGGCAGCAGGTCTTTCCTCTGAATGCTGACTGCTTGCGAGCTGCATCCTTTTATATCCATGGAGCTGACACAATTCATCCTCCCCGCATGTGTAGTGAATGCTTTGCATCCACTACGCATCCGCTACGCATCCGCCATGCATCCTATAGGCGTCCGTGATGCATCCGCATCATCCGCTATGCATCCGCCCCTTCTGCTTTGCGTCCGCTTCGCTATTTTCCCCCAGAACCCCTGCGGGAGTGTCATCTGCTTCCATCTGCTTCCCTCCGCTAGGCTTCCTACGAACATCCACTTACCATCCTCGCTACGTACTTCCCCCATCCGTTCCTTTCTGTTGTTGTCCGTTATGTTTATGCAAATTTGGGGCACTTTTGAAAGCGGATAACAACGGATGGAGCCACCCCCAAAATTTTGCTCGTCCACTGTGTCCTTTTTGCATACGTTTTGCATCCTTTGGCCAGTATGACCTAGCCAAGAATTAGTTCATGCAGTTTTTTCTCCCCACAGAACTGTTAATAGCACAGCTCCATCTAGTATTAATACTCAACCATAGTGAGCAGGCCAGATGACCTCAGAGAAAGTAGGACACAACTTCTATTTTTTTTTTCATGCTGTTTTTCCAACAATCATTAATCAAAAATTCTATTAATTCTACTTTTTGTATATTGGCTCTTCCATCTACTGTCCTAATAAATTCTTCATTTATCAGATTTCAATCTGTAATACCAGATAAATTATATTACTAATAACCGTAAAACTAATGTTCCTAATCAATATCTTGGTGATAATATATTTTTAAAATTTAAAAAATCAATATTTATATTTTATCTCCAAAAGTTGGTTAGCATTAAGCAACTTGAACAGAAGAATCATTCAGTTACACTAACACAATCCTTCATCAAACATTGTTGTGTTTGATCTAAAAGTGAGATTGGGTATAAAAATTAACCAAACCTTACTTTTGACCTAGATGTAATCATATTTAGATTTTATCTCTTAAATTCAGTAAGACTTAAATTGTTTTTAACTAATTTGATCCTATTTCAAATACGTTCAATAGGCACAATATCCTTGTTACTCTGGGGGAGAGACCCGTAATAATCCAGTATTTTGGGGTGGGGGTGGGGATTTAAGTTTTATTGATTTTTAAAGACAAACAAAAACAAACAAAACATTAAAAAATCCAACTTTCTTCCATAAATATACAAGCAGTGTGTCGGTTGGTTTACAAAATTTTGTGCTTCGATTTCATAGTCTCAATTACAGTTACATTACATAATAACTCATATTATCAATCAAAAATTGAATATCCTAGTATGATTATTAATCAATCATTTGACCATAATTTTGTTCATTCATACCTTGAGAGATAGCTATACTTTAAGCCCATGTCACACTGACCAACGGATGCAAAAAGGACACAGCGGACGAGCAAAATGTTCCATCCGTTGTTATCCGCTCTCAAAAGGGGCAAAAATTTGCATAACCGGAGCGGATAACATGGACAGGGGGAGGACTCAGGGCGGATGGAAAGCAGATGCGGAACAGAAGCCCAGATGATGGAAGTGGATGGGAGCGGATGGCGCGTCCGCTGGGCTTCCGGGGGGCCTCAGGGAAGTGTACGCTGAAAAGATACAGCAGATGCAGAGCGGACGCTGAATGGATAAAGCTGATGCACAGCGGATGCACAGCGGAAGCCTAGTGGATGCCTGGTGTTAATTGTGCATGCAGGGAGGATGCATTGCGTCAGCCCCGTGGATATAACGGAAGCAGCTCGGAAGCAGGACGCCATTCAGAGGAAAGACCTGCTGCCAGACACATCGACTGCCTTGCCTGCCCTGCCTGGATGTCTGCCTGCCAGCCTTGCTTCCAGCCTTGCTGCCAGCCTTGGTTCATGTCTGCCTGCCAGCCTTGCTGCCAGCCTTGGGTCCTGCCAGCCTCCCTGCCAGCCAGCAACCCCACAACCATGTGGAAGCACGGCAAGCCTCAGCCATCTGCTGCCAGCCCTGGCAAGAGGGACAGGGCAACCATCCTGCCCCCTGGCCCTCACTCTGGTTCTGCTGGGGCTTCTGCAGCACGGGCTCGCTCTTCTGGGGCTGGGGCTTCTGCTGCTTCTGCTTCTGCTTCTGGAGGAGCTGATGACAAGCACTCCAGCACCAGCCACCTCCACAGCACCTGCACCTTTCACCCCTGGGACAGAGCGACCAAAAGGAGTGCCAGAGACTCATTTTTGTTTTATAGCTTGTTGTTAATAAAGTCTATTTATGATTTACACACTTGCTTCATTTCTTTTTTTAAATAAAGTCTTGGTGGAAACTTTTAGAAATGGTTTAAGCCTTTGCATGCTTGTGGGATGGGTAAGGATAGCAGTGGGATGGGCAGGGATACCTTTGGGATGGGTAATACCTGTGGGATGGGCAGGGATAACTTTGGGATGGGTAATAGCTGTGGGATAGATAAACCTCCAGTGCAAGCATAGTGGGACTGTATGGTCCACCCTCCCAGGTGCCACACCTATGGCCCTTTATAATCAATAACAATATAATCAATCATCCACACATGTCAACATAAACACAACTCTTTATTAAATGCCCTGTTCATTGTAGGGCCACTCAACATACATGGCCCAATCTCATCCGTGTGATGAGACAGGCTGAAGGAAGCATCCATTAAGCATCTACCATCCTGTCTTGCCACTCCACTGCTCCAGCTGGGGAGTTGCACCAGTGTCTCAGGAGGTTGCGCTGCTTCTTCGCCTCATGTGAGGCTCTGTTGGGGCCTTGCACATCCTCAGTGTCAATCAGGTTTTGCCCTTGCCTCCATTCCCCAGCCTCCATGTCCCCATTGCCTTGTTGACGGTCCACAAGCCTGTTCTGCAAGACTGGGTAGCGGGTGCACATGAGATTTTGCAGGATGCAGCAAGCTTCCACGATCCTCCTCATGGTCTCTGAGCTATACTGCATGTTGATGAGAAGTACCTGGAACCTGTTGGCCAGGATGTCAAAGGTGTTCTCCACCACCCGTCTTGCCTTGAACAGCCTGTATTTGAAGATCCTCTCTTCACAGGTGAGGTATTTGGAGATGTAGGGCTTCATGAGGTAGGTTGTGAGGGAGAGGGTGTCATCCCCCACGATGAAATAGGGCACATATTGTGTGTCATTGGGCAGCAGGTCTGGATCTGGGAAGCCCACCATGAGGTTGCTTTCCAGCCCTCCTTGAGGTGACTGGCATTGTATACCTGGGCATCTGAAGCTGACCCGTTGCCTGAAGCATCGATGTACATGAACTTGTCGTCAGCATCGACCATCACGAAGAGGATGATGCTGAAGAAGCCCTTGTAGTTGTGATAAGTGGACCCCGACTTGGCTGGCGCTTTGCAGGCCACGTGCTTGCCATCTATGGCTCCAATGGTGTGGGGGAAGTTCCACTTCTGATACCACTGCTCTGCAACTTTCTTCCAGCCTTCTTCAGTGGAGGGGCACTGGAGGAGCTCCTCCATGTACTCTTCAATGATGGCCTGCACCACTTCTCTGACCACAAAGCTGATGGTGCTGGGTGGCACCCTCCAGCCGTACTGCATGCTCCTGTAGGTGGTCCTTGAGGCCAGGTGCCGCAGAGTGAGTGCCACCTTGAGCCCAGGTTCCAGGCTGGGCGGGAAGTTGGTGTTTTTTGTCTTGGTCAACCTGGGTGTCAGGCGCTGCACAAGTTCATCAAACATGGCTGGAGGCATCCTCATGAAGTTCTGGAATGCCCGAGTGTCTTCGCTCCTGAGCTCCACCATCAGCATGTTGTACAGTCCATCCTCTGCTCTTCTGGTGAACCATCTTTGGACCCAGACTTTTTTTGGGTGCCTCCTTTTCTTCCCGTAGTAGAGTTCACAGAGCCTGTAGATGGTTTCGCACTGTTGCAGAAGGATGGTGGCTGCTGAAAGGACTTTGTCACAATCCATGGTGGACATGACTGGATGCTGTGGAAGAGGAAGAGCCAGATGAAGGCTGCAGAGGTCTGCACCGCTGGGCTGCTGTTCTGAAAGTGAGATGCAGGCGAGTTGCTCCCCCTTTTTATAGGCAGTATAGGTTTTCCGCTAGAAATCCTCTAGGTATCCTCTAGGCATCCTCTAGACATCCTTAATATCCGGGATAGGTCCCCTCTGCGAACATTTTTTCCATTTTATATGCTTTGTTTCCATTCTGCATCCGCTAGGCATCCGTTCTGCATCCGTTCCACGTCTGTTCCGCTTCCTCCCTGCATCCGGGCAGATGCGAGTTACGCGGACGTGGAACAGATGCCTAGCGGATATAGCGGATGCGTCACGGATGCGTAGCGGATGCGTAGCAGATGCAGAATGGACGAACTGGGTACATTTTCCGTGCAAAAGTTTTAGGCAGCCCAAAGCTTTTGGAGTGGATGAAACGTCCATTAACGGATGCTGGACGGATAGAGAGGAAGCAAAACGGAGGCAGTGAGTACAGAACGGATACATCACGTTAACCAATGGATGGCAAGGTTTTTTGTCTGTTTTACATCCTCTTTGCATCTGTTGGTTCAGTGTGACATGGGCTTTACTTAATTTATTTTAAAACAATTCATATAGTCTTCCCAAATCTATCCCAAAAATATTTTATATGTATAATAATAAAAAAAAGAAAAGAAATACATCTTTATATATTCATTATTTTCTAAAATTCTACATATTCTGTTATTATATTTTGTTATCTAGCCATTGATAGAAAAGGTCCCAAATTTTGTAAAATTGTTTATCCTCTTGTTCTCTACTTTCAAATGTCAATCTACTCATTTCAGCAAATTCGAGTAATTTCTTGATAGTTTCCTCCTGCAATGATATTTTCTCATTTTTCCAATTTTTAGCAAATACAATCCTAGCTGCTGTTAATACATTTACAATCAAATATTTAAAATATTTGCTGTATGTATCAGGTAGAATTCCCAATAAAAATATCTCTGGTTTTAAATCTATATGCTTTTTTAGTCATTTTTTCCAACCATGTGTGGATTTTAGTCCAATATTTTTTTGCATCAGCACAAGTCCACCACATATGGTAATAGGAGCCAGGTATCTGATGACATTTCCAACATCTTTCGGATTTATTCTTGAACATTGTTGCTATTCTTGTTGGGGGAAAATGCCACCTGTAAAACATCTTATACAACTTTTCTTTAAATGCTGTTGACATTGTCATTTTATAATTTTGAGACCACAATTTTTGCCATTTCTCTAAATCAATCCCATATCCAAAATTCTTCCCCCAAACAATCATACTTTCTTTAACTTGTTCTTCTTCTAGTTTAATTTCTAATAAATTTCCATACAGCTTTTTAATCACCTTTTCATCAGTACCTGTCAAAATCTTATCTAAATCAGTCGATTTATTATAGAAACCTTCTGTTTTAAAGTCTTTTTCATACCTGAAATGTATTTGCGCATAAGAAAACCAATTCATCTTTATACCTTGCTCCTCTAGTTTTTGCATAGATTTAAGTTCACCCTTTTCATTCAAAATTTCCCCATATCTAACTGTTTGTTCCTTCTTATATGTTATAGGATAAGAAAATGCTTCAATAGCCGATAACCAGATTGGAATTTTCAAATAACATTGTCTTTTAATCTTCTCCCAATTTAACCACAGAGACTCCCATATATGATGTCTTCTAAAATAATCCTGTATTTTAGTTCCCTTATACCATAAAAACTCATGCCCAACAAGAAATCATGTCTTTCTAATGGCAACAATCTAGTATTTTCTTAATGTTATCCATTCCTTAGCCCATGTCAGGTTTGTAGCTTGGTAGTACAACTCCCAATTAGGCAGACCAAATTCTCCTCTAATTCTAGCATCTTGTAAAAATTTTAACTTTATTCTTGCTTTCTTACCTTGCCATATATATTTCAACACAATTTTGTTTAAATCTTCAAAGTAGTCCTTTCCAAGCCTAACTGGTATTGTTTGAAACAAATATAGAATTCTGCATAAAATATTCAATTTAATTGTTGAAATTCTCCCTATTAGTGACAATTATAGGTTCTCCCATTTTGTCAAATCTAGTGCTATCTGTTGTTTAAGTTTGGTGTAATTGTTCTCTTTTAGTGTACTACATCTTGCTGTCAAATGTATCCCCAGATACTTAACCTTATTTGTGACTTGAATTTTAAATACATCTGCCAATTCTTCTTTTTGTCTTAGTAACATATTCTTTGTCAAAATCTTTGTCTTATCTTTGTTTATTTTCAAGCCAGCAATCTTGCCATATGCCTCTATCTTTTCCAATAGTTTTATTGCTATTTCTTGAGGGTCTTCTAAAATAAAGGCCAAGTCATCTGCAAAAGCTTGCAATTTAAATTCTTCTTTTTTATTTTTCATTCCTTTTATACTCTTTTTGTCTGTAATGTTTCTATTTAACACTTCCAAAGTTAATATAAATAGCAAAGGTGATAGTGGGCAACCTTGTCTTGTACCTTTTCTTATATTGATAGAGTCTGTTAATTCTCATTCTATCGTTAACTTTGCTGTTTGCTTATAATATGTGGCCTGTATTGCTTGAATAAATTTTCTGACGAAACCCATCTGTTCCAATAATAATAACATGAATCTCCAGTTCACATTATCAAATGCCTTTTGTGCATCTAAAAATATCAAAGCCATTTGTTTTTCGGGGTGTGCCTCATAATATTCCAAAGAGTCCAATATTACTCTCATATTATCTTTAATTTGTCTCTTTGGCAGAAATCCATTTTGGTCAGGATGAATAAAATTTTTTAAATATTTTTTTGAGTCTCTCTGCCAATATTGACGCAAAAATTTTATAGTCTGCATTTAATAAAGAAATGGGTCTATAATTCTTAATTTGTAATGGATCAGTCTCTTCTTTTGGAATAAGTGTAATGTAGGCTTCTGACCATGTTTTAGATATCTTCTTCTTTAACATAACTTCATTCATGACTTCTAGCAATGGAAGGTTCAGCGATTCTTGGAATGTTTTATAGAATTCTGCCGGAAGTCCATCTGGGCCTGGTGCCTTCCCATTATTTTGTTTCTTAAGTGCTTCAGTTAACTCCATCATGGTTATATTGCTTTCCAACATTTTTTCAGTCTCTTTACGTATCTTAGGTAGATTAGCATTCTGTAAATACTGTTTAATTCTTTCCTCATCAACATTCTCTTGCTCATATAATTTCCCATAAAAGTCTCAAATGATTTCCTTCTTCTCTTTATCGCAGTGGCAAACTTGACCTTGATCATGTATGAACTGCAATATCTTCCTTGATTCTTTTTCCTTTCTCAATTTGTATGCTAACCATCTACCTGGTTTGTTTGCATCCTCAAAATAATTCTGTTTATTTTTTATAGCACTTCTAATTTTCTGTTCTAATTCTTCTTTCTCTATTAAACTCATTTTATGTTTAATTGTATCCAGTTTTAACTTAATGTCTTTTTTCTGTGGAATTTTCTGTAGTTATTTTTCAAGTCTTTTGTACTCATCTTCTAAAGCTTCCATGGCTTGCCTTTTCCTGATGTTCCTTTTCCTTATGTTCCTTTTCCTTGTGTAGTCTATTATCAAGCCTCTAGCATATGCCTTCATTGTGTCCCATACGTTCTGAATTGAAGTGTCTTCTTTTTTGTTTTCTCTAAAGAAAAAACCCAATTCTTCTCCATCCGCTGTGTAAAATCCTTCTCCTTTAGAATAGTATTATTTAACGTCCACCTTGATCTTCTTTTTTGTTCTTTCCATTTAATTGTCACTGGATTGTGGTCTGCCCAAGTACTTGTTTCTTGAATATTAGATATTAATTCTGTTGAAGTCCAAATCATATTTATTCTGGACCATGATAAATGTCTATTTGAGTAAAAAGTGTATTATTTGGTTTTAACATTTCTTTCTCTCTATATCTCTTTTAAGTTTATTTCATCTATCATTTTAAAAAAGGATTTGGGGAGAGTCTTTCTATTTTGCTTTGTTGTTGTTGTTGCTTTTTAATCCAGTTTATTGTCTAAAATTCCATTGAAATCTCCCATCATAACTATATTGACATAGTCCAGTTAAATTATTTTTATGTGTAGTTTTTTATAAAATTCTTTTTGTTTATCATTCGGAGCATAAATTGCAATCAAGAGTGTTTTTGTATTATTGTCCATTATTTACATCATTAATACTCTTCCATCTTCATCAGTATAAATCAATTTTGCTAAGATGGTCTCTTTAATATATAAAACCACTCCTCTTTTCTTACATTGAGTTTAAGAAGTAAATATTTTTCCTAATTTTGGTTGTATCAACAATTGTTCATATTGTTTTTTAATATGTACTTCTTGTAGACAAATTATATCAAATTTTAGTTTCTCTAATTTGTGAAAAAAATTCCTTCTTTTAACAGCTGAATTAAGTCCTTTTATATTCATTGTGATTGGTTTTTTCTCTTCCATAATTATGCTTTATAATTAGGTTTGGCAGCTCTCATAGATCTTGTTTCACGTTGTTCTTTAGTCTACACCGATCCACCTACTGCTCCTTCTTCTTTTTCAGTCTCCATTTGCTCATCTTGGCATTCAACTAGTGAAATCTCTTTTTCTGCCTCCTCCACTCTCCTTCCAAAAAATTCTGCATAAAATAATTCTGCTTTCTCGACTGAGTCAATTCTGTGTCTCTGTTCTTGCCATGTAAATATTAACCCTTCTGGGATTAGCCATCTATAATTCACCTCTTTTTTCAATAGCATTTTAGTCAGAAATCGGTGTTGTCTTCTCATCTCTCTCACTCTTCTGGGTATTTGCTTTAAAACCACAATCTCCTTGCCTTTGTATTTCAATATTTTCTCTCTTACCACTTGTAATATTTGTGTTTTAATGGCTTTTTTTGTAAATCTGATATGAACTTCTCTTGGTAGGTTATTTCTCATCGCATATCTTGTAAAAACTCGGTATACCTCATCTACTCCATCCATCATCTTCTCTTCTGTTATTTCCAAAGCTTCAGCCAATATTTCTATCATTATCTCAGCTAGATTTTGTCCTTTTTCTTCTTCTATGTTTTGAAATCTTAGATGAAATTCTGATCTGTCCATCTCCCATTTCAGCATCCCACTTTTATCTTGTTCAACCACTGTTAATCTGCTATCAATATCTCCAGTCTTATTGTCTCTTTGTTTATCTTCTTCTTCAATTTTCTGGAATCTCTCATCATACTTCACCATCATTTGTTGAATATTCTCCACCTTTTCATCAGTTTTTCCTGTTCTTTGTTCAATATTCTCTGTTCTTTGCTCAATATTTTCTATTCTCTTTTCAGTGGTGTCCGGTTTTATTTTAAGGTCTTGGATTCCTTGCATAATCATCTGTAGAGTCACTCTTTCTTGATCTTTGTCTTGCTGTAACATTGTCTGAATTGAATGTTGTGCTCCAGATGGTGGGGAGGTGGAAATAGAAGTTGAGGAGCCAGAAGCTATAAACTTCCTACTCATTTTAAACAATTTGGGATCTTCAGGTTCTTCTAAACTCTAATCCAATTATGGAATAACCAATTATAATCCAAAATGAAAAATAAAAATGGTAGAGAGAAAAACCCAATAATAATAAAGGAAAAGGAGAAAAAAATTCTTCAGGTTCTTCTTAACCTTAATCCAATCAGTAATTATGTAGAAAGGAAGGAGAAAAATAAAAAGGTTTAAAAAGAGCAAAAAAAAATTGAGAAAATAAAAATAATTCTTCAGGTTCTTCAACACCTTAATCCAATTGAGAATTCTCAAATTAAAAAAAAAAGCATAAAAGTGAACCAAAAGAAAAGATCAAAAAATGAAAAATCCCAAAGAAGAAAGGGAAAAAAAGGAAAATTTTGAGGCTTTCCCTTTAAAATATTAAACAAAGATGGAAATATTATAAAAATAAAGTTTTTAAAAAGAAAAAATGAACAGTACCACTTCACAGTGGTTTACAGCCCTCTCTAACCCTCTTTACAGAGTCAGTATATTGCCCCCAACAATCTAGGTCCTTATTTTACCGACATTGGAAGGATGGAAGGCTGTGTCAACTCTAAGCTGGTGAGGATCGAACTCCTAATCATAAATGAGGAAGAAGGCAGAGAAAACCAACTTTGTGTTTTTGTAAACAAGAAAAAAGAGAATAATTTAATATTTTTTTGCTGATCATGCTGGATGGGAAGGATAAAGAGAATTTATTTAGATGTGAAGGATTCCTCTGTCATCAGATTTTCTTGTCTTCCTCCTCCACTACTTATATTACTCATGCAGCTTAAGAAAAGGGTTTATGAAACTTGAAAATTAAATTTATGTGTCTTCCTAATCCTGAAAGACATTCAACAATTATTTTATTGCTCAGGTTCTCTCTGACAGCAGAACAAAGAAGCTAATATTATCCTGAAGTTTGGCCTCAGAAACACATCTATTAATTAATAAGTAACATGTTCAGAAACTCATTTATTGTTACAAGAAAAGACATGAAGAGACAAAAGTATAGTTTGGATTTTTCCATAGTAAAACATTTGCAAAATACATTTTGAATGAGTCACTTCAGTTGGACAGGCCATATCATTTATTCTGCAGAAGAAGAAGCTTTTCTATTACTTTTGTTGCATCATATGGAATATGTAAAAGCTGACTTTCAGATTTTATTTTGAAGTTTAAACTACATCTCTGGAGTGGTCAAGTTTTCGTTTCCCAAAATATTAATTTATGACAAAGATAATCAGTTTTAACTCAGTTAATTTCAAATCCCAAGGAGCATCTTGAAATTTTATATGCTTTTCCTTGGTGTTAATTACTGATTTGCTATATTTATAAGCGAGCTGGCATCACATGAATTTCACATTGTACTCATATCTCCATATGTGTTTGTTATTGCTCCAAATATAGCAAAAATGCAATTAGCGCTAGAAAAATATTAAACTAGAAAAGTTTATAAATAAATAAGACTTGTATTTGTTTGTGAAAGTACAAAGCATGGTTTTGTTTGCTCCTGAAATTCTGATTGCTACAACACTTTATGGTTACTGTATGCCAAACTATAATTAACATTATATTACATGACAACTTACTCTAATTGTTACACCTTATCTTCTCCCATCTTAGATATCTATGATTGAAGAATTTCCCATCTTCTATGTAGGACTAGCACAAATGACTTGAACTAAGACTTTGCCCTCCCAGCAGAATAATATCTTGAGGGCAACATTGGCAAAAGTAGACATTTCTGATAAAATCAGTCCTTGCTGGTGAAGTTAAAAGAAGAGAAATGAAGCCAAAGATCCTCCACAAAAAAGGGGGTTAAAGGTGATAAAATATTATTTGTTTGATGGAAACTAACCCATCAAAGAGAAGTCTAAAATAAAAGCAAAAGAACACAATGGGAAAATTCTTCAGGATTTTTGTCAAGAAAATTATGACCGTGGCTAGTAGTATAGATGAGTTTGAAGGCCCGATGAGACCACCTTCTCCCCCACAGGTTATTATGGAGGGATGTAAAACTTTCTCAAATACAGCTGTAAGTGAGGACATTCATTCATTCATTCATTTTATATGCTATGTGAATCACTAAAACTGCTCCAGGTGGCTTATAGTTCAGGATTAAAATAATGAAAGAAGCAGTACAAGAACAAGTGTTAAAGTGTTAATACCTTTATAATGCCTTGGTAAGGCCACATTGGAATACTGTCACATTATAAAAAAGATGTTGAGACTCTAGAAAGAGTGCAGAGAAGAGCAACAAAGATAATTAGAGGACTGGAGGCTAAAACATACAAAGAACAGTTGCAGGAACTGGGTATGTCTAGTCTCATGAAAAGAAGGACTAGGAGAGACATGATAGCAGTGTTCCAATATCTCAGGGGCTGCCACAAAGAAGAGGGAGTCAAGCTATTCTCCAAGGCAGTGGTCCCCAACCTTTTTTGTACCAGGGACCGGTTTCACGATTATTCATTCTTCCACGGACCGGTACCTGAGTAACGCGAGACTCCACTGCCATCGGGACGGCTCTTTGTTCGAAGCCGCCACCCCCTTTGATGAAACTAAGGCATGAGGATTCCTTCAGCACCCACATGCCACTTTCCAACCAAAAACCCGGAAGCACTTTCCAACCAAAAACCCGGAAGCATCCGAAAACCTGGAAGCACCGTCAAAACAAGATGGCAGCACCCAAGCTTTGTGGTCCGGTACAAAATGATCCATGGACCAGTACCGGTCCAGAACCAGTGGTTGGGGACCCCTGCTCCAAGGCACCTGAGGGCAGGACAAGAAGAAATGGGTAGAAACTAATCAAGGAGAGAAACAGCTTAGAACTAAGGAGAAATTTCCTGAGAGTTAGAACAATTAATCAGTGGAACAACTTGCCTCCAGAAGTTGTGAATACTCCAATACTGGAAGTTTTTAAAAAGATGTTGGATAACATTTGTGTGAAATGATATAGGATTTCCTGCCTACTTAGGGGGTTGGACCAGAAGACCTCTAATGTCCCTTCCAACTCTGTTATTCTAAGTCATTGTCAGGCAAAATAAAAAAGAGATTGCAGGAAGACCTAATTTTTAAAGCTTTACAAAAGCATAACAGGTCAGGTCAGTGAAACTTCAAGAAGATGCTGTTCCACAGCGCAGGCAAAACTATAGTGAATGTCCATCTTCTAGGTTCCATGGGCTGGCATTTCTAAACTACTGGGATCAGGAACATGATGACACTCACAGAGCCAAAAGAAGAAAATTGGTCTAGCATAAAGCCCATCTCCATGAAACTTGTTCTCTCATAGTGCCTGTTTTAAAAATGAAGTTCACTTTACAAAGATCCAAATAATTGGAATTTGAGAAGGATGAAACAAAAAAGAAATTGTCAGAGTTGTATTGGAAAAAACATTTTGAATGAAATGATGATGCTCTGCTACTCAGGATATGAAAATATACACAAAACAGAGTGCCAACGATAATCCAAAAGAGCATCAAATTATATGCATGGCTCTACATTATTATAAATTACATATCTATTAATGTTAGTTGATATCAATGTTATATAAATAGATGCACTTATTATAAACACAGTGCTAGAAGACATTGAGGAATTTTGTCTTTGTTAGGAGGTGCTAAAATATACATTAAAGAACAAACTTTGGCATAAGAAGAAACCTTGAATTATAGGAAGATTTGGATTTTCATAAATGATATAAGTCAGAGGAAAAAATGATGAAGTTTTTGAATGATAATTCATTTTCCAGTACCAGTTTTTAGCATTATAATTACAAATGCTATGACTGGACCTAAGAGTTAAACTTAGAAATTGAAAAGAGTAGGAGTTGTAACAGTATTTAAGATCAGTATAAGGAACTGAAACATAATTAACTGGAAAAGCTAAAAGAACCAAACAGAAAAAAATAGGCCAATATGTTGTTTTGGAAAAAATATTCCTCAAAGAGGAAAGATACAAAAGTTAGTAATCATGAAAAGACAAAAAGACAAAACAAATCTTTGGGCAACAAGACAGCCAAATGACTGTCAGCATTAGCAAATAACCTAGGTCTGTGCCATAAAAGCTTTATAGTCAATAATCAGTACCTTAAACTGAACATAGAATCTGACTTGAAGCCAGCACAAACCCTAAAGCCATGGTTCCCATCACAAACTTGTGTGGCTGCATTCATGACCAACTGTAGCTTCTAACTTAACTTCAAGGGCAACTACATTTTCGGAGAGTTTCAATTGGCTAAATGAGAAGTAAACAAGACAGGGGTAGCTATGAGGATGGTCTCATGATCCTGGACGCTTGTGAGCATAGTTGGCACACATTTTTTTTTATGCAATGGTTCTCTGTCTTGACCACAGCTATCACTTTCAAAGATTACGAGAGGACTCCCAAATTGCAAACCAGTGCAGCTCTGTCCAGAACTAATGATGGAAAGTTTCATGAACTGAGAGTGCAATGGAATCTGTGAATGAACTTGGAGAAAAGGGAGAAGAGATGTTGCCTAGGCAAAAGATAAGAGAACAGGAGCTCCCAGGGCTTAATGGTCAGAGAAAAAAAAAACCTAGGAAGGACCCACCTTAAAGTATCAAGCAATTAAAAATGGCTGTGAAGACTTGTGCCTTCAGTCTTACAGGGTTCTGTTAATGTTGCTTTATAATACAGTAGAATTAGTTCACCTAGTTTGTTTCCTGTCCCAAACCCCACAGTCATTTAGCCTTGCTTGGTTTGAGCTGAAATCTCTTTTTCCCTATGCATTATAGCCTCCAGACATTGGGGAAACAACCCTGAAGTCATTATGTGGATCATCCAAGGTTAAAGATATAAAGTTAGGTTGCATTAGCACATTGGAGATATGTAATAACTCTCTTCTACTATTTCTTCTCCCAGAATCTCCTTGAACCCTTCCCTGAGAAACTTAAAACTAGTAAAAGAAAATGAATCAGATTTGCTGAAAATAATTCAATTCACTGTTAAGCATATATTATTTACTTTTACAGGCAACAATGAGTACACACACACACACAAACACACACCCCAATTGTTTCTCACTTTTTCCTGCAGGTTGGTTTTCTGAAAGCTTATAGCACATCTTAAAGCAGTCTGAATATTTGCTTCACAGATCCAAATGTAGTTTTCACTCTTTCTTCAGTATTTCCTCTGTGCCCTCCTTTTGTACCTGGTCCTCTGCCCGGTTCCTGGTTCTTTTTGTTTGTCTTTTTCATGACACACTACTCTCTTCTCTTCCTTCCATATGCTCTCCTTTGTTCTTCCACTCATGTCACTTATTTGCTCTGCTTATTTGCTCTTACTCTCCCTTCTGTTGTGCTAACAGAAAAAAGGTTTGCTACTTTTTTGTCTTTCTGTATCCATTTTTACTTTTTTTTTTTCCTCTTTGGCACTTTATCAATTTCCTTTTTTCTAAATTACATTTTTTATTATTATTTTCTTGCAAAAATCCCTTTTTATCAAATTCTTTTCCTACTGAAATATCTTGCAACACTCTGAATAAGGGGTTGCATTTATTTATGTATGTATAGTTTGTGTTTTGACTATTGTTTTTAACATGTGCTTAATAATTTTGTAGTTAGCCGGAAATCTCTGGTTATTAGACAGATTGTCTGTTAATTTAATAAGTAAGAAAGTATAATAAATAGGTCCTATCTACATACCTAACTTTAAATGTTCTAGAAGTTTTAAAGTTATATCTTTCTCTATTCAAGGTAAATAGATGTCAAGAGTGATGTATTAGAACAAATACTAATATATTCATGTTGAGGAAAAGAAGGACAGTTTATGAAATCAAAGTAGACTGAAAGAAAATAAATCACAGAGTGTTCCATGTTTGCTCGTTGGAATTATATGATTGCCATTCATGCATAATGCATTTTGGGCTAAAACTTTAGTTATATAAGAAGATATATGTACCTTTACATTATAACAAATTTAGGTTTTGTGTTAGATTTTCTTTTGTTTTTTTTTAACCTTTGCAGGAAAAATATATTGCACTTCAATATTTATTGCGACAAATAATCTGGAAAGATAGACAATTTATTTTTTTAAAGCAGGAAGTTATATCAATACCATTTGACTTAAAGTATGCCAGCTTCTTCGTATCTCTTGGTGGCTACCACTAGTTTTGTTTTTTTGGGGAGGGCTAATTAATGTAATTGGTATATTTTTCTATTCCATATAAGGATGGACATTTTTCATTGTCTCCATTTTTGTTCCAACTGTTTACATTTTACATGCGGTAAAAAACTGAATAAATTTTGATGTCCTTTTACTGTTGGTTTAATTTTGTATTTTTCCCATTATGTATTTTTCTTGCCCATGATTTTCTTTATTCTTTTAAACCAACTTTGAAGAAGAAAGGAGAACAGCAAGAATACATGAATGCATGCACTGAAAGGGATTTTTCGATCAGTTTAAATTGGTGTATTGTACGATGTACTTTAATAAGATAGCATGCTGATCTGTTGAATTTTTGTTTATTTATTTATTTAAAAAACCTGCATCTGTTTTCATTTGCAATCTTCCTCAAAGTATGGATATTTGACTGTATTTTTCAAAGTGCTTAAAATGGGGAAATAGATTTAAAAAGCATGTTATGGGAAACCATAAAAAAGAAATGTTTCAATGTTTTTTTTTTTATTTCAAAGTTAATACATCAGAAATATTTGTCTAAGAAGGCACACATATTCATAGAAGATAATAGGAGCTCTTGGAAAGCCCAAGGGGAATAATGAGAATGAGAAAAATGTCTATTGACATGAACAAACTCCACTAAAATGAAAGCCAGCTATGGATAAAACATAAGCAAGATGAAATGAGTCAAAGTAATAGAAATAAAATAGGATGGTTTATGCTGCTTTTTTGCTTGTATTATTCTAAATGTTCATTTTATATTAGTCTTTTTTAACAGATGACTCCCTCTATGCACACTGGTTTTGGAACTGATATTCTTGCACTATTCTTTTCATCTCTTGTGTTTAAGCGAGAACAAGAGAAAGCAAGAAAAGTTTATGAATGCTCATTAATATTTTTTTTTGCGCTGTTTGCTTCTAGGCACCATTTTATTTTCTAATTGGAATTGTTTGAAATTATATTTTGGTATTTCACTTTTTTAAGAACATCAGGTCTTCTGAAACTTGTTTTCCAATTGCCTTGTCCTGCCATGGGATTCTACTTATTGCTCTGAGTTGATTAAAATCACTTTTTTAAAAAAGTCCAAGCTGTGTGTGAGACTGCACTTAGTTTTGGTTCTTCCTAAAAGTCTCCTTTCACTTGTATTGCTTAATTACACCTTTCCTTGCAAGTTGACAATAGTTGATTTTCTTGTGTTTGCCTCCATCATCTGAAGGATAATGTTGTCAACAAAACAATTCCAGGAGCTTTTTTTCTGAACAATTATGCTTTCCAGAGTTTGTCTTCCAACAGAATTTGAGATAATTAAAGTAATACTTCTTTATACTGCTCCTGGACCCTTTAAAAATTTTGTCACTGCTCTGGGGAAGTATCATCCATATCTCCTTTTTGACTGAATTGCTGATAATATAACTCAACAACAAAAGTATTGCTTTTATTTGTCCCTCCAACTATTTTAATCCTGATGTTTTCTTTATAAGCAATGTGGATGTTTTGAACAAACTGCAAATCCTCTTCCCTTTTGGTTGCTTCTTTTCCTCTTGAAACAATTTGTCTTTTGTTTACACTATTTCATCCAGTCTTCATAATATCTATTAAATCGTAGCTGAATTTCTGTAAAGGAAGTTCAAACTTACCCTGCTTATTTCTCACATTTCTCACATTCTTAATATATATATATACAGTGAATACTATGAACTATATGAGGTAATATTCTTTCTAATTTTCCACTGGCTGGTTTAAGACTCTTCATTAGAATTTAGTTTTACTTCTTTCCACAGAAAGAATATTAACTTCAGGATTTTCATCTCCAGAAGATTTAGTTTAATATATTATTGATTAAACTCACCATACTTAAGCCAAATACTGTATATTTTGACCAATTTAATGAAGGGCAGGCCAGCACAGACTGGCAGGCCAGTTGACTAAGAACATGGTTTCATATTCCAACATTATTTTGCACCATTGTGTAAAAATTTTTACGACTGGTTCTGTGGGTGTAGCTTGGTGGGTGTGGCAGGAGAAGAATACTGTAAAATCTCCAATCAGAGGTTGTATTTGCCAGTTCTCCAAACTACTCAAAATTTCCACGACCAGTTCTCCAGAATGGCCAGAACCTGCTGAATGCCACCTCTGCTGTGTAACCAGTCACTGATACAGCTTGGAAGACTAGCAAAAAACACTTAGTTCCCCCAGGATCATGAATTTATTTCCTAATTTTTTCGAAGTCCTTGATGATGCTACTGTCAGTATTCTTTGCATTATTAGCAAGTAATAATAATTGCCTTTACGTTCATTAATTCATTAATTTTCAATTTAAAACAAATTGAACATTAATATTTCCAATATTTTCTCACAAATGTATTCTTTTCTACTATGTACTATCATAAGATAAAGGGAAGTGTTTTTTTAAATCATTAATATCTCAAAAACCATTAGTTCCTAAGATGAATTACTCTATTTTATGAGGAACTACCAAATGATTTTGAATCAGTGCTTGCTCAATGCTGATCATTTTCTCAGATAATAGTCCACATATAAAACCTTTTTCCAAGAGATATTTGGTCTTTTTTACTATTTACCATTCCATTTTTATTTGGTTTAGTTTCCAACTGTTAGAATAAGCTGGGTTACTGTCCTTACATTTATGCCCCTTCTAGTTCAATTTTTTGAATGCTTTTGCTTTGTTTTAAAAGAAGTTACTAAGTTCTGTACTGCATAGTATAGTTTTGCTGTAAAATAAAAAAATCCTGTCCCAGGAAATTGGATCACATCACATAATTATTCTATAATATGTATTAACTCATGCTATGATTTTTTGTCATAGCAGAAACTTAGGTACATACCTATCAAAATATTTTCAAATATTTTGTAAGAAACAGCACTAAGGATATCACAGTGCATAAAAACAAACTTATTTGCAATTAAATCAATTTAAGGTGAAGAGATCACAAATTTAAATGATACGGTAGTCTACTCAAGAATAAACACTGATTACTAAATTATAATTGCCTTTTGAAAAATATATTTCTAGCTAACATTGTATGTATGTGTATGTATATATAT
>BLBF01000002.1:94129662-94145697 GCA_015471245.1 Laticauda colubrina
GTGTGTGTGTGTGTGTGTGTGTGTGTGTGTGTGTGTGTGTGTGTTATTTTTAAATCTCCTTTTAAGACTGTTTGGGCTGTATGGACTCTTATCTTCTTTTAGCACCTTTAATAAAGTTGATTTTTGTTTCAGTCCTGTGGGTGGTGATGCCCTCCTCGCATCCCACTCAGCCTAAATGAGCTTCTGACTTCCAAAGGCTGTCTTCCACTAGAGGGCTGGTGGGGAAGAAAAACTGGTTTACAATGGCTGGCACAAAAGGGACATAATTACCAGTCATTGTTCATCACATCAAAACTGATGGATAAGGGAACTTCTGGGTTAAGCCCTCCTCATTGATGGACCAGGGACTGCAACTGTCCACAGCTTTGTTCCGTTCTGTCTCATTGGAGAGCCCCAATCACTGTGATTAGGGGCTGAAGCTTGGAGGGGTGGCAGAGTAAGGGGAAGCCACCAGGGGAGCTGCACCCCCCCCTCCCTGGGCTAGGAAATTGCCCCCCCCCAAAGACGACTGAGTGGTGGTCCAAAATGGCCACCCTGAAGAGGAGGACTTAGCTGGACTAAGATTTGTGCAGGAGAGAATAAAGAGGTGGACAACATAAGAACCGGGACAACTTGGTGTAACAATTAATTAAAAGGTACCCCAGGACGTTATTTTAAGAATTTTTATGAAAGAATAAGAAAGCAGCGGATTTTTAAAGGGAAAGAAAAAAAAGTGAAAATATCTTTGACAGCTGAGCAGGGATTCAAACCAGAATAGGAAGAAGCCAGAATAAGATATCCAAACATATTGAATTAAAATACATTGGTAACAAACAGGCACAATTTAAAGCTGGACTTAGGAGTTTTCAAAAAGAAGGGGGGAATATTTAAATTGAGGATTTGATTGGTTTGGAATACCGAGGTTTGTAAAGCCCCGAACAATAAAATGGGGGGGGGGGGGGGGAATGGGGAAGGTGAGGACATTGTATAATGGAGAGTGCCATCTGGTGGACAAAAAGTTAAGTTGAAAAAGGGAAAGTTCCTATTTCTCTATGAATTGGATTTGATACAATGAAAAGGAAACACTGAAACAACATAACAAGTACCCTAAAAAGTGAAAATTGAATTAGAATAAAAGAAAAAATATGGATTGTTGGACTGATTGGTGATTTTGCTATAAACCCAGTTCTGAAATAGTTGTTAATCCAGAAACTTTGAAGAAGAAAAAAGAAAAAAAAGAAGCTGATTGGTGGATTTTAATGACTATAAGATATAAAAGTGTGTAATGATGATATCTCTGTGGGATCTAAAAATGGAACTTAAAAATTTGAAAGAACTACTACATGCAAGAAGTCAATCACTTGCCTCTGAGTTAAAAGCTATGGAAATGGCAATTGAAGAATATGAAGAAGAGAAGGAGGAGTTAGTTCAAGAAGAAGCCATCTTAAATAGACAATCAACACAAAGAACACCACAAAGAAGAGAAAAAGAAGGGGGGTTAAAACGGGACACTTAAAAAAGTAACTAAAATGGGGAATAGTTATAAAAATTGGAAAGACAGAAACAGCAGAAAACTAAAAGGGAGAAGGAAAATATATATACAGAGAGGGATATAAATCAGAGGGAAAAAGATTTGCAAAAACAAAAGGGAAAAGAGGTAATGAGGAACAGGAACAGGAAAGAAAGAAATATAGGAATTGTAAAATAAAGGAAAATTTTTCTTTACTTAGAATACATTGGGACAATGGTTAATGAATTAAAAAAGGGGATTTTGCATTGATATGAGGGGTAATAATAATGTACTTTGCAATTACAAATGATAGAATATAGTCTATTGAGAGAAGGGAGGGGCACTGATATCTTTTTAGAAGATGAATGCATGTTCTTATTTTTATGGTTACAAGAAAGGTTAATGTTTATTATGTATTTTGAAATGATTGAAATGAATTGTGAGGAGGTTTAAAAATGAGATTAATATCAGTGACCAAGCAAAATGGATTAATTGTTTCTTCATTTTTTTATTTTTTATTTTTTTTGATATTATAAATAAAATTTTATGGAAGTAAAGGGAGAAAATACATTGCGGAATCTGACTGAAAAGTACAATGTAAAGTAGTTTACATTGAATAAAATTTGTTTAAAAAAAAACCTGAAGGATGAATTAGCTCAACCCTGAAGGCATCTTTACCTTATTTGGTCAATCACATGAAACCATTCCCTCTCCCTCTTGCCAGGCCACCAAACCAGAAAGGTTGGGGACCGCTTTTCTTGGGAGCTATTTACATTTTACCTTTTCCCAAATCACGAAGGACATTGTCTGCTGAAGTACCCTGAAATTCAGATTTAAGGAAACTTATTGTGTTTTTCAAACACTCCCATTCAACATTTAATAACTGGAACAGACCAACTCAATGAATACTGCCTCTCTAATAATTGACTTTCCTTGTCTACCTTTATTTGTTTTTTTTTACATAACTTCTGGCTTGTTTTAGTTATATCTTTTATCTTGTATGGTAAATCTAGTTCTAGAGCTAAAGCCCCTGTCACACTGCACCAATGAATGCAAAGAGGATGTAAAATGGACAAAAAAGCTTGCCATCCGTTGGTTAACGCGATGTATCCGTTCTGTACTCACTGCCTCCGTTTTGCTTCCTCTCTATCTGTCCAGCATACGTTTATGGAGGTTTCATCCACTCAGAAAGTTTTGAACTGCTCAAAACTTTTGCGCGGAAAATGTATCCAATTCGTCTGTTCTGCATCCGCTAGGCATCCGTTCTGCATCCGTTACGCATCTGCTATATCCGTTAGGCATCCATTCCACATCCGCGCAACTCGCATCCGCTTGGACGCAGTTATTTAAATATTTGTGTTAATGAGAAAAATAATAGACAGCTGAAACAGGACAGACAAAAGATATAAGTATAATGATTTAAATTGAGATGAAATAAATATAATAGAATTAAGAGAGTGAAAAGAGGGGAGAAGCAATATAGAAAATGTAAAATAGTAAACAAGAAATGGAATTGCTATATAAAAGTAAGCATGAACTTGAATTTATGTCTGTACAAAAAGATGTAACTCGGGATCAAACTGCCGTCCAAAAAGATATTTTATGTTTTCTATGTTTTGTGTTTTGTTGGTATATGTTTGTTTGTTAAAAAATTAATAAAAAATTTTTCAAAAAAAAAAAAGAAATATCTCAAATTTTTTATCAAATCTTCCAGCTGGAAGAAAGGAGGTGGTTTAACCAGCCAGCCCAGCGACAGCGGAGTTACTTAATGCGCTGCACATCCCTGCCATGAGTGTGTGTATGTGTGCGTGTGCTGGCTATCCCAGTTACTCTGGTCTTGCTGCCACCACTGTGAGCCTGGACCGATCCATGTTAATGGTCATGGTTGGAAGTTGCTGCTGGATCAATTCGACAATCTCACCTTAATTGGAGCTGAAGCTGTCAAAATGGCTGAACACTCAGTGTCAGCAGACAGCTCGGAACAGCAATGTTCCTCTGCATCGTCCAAATTGAAAAAGCACAGCTCCAGAAAGGCCAGATTGGCTAACAAGGATGCAGCCAACAAAATTAAAGCCAAAGCTATCTACTCTAGGAAGTCATCTAGAGCTGAAGAGAAAAATGCCAGCAGAAGACAGAAAGCCTGGAGAAACAAATCTCCAGAGCCGAAAGGAAGGTAGAGCAGGAAAGGCTTTCTACCTCACCTCAGACAGAACCTGCCATTTCCCACCTTCAGCAACTGAGCTGTTAACTCAGACAAGCGCCGCATTTCCTATGGCTTGGTCATCAGAGAGCAAAAGAGAGCAATTGCCTTTTCCTCTAGCAATAGAGGAAATTGAACAATTCTCTTTTTTCTTGCAAAGCAACTGAGTTTTCAGAGTCTCAGTTTATGAATAGAGTTATTGTCCTGGAGGCCAATTTTACTCCTCCTGCTGCGGGGCTCTGCCCAGTGGATAGGCAGGGATCTGGCCTGTTTGAGGAAATTAAGACCCTTGTCTTACAGGCAATTTTACATGCTGAAAATTCAGCAGCTGCCACCAGCTTGTTAATATCCTGGTACAGCTGAATTTCCTCCAGTGGAACTCTTGCTTGCAGCTGGTGAAGCCAGAGTAAGGAGGTTCTTGTGAAGAAGGAAGTTGCCATAGCAGCCTTTACTGCCCAGGCAGTAGTCTGATGGGTTCTGCAGAAGTTTAATTCTGCCTTCCTGCTTTCTGCTTTCAGAGTTTTCACTATGTCCCCAAACAGGGAGGCCAATAGTTCATCCACAGTAGGCAATTCTAGTGCTTCTGAGAGGATGTGAATCATATTAAATAATCTTTTGAATTTTCAGCTGATGCATCCCTGGATGTGGCTCATTTTTCCTCCAGGGCTCTCACTTCCAATGTTACTTCACGCAGCTTGCTATGGCTTCACCAATGGCAGGCAGACACTAGAACCAATTAGTCTAATTTTGGGGTTTATTTCTGAATAGTTTGATCTTTGCAGGTCCTGTCACTGCAAAATTCAGATGTTGAACTGTTTTATTTTTGTAAAGCAACATTACGATGGCCAGTTTTATATTTGCATAATAAATCAACTTTTCATAAATAATAATAATCACAGTGAATATTGTATTGCCTTATAGAAGTTGTAAGCAATTCATGCTTTGAAAGATAACCTAGAAATATTTTTAAACTATTGTGATGTCCTAAGTCAAAATCCTAAATAATTCTCAATCTTTTCCAGTAGAACTCTTGAAATAATTTACAGGGGTTTTTGTTGTTATTCTTGTTTGAATCCTTACCAAAATAACCCTCAAAACTTTACAATACTATTCACTTTTAAGCCATAGAATCCACATGTTTCAACATTTGCAACAAGGCATGGCATTTAAAAAATTTCTACCACGATGAGTTCTAGGACTGTTCAGCATGCCAAATGCTCATTTACCTTTGTAATATTATTAAAAGTATTACAAAAGATTAAAAAAACTAATATGAACTAATATAAATGAGAAGGAAAAAAGTAAAAAAAAAGTAAATAGAAAAGAAAGAAAAATAATACAAAGTAGTGACTTTCAATCTTTTATGCAGTTATAAGTATAATTATAAATTTATCTCTTTATCCAATGTAACATGTCTTCCTTCTTTCCATAAGCTATTCTGTATATTCACCATATTCATATATTATCAGTTCATTTTTATTCTGTTTTCTCCAAAAAGTCCACATGGTGCAGCAATAAATATAATTATCTTTTCTCTCATCAAATAAGTCACTTGGAGCATTTTGGCAAATTCCTTTATTCTAGATATTGCTAATTTTTTCTATCTTTGTGCATACAATAATGTTGCTGAATACACAAATACAGTTCAATCACTTTTTTCCAACTGTTTGTCCATAAGTCCCAAAAGAGAAACATCTGGCATCAATTGTGTATTAATCTTTAAAATCCTCTGAATCATTGTATGCATTTGAATCCAAAATTTTATAATTCTTTTTGATGATAGGTTTTGACTGATAAGTTTATGCTTCTCAAGAATTCAGTTACGGCCTTTTCAAAAATGAATCTAGAGGCTTGCTTTGTTCCAATATGCAACAGAAGGTACCTTGTTTAGCTATGGTAATCATATACTGCCATAATTGGTCCTTTATTTTCACTTTGTATTCCCTCATCAGAAATACCTTTTCAATTATTTAGTCTGGCTAGCCCATATTGCAAAGGTGTTGATACAGTATATAATCCAAACATTTCTATTTTCAAATTCCCACTGTGTAGAAAAGTACAATTTCTTCAAAACCAACTTCATTAAAAGCAGATCTCAAGTCACAGGTGAATAATCTAGGACAATCAAAGTTTGACCTTCCATTATTTACCTATTAAACTCATTCCTTAAATGACAATGACTCTAGACGATTGTTCTATTAAAAGATCAGTAAGACAGGTGGCATATATTCTAAAGAAATGCAGTAAACACCACCAGATGGTTCAGATGCTTACTCAGTGGAAATAGCTTCTTTGCAAAACAAACCCATATAACAGCTGTTAAAACTCAAGTTTGCTCTTAATAATTAATTAATATTTAATTAATGGATTGACTATCTCTAAAATTAAATGGGTTATGACATCAAGCTTATTACCACACTTGATTTATTGTATTTGTTACACTAAATGGCTGGATGTTAATAAAACTCACACCTGACACTGTGTCACTTTCCAACCATGTAAAGATGGAAACTCTTATATGGGCATACAACATTCTTTTGCAGCCCCACATTAAGTATTAAGCAAAATAAATACATGTTTAGGGCACTAAGAGAAGACGACTAGAGTAAAGTAAGAGACCAGGTTAGAAACTGGGTGACTGTAGATTCTTGTTCCAGGTTAGGCCATATGGATGACCTGAAAGTAAGGGTAGAAGTCAATTAGGCACAAAGCCATCTGGGTAACTCAGAAGTTCCCAGAAGTCAATAGCTTACTGGTCATCATATGGCCACATGACTCTGTGTGTGTGTGAGAGAGAGAGACAGAGAGGGAGGGAGAAAGAAAGATTGCATACACACATCCCTCAATTCTTTCATGCCATACTCAGTTTTAGCTTTCAAGAGGATTGAGGTATACCATTGTTGGTCTGTGCTTAGGCCATCATTCTGGAGTATGCTGGACTTTATAGGAACAATGCATAAAGAAATCCTTTAGTTTAAAATGTAGAATTTTAACTGAAAGTTTACTTGGTTAATCAGTACAAGACAATGGTCCCCAACCTTTGTGGCTTGGAGGTCCGGCCGGTGAGGGGAGGGTAACTGATCCATTAAAACAGCAGGCTCATGTGCGTGCACATACACAGCCCTTGAATGCATGCAGTTAACTTGCATGAGTGGCAAAGTGGCACACACTTGCATGAGTGTGCACCAGCCTGCTGCTCATATGGCCCAATTCTGAATAGGCCACAACTCCGTAGTGGGCCATGGCCCAGGAGTTGGAGATCCTGTTTTAAGGAACAATTTCATTCATAAAATGTAGCATAAAACATAAAAGCATTTTGAAAGCAGCATCTTCCAGTAAGTATGAAATCTGATTATGATGATGACAATGATGATAATAATGATGATACAAAACTAACAAAGGGAAAAATAATTCATTGTTAACATATGCCATGCACTCCTTCTCAACAATGTGTTAGTACAATTTACATGGGTAGTAAAAATCATAGCATGATGTACATGCAGTAGCAAGCTGTCCAGCAGAATTAATAAACAAGCCAATGTTATCAAAATGTTTATTGCTTCTTTTAGCTGAATATTGATTGGAATATTTCCAGTGTTTCAGATTTAAATCTTTCCCATGTTTTATCTGCAATCAGCATTAGAGTAGAAATCTATTTGCATTTAAATGTTTACCCACATTGTAATTTATACAGATCCATAACTATTCCACAAAAATGTAGCTCCACTTTCAAGTTCACCTTAAAAAATTGTAATGCTGTATATTGAACCAAGTATATATATAGCATACATAATGTATAACATATATGTGTTGAGGAAAAGCTTAACATTTTAAGCTTTTGCATGAGCACATCAATGTTATGCACCAATGAACAAAAATGTGTTGAAATAGAGGAAATTATTGCTTATACTGCATTGTTTCAAAAAAATATAAACAAATATGGGAGAAAAGAAGAAAGATCAAATTGAATGAAATGACTTTAAGATCAGAAAAATACTAGGAACTAAATGAAAACAGAATTAAATTTATTAATCAATTCCTGCCTGGAAATGTCAAATAGTGAACCAACGACCTCTTCCAAGCAGTACATACACTGTATACTGAGCTCTAGTCATTTATTATAAATCATCAGCCAGCAATTCTTCCCCATCTGACAACTTCTCCAAAATGATATGCATACAAGATGATATATTTTGACAATAAGAATGGGATTTAAGAACAATGCACAATAATTAAAGAATGTAACAAATATTCCAAATTGCCATGTTTTGCATTACATTGTGGCAAAAATTGCATATTTATATTGCGGATAATTTTCTTCAAAATGCTATTTAATTTTGGGTGTGATTATTTTATTTTATTTTTGGTGATATGTAAACATCCAATTCATTAAGAGGCAAACTCTTGCAAATCTGCAAACATAGTAGATATAGAAAATCTAATCATCCCTGTTAAAATGTCAGATTTTTGAGATATTAGGAAAAAAACAGACCAAGGTAAATCACTTAAGAATTTTTTCCACCTTTAATATAATATAAGCTGTATGATTCAATTTTAAAAAAACTGAGATTGCTTAGTAGGGAAAAACAAAAATAAAAAATTAGAATAATATGCAAATGTGTATATATACTCTTTTAAGTAGGTGTGTGCATATGTGTGTTCAGAATTAACCAATCATATTCAAACTGATATTCAGTAGTAGTCAGGAAACACCTACAATCAATTAAAATGACTCTGATCAATCCATTCAACTATTCTAGTCGGATTTTTCTGACATTTACTCAGTAGTTCCTTACAGCAAGCCATGGTCTGCAAAGAGCTTACAAAACCTCAAAAGAATCTCATTGTTGGAAGATATTAATCGGGAGAGGGATACAATTTTTTTTCCAAGGCTTTGGATATCCCATGGAACACAGTGAAGACAGTCATCAACAAGTGGAGAAAATATAGTACAACAGTAACATTACCAAGAACTGTTTCAATGTTGATGGAAAAATCAAGAAGAAAACCAGTCCAAGAGGCTGCCAAGAAGCCTTCATCAAGAATTTCTAACAGGTGCTAGTTGTGAATTATATTGTGACAATTTCCTGTATTCTTCATATGACTGTGTATGGGATAGGGTAGTAAGATGGAAGGCTTTTTTTAAGCAAAGAAAATTTTTTTCAAGCCCAGCTATATTTTGCAAATGGATACATTCAACTCTAACAAAAGCCTGTGGGGAAATGTGTAATGGTCTGAAGAGTCCAATGTTGACCTTTTCAGTCATAATTCCAAGGAGTATATTTAGTGCAAAAATAACACTGCACATTACCGAAATTGCATCAAACCCACAGTGAAGCATGATGATGGCAGCATTATACTTCGAGGCTGCTTTTCTTCAGCTGGAACTGAGGCTTTAGTCAAGGTGGAGGAAATTATGAACGCTTCCAAGTATTGGTAGAAAACCTTCAACCTCTGCTAAAATGTTGAACATGAAGAGGAATTTCACCTTTTAATGGGACAGTGACCCAAAGCATATCTCCAAATCAACAAAAGAATGGCTTCACCAGAAGATCAGAGTTTTGCAATGGGTCAGTCTGAACCTGAATCCAGTGGAAAATTTGTGGGTGACCTAAAGGGGGCTGTGCATCAGACGTGCCCTTGCCATCTGACAGATTTGGAACACTTTTGCCTGGAAGAGTGGGCAAAGATTCCGAAGGTAATGTCAGTGTCATGTTGAAGGCTGCCAAAAGACCATATGCTGTCATTAAATCAATAGGTGCTTAAATAAAGTATTATGAGCTGTAGTGGTGCAGTGGTGAGAAGGCAGTACTGCAGGCTACTTCAGCTGATCGCTTAAATTTAAACTTAAAACAAACCCCAAATCATCTCATACAGGACAGCAAGTTTCCTGGTAAAAAATTCATTGAAGACCTTAACTTACCTCTGTTACCGAATTAGGCATGGTTGATTAGTTCTAATTAATACAATCCAATGTACATTTCAATGATCTAAGTAGAAAGATTAAATATTCTCAGACTGAACCAAAAGAAATCCATCCACTGGTGGCTGAGATTTCATGGTTCTTTGACCATGTTCACAATCATATATTAATTGCCAAATATATATTAAAAGCTTCACATCAAAATTAAATGGTTATGCTAATAATGTTCTACTTACAGAAACTGACTGTACTAATTAGGTAAACAATTTAAAACTTGTTATATTAGCAAATAATTTGAAATAGGTATCACTGGCATTTCTCAATATATTAATGTTTTACATAGCTAAAATAATACTCTCTCTAATTATAGGTAGATATTGCACAACTTAAAATCAGATCAAAGTGCGAGAAAGCTCTGGCCAATATTAACATTCAGCTTGATAGACATTGATACCCTTCACAGAAAAAAGTTCTTGATTTAGTTAATTATGTTTGTAGTATAAGTTAAGTGGGGAATATGATTGTAGCTTGTAATAAGTATCTCATAGGAAATCTTTTTTACTTCAATATATAATATTACATTATAACTGCCAATAAAAGGGAATGTTGGCTGAATATTATGGCACCTCCTCTGTCCTCAATGAAGTATGCAAAATAATAACCTTCTGCAATTTTTTTCTTTTTTTCTTTTTTCTTTTGCTATCTTCCTAAAGAAACAGTTGCTGAAGCAGCATTGGTAAAAGAAGTAGGAACCCATTACTCTGTCTTGTTCCTCACTGTGTTCTTGAATAAACTCAGCTGTAGGGAAGATAAAAGATAAAGACCTATGCTTACTGTATATGTAGGCGAATGTGTTGGAGAATCTTAAGGTACTTCTCCATATGTATTCAGGCTTTAATCAATGTAGTATTTTGGATCTTCTGGCACTTGAATATTTAGCAATATGGCCAATGCCAATAAGTTATTTTAGAAAGTGTAAATTAAACCCATTTCAGTCATCCACTGGAGCAAAATCAGGAACAATAAACATGAACTTCATCAGCTTTCTTCCCTACAGCATTTGTGTATTCTTAGAAACTAGAAACATTTTATTCTCTGAATAGATTCCTGATGTTCTCCAGATATTTTGAACTAAATTTCCACAATCCTTTGCTGTTGATCATGGTAACTGGAGATGACCAAAGCTGAAGTTTAAGACATCTGGTTGCTCTCTCTATATAGTATTTCAACTTTTCTAAGTTCTTCAGTCTCTTTTATTCACATAAAAGAGATTCAGATTAATTGATGGTAAGCATAATGGCTATAAATGTTCTATAAGTTAGTCAATGGTAGTTAGACTACCATAGTTAGACTACCATAGTTAGACTACATGCCATGACAAAACTAGGGATCTTGCCTCTTGCAAGGATACATGCTTGTTGTCCATCAAAGAGAGCATTGCATATATACTCTTATAAGTATTTACTTTACCCAAGGTTACAGTGATCACACTGGTTTTCAGCTTCTCTTACTCAGGAATCCCAGTATAATTGGTATATATCATATATATACCATATATATAAGGTATATACTTACTCAGGTTACTAAGGTTATTTAATTACTAAGTAATTAATTAATTGATAGCAATTAATAATTACTATTAATTACTAAGGTTATTCCTTACTCAGGAATCCCAGTATAATCAGTATAACTAATTTGGTTTGCCAAGGGATGTTCCTTTGGGAACTTTAGGGAGAAAAGATTCAGTTCTTCTTTTAGGCTTAGGTTGGAATGTTTCATTTCATTTTTCAGGTTGCTTCTCCTTTTTCAAAATCACAGCCAATTCAAACTTTTAATGTAATTTATATAATGAATTGCCTTTGGAGACTGATTATGTGTACATCCACAATTAACAAAATAACAGAGTTGGAAGGGACTTTACAGGTCTTCCAGTCTATCCCTGTGTTCAGGTAGGAAACCTTATATTAGGGCTGTCAAACTCCCATGGCCCAAATGCATTACAGGCTGGCCAAGCCCACACACAGTTTAGCGAAGGGGGAAAAAGTTTTGATACATCACATGACACTACCAGGATGATGTGAGTTTGACACCCTTGCCCTATACCATTTTAGGCAAATAGTTGTCTAATCTCTTCTTGAAAACCTCCAGTGTTGAAGCATCCATAAGTTTGGGAAACAACTATTTTCACATGATTAGGTCTCCTAGACATGTTCTACCAGATCTGAACAAAGTTAGCTTTCTTAAGATATGCTAGATCAGCTTTTCCACTTACTGTGAAAAAGAGACAAAAGTGTGCCTCATTATTTTGGCTACATTCAGTGTTATTTTATTCCAGAAGAATTTGCCTGTCTCACTAGCAATTATTTTAGTGACACTAGTCTCATTAATTTATATAAGAAAAACAATGTTGCGTTAGAAGAACCTGCTGCAGATATTGAGCTTTATAAATTTCTTTCTGCAGTTAGAATCCACTGATGTTGAGTACCAATAAATTTAAAAGAGGATAAGGAAGAAGAGGAGGAGGAGAAGGAGCTGTGATTTCACAGTTTGTTGTGTATTTAATAATAATAATTAATAATATACCAAATCGAAGAGAAAATGCATTTTCCAGTTTTGGGGACTGATTTAACAAACTTGCCCCAAGCTGGGGAATACCTAGGACCATGAGAAATTCAGTTCTTTCAACACTTTTGCTTATTAAAGTTGGCAAAGGAATCAGCAAGATATTTTAATTGCAAACAATAAGAGCATACAAATAATTGTCTCACGTTCCAAGTTTATGTACTAGTAAGATAGAGGGAAAAGGTTCTGCACTAAGCTTTATTTATAATAGTACATTTCCAAGGATCCATGAATAAGCCATTACAGAGGTTTATTGAGAAAGATATTATGAGTCTATTTGATTTTAGTGATTTTTGGTCAGTATGTCAGTAAGTCAGTATGTGTACAGTAGGATTCTTAAGATTTGAAGTCCGAAAATTGAAGCATCCTAGCATTCAAAACAATGATGGGAGCAATGTAACAAATCTGATCTACACACACACACATACGTACGTACGTATGAACATAGGTATAATTTGTCTTAAAATATAATGGTGATGGCAGTGGATATCTCACAGTTGCCCCTAATTAACAAAAAGAGAATATAGTTAGATTGGAAGAAGCAAGTATCCTCAAGGGAGAAGAATTGAAAAGCAAGAGAAATCTCAGTTAAGGGATTATACTTTATTGGTTTCAGTAAGTCTTTCTACATATATAAATTCCACCCTTCTGTGTTTGGGTATATATGGGTGTACATTTTATATATATTCTTCTCTCTCTCTCTCTCTCTCTCCCTCTCCCCCTCTCTCTCTCTCTCTCTCTTTCTCCCCCCCCCCCCCGCCAGCTGCCTGCAATTTGACAGATCAAATTCCACTAGGCTAAAGGTTGATTCAGCTTTCCATCCTTCTGAAGTGGATAAAATGAGGACCCAGATTATTGGAGGCAATATGCTGATTCTGTCAACCACTTAGAGCACGACTGTCTAACCTTGGCAACTTTAAGACTTGTGGACTTCAACTTTAAGACTTGTGGAGTTGAAATCCACAAGTCTTAAAGTTGCCAAGGTTGGGGATCCCTGACTTAGAGAGAGATGTAAAGCACTATAAAGTCTAATATTAGTCTAAGTACCATTGCTATATATTGGAGGAGAAAATTTATTTCAAAAGTTGTAGTACTAAATTTTATTAAACACCAGTAAACTCTTCTGATGGTAGATTTAAATGCAATTGTTCGATTTGTTCATACAGATTTTCTGTTGCATTTGATGTGCAAAAAGTGAACATTAAAAAAAAAATTCTGCTAATTTTAGCTTAGTATTCTTATTTTACAAAAATAAACTTCCTTTAACTCATTATCAAGCATATTTTTTTCAAAAAATAGAAAAATATTTCAAGAAGATATAGCCAATGCCTGCATTATTTTATCTTATTCCCCTCACAGCCTCAAGCATCTTTGTCACTCACCACAGTACTATATTGCTCCCTTGACTTGAGAATCTGCCTGAGGGATGTGATTTTTATGTTGTTTTTTTCTGAAGCCTCAAGGAAGAACACATGGATATATGTCCCACTGAGCTTAACAGGGTTTAAAGCCCCTGTCACACTGCACCAATGGATGGAAAGAGGATGTAAAACGGAGAAAAACACTTGCCATCCGTTGGTTAACACGATGCTTCCATTCTGTACTCACTGCCTCCATTTTGCTTCCTCTCTATCCGTCCAGCATCCATCTATTGACATTTCATCCACTCAGAAGGTTTTGAGCTGCTCAAAACTTTTGAGCGGAAAATGTATCCAATGCATCCGTTCTGCATCCTCTAGGCATACGGGGGACATCCGTTCTGCATCCATTATGCATCTGCTATATCCGCTAGGCATCTGCTGCGCATCCGCGCAACTCAAATCCGTTCCAGTGGTAAACGGATGCAGGGAGGAAGCAGAACGGACGCGCAGCGTTAGTAGCACGGACGGAGAAAGGATGAAAGCGGATGCAAATCGCATCTGCATCATCTGCTATGCATCCACTCTGCATCCGCTCTGCATCCTCTACGCATCCTCTACGCATCTTCTACGCATCTTCTACGCATCTGCTCTGCATCCTCTACGCATCCTCTACGCATCCTCTACGCATCTTCTACGCATCTGCTCTGCATCCTCTACGCATCCTCTACGCATCCTCTACGTATCCGCTCTGCATCCGCTCCCATCCGATTCCATCCGCTAGGCTTCCGTTCCGCATCCGCTTTCCATCCTCTCTGTGTCCTCCCCCCGTCCGTTCCTTTCCCTGTTATCCGCTCTGCTTATGCAAATTTTTGCCCCTTTTGAGAGTGGATAACAACGGATGGAACATTTTTCTCATCCGCTGTGTCCTTTTGCATCCGTTGGGCAGTGTGACAGGGCCTTTATATATTACCAGGCTGTCAGACAGGCAACAAGATTCTAGTGTGTGGGAAATCAGAAGTTCAGAAATCTGCACCACAATAACCTGCAGAAAGTAGAGAAAACAGGACTAGAAAATGAAATATTTTTCACAATTCTGAAAGGAAAGAGGGAGAAAAACAGAGCAGAGTCAAGGTTGACTCAGCCTTCCGAGGTGGGTAAAATGAGGATCCAGATTGTTGGGGGCAATAAAAACACTTTGAAGTGGTATATAAATCTAAATGTTATTGCTATTAATGCATAGAGGGACAGTTAATAAAAGTGGATGTTTTGTGGCTGGTTCTGTTATAAATTTCTACATTACATTGCATTTTTTCCCCAAAAAGCACAACAGAGAAAGTATGCAGTACAGCTCAAATCATGTTACTTTTGTGCATTGCATAAAAATATTTTCACAGTTAGAACTTCAAGGTGGTATGAAATTTAAGTTGGTGATCGACTGAAATGTTAACTAGCTGATAAGTTGCTCTTTATAACCATGAATGATGTTTCAGAGGAAAAAAGAGAAGATTTTTTTTTTTTTGGCTTAAATCGGTTAAGTATGGATTTGCCTTTATGTATGTATGTATATATGCATATATGTGTGCTGTTTAGCTTCCCTCGGGTATTATCCCACATCATTGTAGTGTTGTTAAAGTTGTAGCAACGTTTCAGCAGAATCTCTTCTGCCATCATCAGGCTTCTGTATGGATGTGTGTCTCACAGCTTTTGGTTTCAAATTCGAGGCTGGTCCATTCTGATTGGCTAGGAGCCTGGGCCTGTGTTCACTGGACTTGGAGTTTGATTGATTGGTGTTTCTGGTTTCTTCTGTCTGTTTTGTGGCTTTGATTGGCTGGCAACACTCTGTTCTTGTGTTGGAGGCTTTCAGTGCAGTTTGGCTTCACTCATCAGCAAGCTAGGTTTCACCTGGGTGCCTGGTGGGGGGGTGTTTGAGTTGGAGGCATCAGAGGGAGTCTGTCTGTGCTCAGGTGTTTGTCTGTTTTGAGATCTTTCTATTTGAGAGTGCAGGTTTCCAAATGATTGACAGTCTCCTGGAATCATCTCTTCTATTAATGCTTTCAGGTCTTTTTTCAATCTCTATGGCTTCTCTGATGATTCTGTGGTTGGGGTTTTCTATAGTGGCTAGAGTTTTAGTGCCATTGAAGTTGATGTTGTGACCTGTGGTTTTCATGTGTTGGACTAGTGAGGAGGTGTGTTCCAGCTTTTTTACTGCATTTTTGTGTTCCTCTAGGCGGGTTCTTATTCTTCTATTGATCTGTCCAATGTATGTGGCCGGGCATGATGCACAGGGAACTTTGTATATGCCTTGGTTTTCCAGGTCAATTTTATCTTTTGGGTTTCTCAGGATGGCTGCTATTTTTTTGTCTGTTTTGAAGGCAGTCTTGATGTGATGCCTGTGTAGTATCTTACTGATTTTGTCTGCAGTACCTCTTATGTAGGGCAG
>BLBF01000002.1:94185697-94224697 GCA_015471245.1 Laticauda colubrina
CTTGGCATAGTTTGATAACGGGTTGCAGTTGCGCAGAGAGAAGAAAGCTAAGCGAGAAATAGAAACCTAACTCTATTTTATGCTCCCCCCTTCCATTTATACCTCAGGTGAATGTAACTCCTCCAGCTCACTTCCCCAACTATTCCTACCTCCCTTTTCCACCCCCCGTTACTTATGGCAGTCGAAAAGATGCAAAGCAATAGCAGAAGATCTTGAAGACTGACAGCCTGGCACTGTGCAGAACGCGAAGATCTTCACTGGAGACACCCAGTGCAGCTGACAGGCGTGCCCTCCTGCCCAGCAGCAGAGTTCTCGCCAAGGCAACAAGCGCCTCCCACTAGACCCTCTGCTCATCCCGCCAGGGCTGTGCCAGAGCCATGTGGGCTGGGCAGAGCTGGGAAAGTGAGCCGTGGGTGCGCGCCCGCCTGCCAAATGAAAGAGCTGGGCCGAGCTGAGCTTGGCTTCCTTGCCAAGTCCCTCCTGCCTGAATCTAATGGGGCCAGTGGGAGAGGCTACCCAAGGCAGCAATTACGCCCACCTGTCCACAGACAGGGAGGTGAGGCAACAGTAGCACTGTTTCCCTGGAGGGCGGGTCCAGTGGAGTGAGCCCAAACCCTATATATATATACACTCACACCAGGTTGCTATATGGAGTATCCTGTTTCATGTAGTATATATTGCAAATGGAGCAGATAAAATACTGATGGAATCTTTTAAAGTGTCCTTCTGTGGGAAATGAGATAGCAAAATGTCTTTGACCTTGATGGCATTCATTCTTATTTTGTGTAAGCTCAGGTCCCTGAATTTTATATAGCAGAATGAGTGACTTCTATCATAATTGTGGCAATAGACTTGTTCAAGGCTTCAAGGATATCATTCTGTGCATTTTGGATGCTTTGCCTTTCCTCTTGCTCTGTAAATCTTTGCCTTAGTTGGTTGTTTCAGTCCGAAGGCAGGCTCCTTGGCATGTGTTGCACATCCCAGAAGCTCTTTTTAGCAGTTAGAATGGAACAGAATAACAGAGTTAGAATGGATATTGGAGGTTCTCTCATCCAACCCACTGCTTAGTTAGGAAACCTTACATCACTTCAGACAAATGGTTGTCCAAACTCTTCTTAAAAACTTCCATTGTTGGAGCATTCACAAATTCTGGAGGAAGTTGTTCCACTGATGAATTGTTCTCTCAGGAAATTTCTTCTTAGTTCTGGGTTGCTTCTCTCCTTGATTAGTTTCTCTCCAATGCTTCTTGTCCTGCTCTCAGGTGCTTTGGAGAACATCTTGACTCCCTCTTCTTTGTGGCAATCAGTGGTGGGATTCTACCAGTTCAGACTGGTTTAACTGAACTGGTAGTTGCGGTGAGCATTTGGCTCTGCCTATCCGCCTCTACTTTATTTCCTGGTTTTTTTTTTTAACATAGCTGATTCATGTGGCAGAGCAGTTTGCTGCTCCTCAGCTGTTTTAGTCACTTTGTGAAGTAGAAGGTAAGTATAAGACTTTAAAATGGGCTTTTTAAAATGCAGCGTGCATGCAAAAAGTGTGCATATGCACGCAAAGTCCATGCTCACTCAACCAGTTGTTACACTGGTTGAATTGCACCACTGTGGCAACCCCTGAGACCATGGATTCCAATAGCATGGTCAATCCACATTAGAAATGGAAGTCAAGTGAGAACCTGACTTGAAACCTGACTTGAAGCTCAAAGTAAAGTTTTTTCAAAAATATATTTGACCCTAGAACAACAGAGAAACGATTGTGGAGCTCAAAAAGCACAACTGGAGAACTTCCATTGACACCTCTCAGAAGCAATTACTTTACCTATTTGCTATCTACCCTGTTTTGTGTACCTAGAGCAGGAGAGAAAGAGGTAGAGACAGAAACTGGGGAGTGGGGGAATGTATTTCTTCTAGAATTAGAATATAAACAAATGTAAAGCCCATGTCACACTGGCCAACGGATGCAAAAAGGACACAGCGTACGAAGCAAAATGTTCCATCCATTGTTATCCACTCTCAAAAGGAGCAAAAATTTGCATAACCGGAGTGGATAACACGGACGCGGGGAGAATGCAGGGTGGATGCAAAGCGGATGCGGAACGGAAGCCCAGCGGATGGGAACGGATGGGAGTGGATGGCACATCTGCAGGGCTTCCGGGGGGCCTCAGCGAAGCGGACATGGAACGGAAAGAGCGGAAGCAGAGTGGATGCACAGCAGATGAAGTGGATGCACAGCGGATGCACAGCGGAAGCCTAACGGATGCCTGGCGTTAATTGCGCATGCGGGGAGGATGCATTGTGTCAGCCCCGCAGATATAACGGAAGCAGCTCGGAAGCAGGACGCCATTCAGAGGAAAGACCTGCTGCCGGACACATCGACTGCCTTGCCTGCCCTGCCTGCATGTCTGCCTGCCAGCCTTGCTGCCAGCCTTGCTACCAGCCTTGCTGCCAGCCTTGCTGCCAGCCTCCCTGCCAGCCTTGCTGCCAGCTGGTCTGCATGCCAGCCTTGCTGCCTGCCTTCCTGACAGCCTTGGTTCATGTCTGCCTGCCAGCCTTCCTGCCAGCTTTGGTTCATGTCTGCCTGCCAGCCTTGGTGCCTGCCTGCCTGCAGGCCTGCCTGCCAGCCTGCCTGCCAGCCTCCCTGCCAGCCTTTCTTCAAGCCTTGGTTCCTGCCAGCCTCCCTGCCAGCCAGCAACCCCACAACCATGCGGAAGCACAGCAAGCCTCAGCCATCGGCTGCCAGCCCTGGCAAGAGGGACAGGGCTACCATCCCGCCCTCTGGCCCTCACTCTGATTCTGCTGGGGCTTCTGCAGCATGGGCTCGCTCTTCTGGGGCTGGCGCTTCTGCTGCTTCTGCTTCTGGAGGAGCTGATGACAAGCACTCCAGCACCAGCCACCTCCACAGCACCTGCACCCTTCACCCCTGGGACTGAGCGACCAAGAGGAGTGCCAGAGACTCATTTTTGTCTTATAGCTTGTTGTTAATAAAGTCTATTTATGATTCACACACTTGCTTCATTTCTTTTTTTTAATAAAGTCTTGCTGGAAACTTTTAGAAATGGTTTAAGCCTTTGCATGCTTGTGGGATGGGTTAAGATAGCAGTGGGATGTGTTAGGATAGCAGTGGGATAGATAAACCTCCAGTGCAAGCATAGTGGGACTGTATGGTCCACCCTCCCAGGTGCCACACCTATGGCCCTTTATTATCAATAATAATGTAATAATTATCCACACATGTCAACATAAACACAACTCTTTATTAAACGCCCTGTTCAATGTAGGCCAACCAAACATACATGGCCCAATCTCATCCGTGTGATGAGACAGTCTGAAGGAAGCATCCATTAAGCATTTACCATCCTGTCTTGCCACTCCACTGCTCCAGCTGGGGAGTTGCACCATTGTTTCAGGAGGTTGCACTGCTTCTTCGCTTCATGTGAGGCTCTGTTGGGGCCTTGCACATCCTCAGTATCGATCAGGTTTCGCCCTTGCCTCCATTCCCCAGGCTCCATGTCTCCATTGCCTTGTTGGAGGTCCATGAGCCTGTTCTGCAACACTGGATAGCGGGTTCGCATGAGATTGTGCAGGATGCAGCAAGCTTCCATGATCCTCCTCACAGTTTCTGGGGAATGCTGCATGGTGGTGAGAAGGACCTGGAACCTGTTGGCCAGAATGCCAAAGGTGTTCTCCACCACCCGCCTTGCCCTGGACAGCCTGTAGTTGAAGATCCTCTCTTCACGGGTGAGGAGTCTGGAGGTGTAGGGCTTCATGAGGTAGGTTGTGAGGGAGAAGGCGTCATCCCCCACGATGAAGTAGGGTACATCTTGTGTGTCATTGGGCAGGGTGTTTGGATCTTGGAAACCCACAATGAGGTTGCCTTCCAGCCCCTCCTTGAGGTGACTGGTGTTGTATATCTGGGCATCCGAAGATGAGCCATTGCCTGAAGCATCGATGTACATGAACTTGTAGTCAGCATTGACCATGGCAAAGAGGATGATGCTGAAGAAGCCCTTGGAGTTGAAATAAGTGGACCCCGACTTGGCTGGAGATTTGCAGGCCACGTTCTTCCCATCTATGGCTCCAACGGTGTGTGGTAAGTTCCACCTCTGATACCACTGCTCTGCAGCTTTCTTCCATCCTTCTTCAGTGGAGGGGTACTGGAGGAGCTCCTCTTTGTATTCTTCGATGATGGCCTGCACCACTTCTCTGACCACAATGCTGATGGTGTTGGATGGCACCCTCCAGCCATTCTGCATGCTCCTGTAGGAGGTCCCTGAGGCCAGGTGGCACAGAGTGAGTGCCACCTTGAGCCCAGGTTCCAGGCTGGGCCGGAAGCTGGTGTTTGCCTTGGTCAACCTGGGTGTCAGCCGCTGCACAACTTCGTCAAACATGGCTGGTGGCATCCTCATGAAGTTCTGGAATGCCCGAGTGTCTTCGCTCCTGAACTCCACCATCAGCTTGTTGTACAGTCCATCCTCCTCCCTACTGGCGGACCATCTTCGGACCCTGACTCTTTTTGGGTGGCTCCTTTTCTTCTCGCAGTAGTGTTCACAGAGCCTGCACATGGCTTCGCACTGTTGCAGAACGATGGTGGCTGCTGAAAGGACTTTGTTACAATCCACGGTGGACATGACTGGATGCTGTGGAAGAGGAAGAGTCAGATGAAGGCTGCAGAGGTCTGCACCGCTGGGCTGCTGTTCTGAAAGTGTGATGCAGGTGAGTTGCTCCCCCTTTTTATAGGCAGTATAGGTGTTCCTTTGCATCCTCTAGGCATCCTCAAGGCATCCTCTAGGCATCCTCTAGGCATCCTCTAAACATCCTTAATATCTGAGATAGGTCCCCTCTGCAAACGTTTTTTCCATTTTAAATGCTTTGTTTCCGTGCTGCATCCGCTAGGCATCCGTTCTGCATCCATTCTGCGTCCGTTCCGCTTCCTCCCTGCGTCCGTTTACCACTGGAGCGGATGGATGCACCGATGCCTAGCGGATGCCTAGCGTATATATCGGATGCGTTGCGAATGCGTAACAGATGCAGAACGGACAAACTGGATACATTTTCCGCGCAAAAGTTTTATGCAGCCCAAAACGTTTGGAGTGGATGAAACGTCCATAAACGGATTCTGGACGGATAGATAGGAAGCAAAACAGAGGCAGTGAGTATAGAACAGATACATCGTGTTAACCAACAGATGGCAAGGTTTTTTGTCCATTTTACATCCCCTTTGCATCCATTGGTTCAGTGTGACATGGGCTTAACCAGTGATACAAGAAAGAAGAAAACCTGGTAGCATTCCTAATAGTTTTTAGTGGCCAGTGTGAATGAAAATACATTGGTTGAATGCGGCAAATATCAACCTCATCCTAATTATATGGTTCTGCCTCTTTTCCTCAAATAATCCTGAGCGTCTTTATGTTGACTTCTATATGGTAAGAAAAGCTTCACAAATAGTCAGAAATATTATCAGGCATGAGAAGAGATGGTAATGTTTCTCCTAAATGAACAATTTTTAGAATTTTTTAAAAAACCTGATAATAGTCAACTATTTCCATAAATATGTTTTATCCTGCTACTTAAAAAATAGCATTTAAATAATTTATTCATTTCCAACCTCCATAAACAGAAATGTAGCATATGGGGAAAGTATTATTGACTGGTACTCCAGAAAAATAATATGTATACATTCATGTACACATTCACATAATAGGATATTGTATGATGAATTTAATTTTGTGAATGAAGAAATATTAAAAATGAAATACAATTAACTCAAAGTATACTCACCCTATATTGAGAATTGGCCTGTATAAAACACAACTAAGTACTACCTCTTTCCTTCTGTATGACCAGGTACATACAGAATAAGGATTTGGTATTGCTTACTGGTTACTACTATATTGCCAATTTCCTCACCAATTTTCCTATTACAGTCATTTTATAAATCAAGCTAATGAAAGATTCTTGTTGGTACCTTGCTTGTGCTTTTCCAAGTTTGTTTCTGTAACAATTCCCTTCTCTGCTATAGGTAAGAAGACTGGGATAAGACTGCTACTTAAGACAATTAGCTGTGATTCCAATGGAGTCAACTGAATTATAGTCATTGGATAGTATAAGAGTAAAGGCCGTGTCACACTGCCCAACGGATGCAAAGAGGACACAACGGAAGGGAAAAATGTTCCTTCCGCTGTATCCGCGCTCAAAAGGGGTAAAAATTTGCGAAATTGGAGCGGATGAAACGGACGCGGGGAGGATGCAGGGAGGATGCAAAGCGGATGCGGAACGGAAGCACAGTGGATGCAGAATGGATGGCGTGTTGGCAGGGCTTCGGGGGGGTCTCAGGAGAGCGGACACAGAACGTAAAAAACGGATGCAGAACGGATGCACAGCGGATGAAGCGGATGCACAGCGGAAGCCAAGCGGATGCACAGCGGAAGCGGAATGGATATCGCGCGTTAATTGCGTATGTGGGGGGGATGCATATGCGCAAGCCCCCCGGATATAAAGGGAGCAGCTCGCACGTGGCCAGCATTCCGAGGGAAGACATGCTGCTGGATACTTCGAGTTCCTTGCCTGCCCTGCCTGCATGCCTGCCTCCAAGCCTGCCTTCAAGCCTGCCTCCCAGCCTGCCTCCCAGCCTCCTGGGCAGCCTCCTTGCCAGCCTGCCTTCCAGCCTGCCTTCCAGCCTGCGTTCCAGCCTTCCTGGCAGCCTGCATTCCAGCCTCCCTGCCAGCCTTGCTGCCAGCCTGCCTTCCAGCCTCCCTGCCAGCCTTGCTGCCAGCCTGCCTTCCAGCCTCCTGGGCAGCCTCCTGGGCAGCCTCCTGGGCAGCCTCCTTGCCAGCCTGCCTTCCAGCCTGTCTTCCACCCTGCCTTCCAGCCTCCCTGCCAGCCTGCCTTCCAGCCTCCCTGCCAGCATTGCTGCCACCCTGCCTTCCAGCCTCCCTGCCAGCCAGTCTGCCTGCCAGCCTTGGTGCCTTCTTTCCTAACAGGCTTCCTAACAGGCTTCCTGCCAGCCTTGGTGCCAGGCTTCCTGCCAGCCTTGGTGCCTGCAAGCCTTCCTGCCAGCCTTCCTGCCAGCCAGCAACCCCACAACCATGGGGAAGAAGAGAAAGGCTCAGCAACCTGCCGCCATCCCTGGCAAGAGGGACAGGGCCACCCTCCCACCCCATGTCCGTGACTCTGCTTCTGCTGGGGCTTCTGCTGCTTGGGCTCACTCTTCTCTTGCTGGAGCTTCTGATGTGGCTGCTCCTGGCAGTGGTGCTTCTGCTGCGTACTCTGCTGAAGCTGCTCCTGGAGGTGGTGCTTCTGCTGCTGTGCACTCTGCTGAAGCTGCTCCTGGTCCTGCTGGTCCTGCTCGTTCTGCTCGTGCTCCTGGTCTTTCTGGTCCTGCTCGTTCTGCTCGTGCTCCTGGTCTTGCTGGTCCTGCTGCTGGTGCTTACTCTGCTGCTGCTCATCCTGGTCTTGCTGCTGCTGCTGCTGCTGATTCTGATTCTGATTCTGATCCTGCTGGTGATTCTGCTTCTGCTGCTGCTGCTGATGATGATGCTGATTATGATCCTGCTGGTGATGTTTCTGATGATGATGATTCTGCTGCTGCTGCTGCTGTTGGTGTGGAGGAGCAGCCCCTACAACATCGAAGTCCCTCTGATGAGGGCCCATATGGCCCTGCCAGAGGGAGGAAGAGTCGTTCGCGTCAAAGGGAGAGGAGGCAGTACTTTATTGAGGAGGCGCACGAGGATGAGGTGCTGGAGTGGCTGAGAGAGAACGACTATCTGTGGCGGAAGGGACACTGGCTGTACAGGGACACCAAGCGTAAGCAGGCTGCTTGGAGAGAGAGGGCGGAGAGTCTGGGCTACACTTCGGAGATGCTACTCGGCTGGTGGAAACATATGCACACCTGGTACGGGAAGCTGCACCGCAAAAAATCTGGCCAAGCCGCCGTCAAGCTGACGGACAGAGAGAACTACGTCATGGCCAGGTGCAGCTTCCTGGAGGGTGAGATCCGCCACCGAGCAGCACCAGGAGCCCATCTGTCTACCCTCACTCTCAGGCAGCCTGCTGCGACCCAGTCCTCTTCCGGCCAAGAGTCAGTCCCTGTCTCCAGGCAGGTTTCTGTGGAGCGTGCCATGGCGGAGAACCCCCAGGCAGGTGTTGAAAGCTTGGTAGAGAGCGATGAGGACTCCCTGGTGTGGTGGGAGAAAAGTAACATCGAGTCCACCGCTGCCGAAGTCCCATCCACCCACACCGCCACCTCCAGAGGAAGGCAGAGAGCCAGACCGCAGGAGGGGGAGAGCCACAAGGTCCTGGTGGAGATCAGGGACACCATCCGCACCAGCATAGGTCTCCTCTCTCAGCTAGTCCCCATCGACTCCTCCTGCTCCAACCGCAAGCCCTTCCTCAATTATTTAAACCAGACCCTCAAGGAGATGCCGGATCCCCAGTACCAGCTGGTGAAGGAGAGGATCGGCACGCTGCTTAACAACCCTCCAGACCCAGAGGCACCTGCTACCACCCAGTCCAGGTCTGCTCCTCCACCCCAGGTGATGTCCCTCCCATACCAAGGCTTCCAACAGCCCCACACCTACCATGGCTACAGCTACCCGGAGGTCCACCAGCACAGGCAGCAGCCCTTCCCAGGACAGGCGCAGAGTCATCGGGCAGCACCGTTGCCACCGGTTCCACTGATGCCACGGATGCCACCCACGCCAATGATGCCACCGACGACATTGATGCTAGCCATGCCACTCCTCAGCTCGCTGCACAGCAGGCAGTCCCACTACACTACTCCTTCCTCCATCCCACAGCCAAGACCGGCCTCAGTACATCTGTCCTCGGTACTGGGGCTGACACCCCATGGCATGGAGGAAGGACCTCTCAGCATTGCGGGGATGAGCCAGCTGTCCGACACCTTTCTGAACACACCGTCCCCTATTGTCCTCTCGGGGCCAGGCACTCCATCAGCACCTCAGACCAGCACAGCAGCAGCACCCACCTCCAGAGCACCTGCACCCTAAAAATTAGACTGGGCACACACCTCCGAGTGACCAAGCGGAGTAGCAGAGACTGGCTGCCTGGATATTTTTGGACTTTATTTGGACACTTGACTTGGTTCATGTTTACTTTTCAGGTTGTTATTAATAAAGTTTATCTTTGTTTCACACGCTTGCTTCATTATTTTTATTTTAAAAAGTCTGGGTGGATACCTTTGGGTTAAGATAGCTGTGGAATGGGCAGGGATACCTTTGGGATCGGTTAAGATAGCTGTGGGATGGGCAGGGATACCTTTGGGATGGGTTAAGATAGCTATGGGATGGGCAGGGATACCTTTGGGTTAAGATAGCATTGATCCACACATGTCAACATAAACACAATTCTTTATTAAACGCTCTGTTCATTGTAGGCCAACCAAACATACATGGCCCAAACTCATCCGTGTGATGAGACAGGCTGAAGGAAGCATCCATTAAGCATCTACCATCCTGTCTTGCTACTCCACTGCTCCAGCTGGGGAGTTGCACCAGTGTCTCAGGAGGTTGCGCTGCTTCTTTGCCTTACGTGAGGCTCTGTTGGGGCCTTGCACATCCTCAGTGTCGATCAGGTTTTGCCCTTGCCTCCATTCCCCAGGCTCCATGTCCCCATTGCCTTGCTGGAGGTCCACGAGCCTGTTCTGCAAGACTGGGTAGCGGGTGCGCATGAGATTGTGCAGGATGCAGCAAACTTCCACGATCCTCCTCATGCTCTGTGGGCGATGCTGCATGGTGTTGAGAAGTACCTGGAACCTGTCGGCCAGGATGCCAAAGGCGTTCTCCACCACCCGCCTTGCCCTGGACAGCCTGTAGTTGAAGATCCTCTCTTCACGGGTGAGGTATTTGGAGGTGTAGGGCTTCATGAGGTGGGTTGAGAGGGAGAAGACATCATCCCCCACGATGAAGTAGGGCACATCTTGCATGTCGTTGGGCAGGGGTTCTGGATCTGGGAAGCCCACCATGAGGTTGCTTTCCAGCCCCTCCTTGAGGTGACTGTCGTTGTATACCTGGGCATCGGAAGATGAGCCGTTGCCTGAAACATCGATGTACATGAACTTGTAGTCAGCATTGACCATGGCGAAGAGGATGATGCTGAAGAAGCCCTTGTAATTGAAATAAGTGGACCCCGAGTTGGCTGGAACCTTGCAGGCCACGTGCTTGCCATCTATGGCTCCAACGGTGTGGGGTAAGTTCCACTTCTGATGCCACTGCTCTGTAACTTTCTTCCATCCTTCTTCAGTGGTGGGGCACTGGAGGAGCTCCTCCTTGTATTCTTCGAGGATGGCCCACACCACTTCTCTGACCACAATGCTGATGGTGCTGGGTGGCACCCTCCAGCCGTACTGCATGCTCCTGTAGGGGGTCCCTGAGGCCAGGTGGCGCAGAGTGAGTGCCACCCTGAGCCCAGGTTCCAGTCTGGGCGGGAAGTTGGTTTTTGTCTTGCTCAGCCTGGGTGTCAGGCGCTGCAGAAGTTCATCAAACATGGCTGGAGGCATATTCATGAAGTTCTGGAACGCACGAGTGTCTTCGCTCCTGAGCTCCACCATCAGCTTGTCGTAAAGTTGGGACTGTGATCTTCTGGCTAACCATCTTTGGACCCAGACTTTTTTTGGGTGCCTCCTTTTCTTGCCATAGTAGAGTTCACAGAGACTGTTGATGGTTTTGCAGTGATGCAGAAGGATGTTGGCTGCAAAAAGGATTTTGTTGCAATCCATGCTGGAGATGACTGGATGCTGTGGAAGAGGAAGAGGAAGGCTGCAGAGGTCTGAACCGCTGGTCTGCTGGTCTGAAAGTGCGAAGCAGGCGAGTTGCTCCCCCTTTTTATAGGCAGTATATGTGTCCCTTTGCATCCTCTAGGCATCCTCTAGGCATCCTTAATATCCGAGATAGGTCCCCTCTGAGAACGTTTTTTCCGTTTTAAATGCTTTGTTTCCGTTCTGCATCCGTTTCGCGTCTGTTCTGCTTCCTCCCTGCGTCCGGGCAGATGTGAGTTGCGTGGATGCGCAGCGGATGCCTAGCGGATATAGCGGATGCGTAACGGATGCAGAACGGATGCGTAGCGGATGTAGAACGGATGCAGAATGGACAAATTGGATACATTTTCCGCGCAAAAGTTTTAGGCAGCCTAAAACTTTTGGAGCGGATGAAACGTCAATAAACAGATGCTGGACGGATTGAGAGGAAGCCAAACGGAGGCAGTGAGTACATCGCGTTTTGCAACGGATGGCAAGATTTTTTTTCCGTTTTGCTTCCTCTTTGCATCCGTTTTTGCAGTGTGATACAGGCTTAAGCACTAAGCAACCATAACAGCCTAAGTTTGGACTTCTCATCATTTGCAGTAACAGGAAAATATCATCTGTGTTACAGGAATTTGCCATGTATTGGAAAGAGGGGCATTCAAAAATACTACTAACAGTATGTATTCCCAAAATCTCATCCCATCCCATCTTATTTTTCACATATTGTCTCCTTTTGTTCCAGTTTAATGTAGAACTTTTGAATCAGAAAAAAACAAAGGGAGTTATGTGCACAGATATAGACTAAATTGAATTTTTGCCACTCATCTTCTTCCATAGGGACTTCTACCTTTGGAGTTCAGCAAATCTCTTCCTGTGCAACCAATGGATATTGCATTGCTAACCTTCCCTTCTTTATAGTAGCAGTTTCTCATTTTATCGCTGGCAGATATATTTTGTCCAGAACAATATACTCAATTAGATCTCTTATTTCTGGAGTATAATTCTTGACTATTGGCATATTACTTTAAAATAGAATACTGTTGGCTTTCAGGGGCAAACAGGATAGTGAGAAAAGAGTTACTATGTTTATAAATTATTAGTGAGAATTGTAAGTGGAATATAAAATTGCCTTGTATATAAAATTTACTATTATAAAGATAACTTTGTTTAATATCAATAAAATTGATTATGTGTGCTCTCTCCTGTTGGCAGGAGCAGAGGGGCAATAATTTCCATTATGACATCAAGAAGAATGGGACTTTGCCTTCAGTAATGGGCATGGGTACCACTGTTTAAATCTTTCATTGTCTGATTAATTCATGCAAGTTGTCTATACTAGAATTAAGCTCTTCTATTCAGGAGATAGCCAGTTGGCTTGAAGGTAAAAAGAAAAATAGTGCAACACAGAACATTAAAAGATGGTAATGCCAGAAATAAATGAGTAAAATTTCAGGAATAGTTCTTAGGAAATTAAACCTCTTTCTTTTCTTCTTTATGCTACATTCCATGAACAGTTACTGTATGGTGGACAAAGAGCTTAATTTGTGCCACTATTCAGTCAAAATGCAGGGTATACATGTATGTATACATTTGCCAGAATTATGGGAAATCAAAATTTGTCATAGGGCATTATAATGCACTAATATGTGTATGTTTGAGAAAATGTGCAATAATGTGTATGTTTGGGAAAATGCCTGCCAAATAAAGGCATCAGGGAAGACAGTATAAAGAAAAGCATTTTAGTTAGGCAATCATTTCTGAAAAAAAATGAGACTTTATAAAACAACAACAGGTATAGAAATTCTAACAAAAATGCTCATAAAATGCATACAATCTGAAGGGAAAAAAAACTAGACAAAACAAGTATACTGATTTTTAAAAAGTGATCATTGTGGAAAATGGGAAAGAAGACTTCTTCTGAAGTCTCCAGCAGTCATTATTTTAGTGGTGTACACAGTGTACAGAATTATTTTGGGAAACTAGCTTAGTTTGTTAAGGACTGAGCCACAGATTGCCCAATGTGATCTGGTCCCTTGCTTCTCTTCTGTTTATGCCAAATGTCAAACATTACATAATATTGGACAAAGAAAAAGGCATGTTCAGAAGGAATGATAAAAACCTTTCTTGCTTATGATTAAACCAGTTCCAGGAATCTACGTATATGTGTAAATAAACAGAACACAGTTCAAACTGTTCAGCTCAGTTTTTGAAGCAATTAGTCAATAAATTATGACAACAAAGTAAACAAAAGGTAAGAAGAAAGAGACATAAATTATAGGCCTCATTAGACTGTGCTGCTACAACCCCTTGTATCTTTGCAACAACAATATTCTTATGTGTTACTATGTGTATTTCTTGTAAAATAGCTCATCTACATTTACATAGTCCTCAATTTTTCCAAAGGGCCATGATATTCAAGCATTAATTTATTTTTGTTTCTCTACCTGGTAATGTTGAATATTTGCTACTTAATTAAAGTAGCACCCTTCACACCATCTATGTCTAAAGTAGATTCAATTTGAGAGATCTATATGCCTGATCCTCCTACGGAACAAAAAAAAAAGTAGATTTTTTTTAAAAAAAAGATGTATTTTTCTTCTTTTAGAATTCTATTCCAGTAGTAAAAATGCTTTCCCCCACCCCTCCAAAAAGAGAAAGGGATAAAATAATAAAAAAGAAAGTAGGTTGTGTAGATATGTCATTTATTTTTCTCTTTATTAGTTTACAAAGCTTACCAGCTTCACTACACACAAAGAATTCACAGCAAGTAATTCAGCACATGTTCTTAACTGTTTTAAGGAAAATTTATTTTTTTGTATATAGAGCACAAAGAGATCCTCTCCACATTATGCACATATATATATATTACCATCATTTAGTGTGTCTATAAGGAAAAAAACCACATTCTAAAATATTTCCTAACCTTATTCAACATTTAATTTTTATGATTAGGCTAAATTTTTATTTTGGTAATATGTGGTAAATGTTATTGACCTTCCTAAATGGCAAGAAACAAAGAGAAAGCCAGAAAGAGAGAGGGGAGATGAAGGAAGGAAGGAAGGAAGGAAGGAAGGAAGGAAGGAAGGAAGGAAAGATGGGATTACTGAATCAAGAAACATGAAAGCCTGAGGTGGTATTCAGCAGGTTCTGACCAGTTTTGGAGAACCAGTAGTGGAAATTTTGAGTACTTCAGGGAACCAGAAAATACCACCTCTGACTGGAGATTTTACAGTATCCTTCCCCACCAAGCCATGCCCACAGAACCGGTAGCTTAAAAAATTGAATCCCACCACTGATGAAAGCAATGAATGGCAGGTTTGTCATGATTACATTCTTCTATGAATTATATTTTTAATTTCCTGAATAACTTAGCAGCAATATCTCAAAAATTTAGCAAATTTGAAAATCAGTCATTTAGAGAAGAGATATAGCACGCAACATTATATATTGTTTCAATAAAGTTTTATTTCAGTTTTCCACATTTTAAAAAATATATCTTTTTAGTGAACAACATGATTCCAGGTTTTTACATTTCATACAAAAATGACCATAATTGCACATTCATCTTTCATATTCAACTTTATATTTTACCATTAATTTACATATTTTCTATTATTTTATTTTTTTCCAAATACTTTCCTCCTATTTGAATCACAAATAGCTCCCATATCTTCATAATCATTACACTTTTGTACTTTTATCTGTCAGATTTGCAATTTCATAGCATATTCTCACTTCATCATTCCACAAATTCTAGTTTCATTCAAACATTTCAAAAATTTACCCCCCACAATCACTAATTTTTAGTATGCCACCCCTATAGCCTACATATTCTTTAATTACTCCCTCTTTAAATCCCCAGTAAACATTTAACTTTTATTACCTATATATTTAATAATAAAAATATCCTAACAACTACATAACATATATACTTTTTAGGTTAGGGTTAGATTCCACATAGTACTTCCTTCTTCAATTTCAAAAAATATTTTTCTTTATAATTTTGATAAAATTATTCAATTAATCCTAAACACTGATATTGATCTCATTACAACAATACTCATAATTAATTTCAAATGTGTTCTATGTATTCATTAAACATATTTAATAAACTTATCATAATTTCCCTTTTTTCACATTTATTCCCTTCTTTTTAATAATCTATATTCCCCTATTTTCTAAGTAGTTTATAGCTTCTAATATATTTATCCCATCCTCATCACCTTGCAGAATCCCCTTCCTTATTCTTAATTAACCATTATCTCTATGTCTTTTAAAAAAACAATTTCTTTTAATTCTTGTAATTTCCATATTTCTTTATTTCCTGATCCTGTTTTTTAATCATTTCTTTTCCCCATCATTTTCCCCTTTCTTTTCACTTTCCAGTTTTTATCCCTCTCCCTCTTTAATGTTTCCTTCCACAATTTACTTTTCTGCTGTTTCTTTTTACTAATTTTGATTTTGTTAGTTACCTCCTTGAATCTCAAATTTTTAATTCCCACTCTTTTCCCTCCACACTTTAAAATTTGTTGTTGCAAATGTTCATTAAAGATAGCCTCTTCTTTGATCAACTCCTCCTCTTCTGGTACGTTTTGTTCTTCATATTCTAGAATCACTATTTCTAATAATTGTAAAGAAAAGTCCAATGGTTCACCTCTTTCTTGTAGTGTTTCTTTCATATTTCTAAGTTCCATTTTTAATTCCAAAAGAGATTCTGCCATTTTTAATGTTTTTGTCCAGGAGTATAATTCAGTTAATATCTATAAAGTTTATTTCCAACAATCTGCTTTAATTAATTTTTCTTCAGGCTTTTTGGATTCATCAGATAGTCCAGTATCAAGTTTATACCAAAGTCACCAATCAGTCCCAAAATAATTTCTTCTTATTTCTTTCTTATTTCAATATTCAAATTTCTACTTTTGCTTTCCAGGGTCTTTGTTTTATTGTAGCAAGATTTCATTTACTTGTATCAAGTCAAATTTTTAAAGAAAACAGGTTCTTTTAAAAAGGATTGTAATTAAGTTCTTTGGCCACTAGATGGCACTCTCTGTTGTGTCAAAACTTCAACCTTTTCTTTAGCTTTTTTTTCTATTTAGGGCTTTTTAAGCTTCAAAATTCCAATAGAGCCAAATATCCAGTTAATATGTTTTGTTTTTTCTTTAACATTTTTAAATCCAGCTTTAAATATGCCTGTTTAGTGTCAAAATATATTTATAAAATTAAAACAGTTATTTTCTTCTAGCTTCTTCCTTTCACAGTTCAAAGCCACTCTCAGCTGTCATTTTTTTTTCTTTCCTCTCTTTCTAAATCCGCTACTTTAGTTCCTGTCTTAAAAATTCTTAAGGGTTAATTTATTTAAAGATTGTGCCCAATTCTCCTGGTTTCGATTCCATTCTCTTTTTCTCTGCTCCTGCATGATCTTTTTCCTGGTCAGTTCACCTCTTCAGAGTGGCCATTTTGGCCACCACTACAGTCGTCTTCAGAAGGGTGAATTGCCAAGCCAAGGAGGGGAGATGCGGCTCCCCTCAACCCAGCTGGTGGTCTCCCCTTTCTTCACCACCTCTACATGGTGGCTCTGGCCCCAAATCAGGTTGATCGGGGCCCTCCAATGGGAGAGCATGAACCAAAAATACAGACGATTGTGGACTTTGGTCTGTTGGTGAGGGAGTCCAGCTGGAATCAGAACACAACCTTATAGAATGCTTTGTGTAGATGCTGGCTAGCATTTTTACGAGCAATTTATGCCTCAGAAGAACATTTTAGAGAGCTATATTCACACCCTGACTATGAATCAAATAAGAGCCAAATTAGTTTTGAAAGGTGGTTTGAGTTCCTTCGGCGACAGACAGAAATCCGTGATCATGCGTGGTTTCGGTCTGGGCTTGCCGCTGGAGCTCCCTTAGCCAGCTGGTTTCGGGGCTAAGACAACCCGTAGAGGTGGTGAAAAGGGGGGAGACTGCCAGCAGGATTGAGGAGAGCTGCATCTTTCCTTCTCAGCTGGCTATTACTCCCTTTCCCAAAGGCGGTTGCAGTGGTGGTCAGAAATGGCCACCTCAAAGAAGTGAGGTGACAGGAAAAGAATGTGCAGGAGGAAGATAAGAAGTAAAAGCTTTGGCTGACCGGATTAAATTGCAAAAGCAACAACTAAAGTACCCTGGAATTTAAACTTACAAAAAAATAGCATCGCTTCCAACGAAGAGTCGGAAGCAGTGAAGGAAAGTGAAAAAGGAAAGGTTTGGTTTTTTTTTTCTTCTCTCCCTTTCCCTATACTGGCAACTAAGAGACTTAAATAAGAAACTGGAAAAATTCACTTTGACATCAACAGGCAATTAAGCTGAAAATAAAACAAAATGTCAAAGGGATAATAAAGATTTCTGGACACTATTTTTTTTTTTTTTTAAAGCAGGAAGGGAGAGAAAAAGAATAAAAGGGCAGGATCTGGAAAATGGGAGGAGACTGCCTGCAATTAAAACGAATTTACAGTAAAACTTCAACAAGACTTCTAAAGCATACATTTTAACTGAAACTTCGGAACTAAAGAGAAGAACCCCAGGAAGAGAAAGTGAAAAAAGAAAGCAAAAAGAAACAGCTTGCGTGTATCTGGATTACTTGATGATCTTTGGATTCTTGGTTATTGCATTTGAATGACTAAAATTAATCGGGTGGTTGTCTAAAAATTTGTACAATGGCACTACTTCTGGATGAATTGAAAATGGAACTTAAAAAATACAAAGAAGATGCACAAGAAGGGAGGGGTTCTTTTGTCTTCATTTTTCAATTCTTAGAAATGGAGAATTGGAACTATGAGAAAAAACAACAAATGTCTGCAAAAAAGAAGACTGGACAAAGAAGAATCCATCTTTAATGAACAAGTAATTCTATGTGGGGAAGAAAAAGGAAAGTGGGGAAAGAGAATGGAGAATTTAAAGCCCCTGTCACACAGCTTCAATGGATGGAAAGAAGATGTAAAATGGAGAGAAACACTTGCCATCCATTGGTTAACATGATGCACCAGTTCTGTACTCACTGCGTCCGTTTTTCATACTCTCTATCCGTCCAGCATCCATCTATTGACATTTCATCTCCTCAAAAAGTTTTGAGCTGCACAAAACTTTTTGAGCGGAAGAAGTATCCAACGCGTCCGTTCTACATCCGCTACGCATACGGGGAACATCCGATATACGTCCGTCATCATCCGTTACGCGTCTGCTATATCGGCTAGGCATCCGCTGCATATCCGTGCAACTCGCATCCGCTCCAGCAGAAAATGGACACAGGGAAGAAGCGAAATGGACACGGAACGGACACGCAGCATTAGTAGCATGGACGTAGAAAGGATGTAAGCAGATGCAGCTCTCATACAAAGCATTAAAATGGAAAAAACGTTTGTATAGGGGACGTATCTCAGATATTTAGGATGTCTGCAGGATTCCTAGAGGATGCAAAAGGACACCTAGCAGAAAACCTATATTTCCTATAAAAAGAGGGAGAAATCAACTGGATCTCACTTTCAGTCCAGCAGTCCTGTGGTGCAGACCTCTTCAGCCTTCATCTGGCTCTTGCTCTTCCACAGCATCCAGTAATCTCCACCATGTATCGTCACACACTCCTTTTGGTAGCCGCCATTGTTCTACAACAGTGCGAAGTCCTCTAAAGGCTCTTTCACCTGTTCTATGCGAAGAAAAGGAAGCATCCAAGAAGTGTCTGGGTCCAAAGATGGATAGCGAGAAGAGCAGAGTACGGACTGTATAACGAACTGATGGTGGAGCTGAGGAACGAAGACTATCGTGCATTCCAGAACTTCATGAGGATGCCGCCAGCCATCTTTGACGAAGCTGTGGAGCGGCTGAAACCCAGGTTGACCAAGGCAAATACCAACTTCCGGCCTGGCCTGGACCCTGGGCTGAAGGTGACACTGACTCTGCACCACCTGGCCTCAGGGACCACCTACAGGAGCATGCAGTATGCCTGGAGGGTGCCACACAACACCATCAGCATTGTGGTCAGAGAAGCGGTGCAAGCCATCATCGAAGATTAGCTGGAGGAGCTCCTCCAGTGCCCCTCCACTGAAGAAGGCTGGAAGAAAGTTGCAGAGCAGTGGTATCAGAAGTGGAACTTCCCCCACACTGTTGGAGCCATAGATGGGAAGCATATGGCCTACAAAGCTCCAGCCAACTCAGGGTCCACTTATCATAACTACAAGGGATTCTTCAGCATCATCCTCTTTGCCATGGTCGATGCTGAGTACAAGTTCATGTACATCAATGATTCAGGCAACGGGTCATCTTCAAATGCCCAGGTATACAACGCCAGTCACCTCAAGGAGGGGCTGGAACGCAACCTCATTGTGGGTTTCCCAGATCCAGACCCCCTGCCCAATGACACATAAGATGTGCCCTACTTCATCGTGGGGGATGACGCCTTCTCCCTCAGAACCTACCTCATGAAGCCCTACATTTCCAGATGCCTCACCCGTGAAGAGAGGATCTTCAACTACAGGCTGTCCAGGGCAAGGCGGGTGATGGAGAACGCCTTTGGCATCCTGAAGAAGTAGTACTTCTCACTACCATGCAGCAGCATCCAGAGACCGTGAGGAGGATCGTGGAAGCTTGCTGCATCCTACACAATCTCATGCGCACCTGCTACCCAGTGTTGCAGAACAGACTTGTGGACTGTCAACAAGGCAATGGTGACATGGAGCCTGGGGAATGGAGGCAAGGACAAAACCTCATGGACACTGTGGATGTGCAAGGCCCCAACAGAGCTTCACGTGAAGGGAAGAAGCAGCGCAACTTCCCGAAGCACTGGTGCAACTCCCCAGCTGGAGCAGTGGAGTGGCAAGACAGGATGGTAGATCCTTAAAGGATGCTTCCTTCAGCTTGTCTCATCACACTGATGAGATTGTGCCATATATGTTGAGTGGCCCTACAATGAACAGGGCATTTAATAAAGAGTTGTGTTTATGTTGAAATGTGTGGATGAATGATTACATTGTTATTGGATAATAAAGGGCCATAGATGTGGCACCTGGGAGGGTGGACCATACAGTCCCACTATGCTTGCACTGGAGGTTTATCAATCCCACTGCTATTACCCATCTCACAGATATCCCTACCCATCCACTGCTATCCTAACCCATCCCATAGCTATTACCCATCCCACAGGTATCCCTGCCCATCCCATTGCTGTCCTTACCCATCCCACAAGCATGCAAAGGCTTAAACCATTTCTAAAAGTTTCCACCAAGACTTTATTTACTAAAAGAACTGAACCAAGTGTGTGAAGCAAAGATAAACTTTATTAATAACAAACTGTAAAAGCAAAATGACCCAAGTAAAGTGTCCCAAGCAAAGATAAAGTCAACAGGTAGGAACCCAGTCTCAAGCAAAGATAAAGTCAACAGGTAGCAACCCAGTCTCTGGCACTCTTCTCAGTCACTCTGAGGCATGCCCATAGTCTCAGGGGTGAAGGGTCCAGGTGCTGTGGAAGTGGCAGTGGCTGGAGTGCTGGTCTGAGGCACCATTGGGGTGCCTGGCCCCGAGAGGACAACAGGGGATGGTGTGTGGAGGAAGCTCTCAGAGAGCTGGCTCAGTCCTGTGATGTTGAGAGCCCCTTCCTCCATGACATAGGGTGTCAGTCCCAAGATTGATGACAGATGTTCTGAGGCTGGGCTTGGCTGTGGGGTGGAGGAAGGAGGAGTGTAGTGGGGCTGTCTGGTCTGCAGCTGAGCGAGATGAGGCGTGGGTGGCATCTATGTCATTGGTGGCATCTGTGGCATGGGTGGCATCTGTGGTGTGGGTGGCATCTGTGGTGTGGGTGGCATCTGTGGCATGGGTGGCATCGGTGGCACCTGTGGCGTGCGATGAACCTGTGCCTGGACTGGGAAGGTCTGCCTTTGCTGCTGGAACTCCTGGTAGCCATAGCCTTGGTAGGTGAGGGCCTGAGGAAAGCCTTGGAAGGGCTGTGACATCACCTGGGGTGAAGGAGCAGACCTGGACTGGGTCAGAGCAGGTTCAGCTGGGCCTGGAGGGTTGTGAAGAAGACCGGTGATCCTCTCCTTTATCACCTGGTACTGTGATTCGGACATGTTCATGAGGGTCTGGTTGACGTAGGTGAGGAAGGGCTTGCGGTTGGAGGATGGTATGTTGGTGTGTACCAGCTGAGAGAGGAGATCTACGCTGCTTTTGATGGTGTCCCTGATCTCCAGCAGGACAGTGTGGCTCTTTCCCTCCGGTCTGGCTCTCTGCCTGCTTTTTGTGGAGGTGGAGCTGGGTGTGGGTGTGGGTTGGTCTCTGGGGGTCCTCCACGCAGTCTGCCACGGGGAATGCAGGTGTCAGGGGGGGGGGTCTCCGTCGTGGGACGCTCCACAGATATCTGCCTGGACACAGGAGCTGACTCTTGGCCAGAAGAGGACTTGCTCTCTGTCGGCTGCCTGAGAGAGGGTAGACAGAGGGACTGCTCCTCAGTGGCGGATCTCACCCTCCAAGAAGCTTCACTTGGCCATCGGCCATCATGTAGGTCTCCCGGTCGGTGAGCTTGACCGCGGCCTGGCCAGATTTCTTGAGGTGCAGCTTCCCGTACCAGGTGTGCATGTGCTTCCACCACCCGAGGAGGACTTCCGAAGTGTAGCCCAGGCTCTCCGCCTTCTCTCTCCAAGCAGCCTGCTTCCTCTTGGTGTCTCAATAGAGCCTGTGTCCCTTCCGCCATAGGTACTTGTTCTCCGTCAGCCATTCAAGCACCTCATCCTCATGTTCCTCTTCGATGGAGTATTGCCTCCTCTCCCGTTCTCGTGTATGCCTCTTCCTCCCTCTGGCAGGGCCTTCTGGGCCCTCATCAGAGGGGCTTTGAGGTTCTAGGGGCTGCTCCACCACACCACCATTGCTGTTGTTGCAGCAGCAGCAAAAGCAGCACCAGCAGGACCAGCAGCACCAGCTGCACCAGCAGCACCTGCAGCACCAGCAGCACCAGCAGCACCAACAGGACCAGGATCAGCAGCAGCAGAGTAAGCACCAGCAGCACCAGCAGGACCAGGAGCACCAGGAGCACTAGCAGGACCAGGAGCACCAGCAGGACCAGCAGGACCAGCAGGACCAGCAGGACCAGCAGGACCAGGAGCAGCGCCAACAGAGTAAGCACCAGCAGAAGCACCAGCACCAGGAGCAGCGCCAGCAGAGTAAGCACCAGCAGAAGCACCAGCACCAGGAGCAGTACCAGCAGAGTAAGCACCAGCAGAAGCACCAGCACCATGAGCATCACCAGCAGAAGCCCCAGCAGAAGCAGAGTCAGGGCCAGGGGGTGGGATGGTGGCCCTGTCCCTCTTGCCAGGGCTGGCAGCAGATGGCACAGGCTTCCTCTTCTTCCCCATGGTTGTTGGCTGGAGATGTGTCTGATAGCAGTTCTTTCCTCTGAATGATGACCTGCTTGCGAGCTGCATCCTTTTATATCGGCGGGTCTGATGCAATGCATCCTCCCCGCATGCGCAGTGAACACTTTGCATCCGCTAGGCATCCGCTAGGCTTCCCTGATGCATCTGTTGTATCTGCTAGGCATCAGCTATGCATCCATTCCTTCCGCTGCGTGTCCTCTTCGCTGTGCTCCCCTGGAAGCCCTGTGGATGTGCCATCTGCTTCCATCCGCTTCCATCCACTAGTCTTCCATGGATCATCCGCTTTACATCCTGACTATGTCCTCCCCTCATCCGTTCCTTTCCGCTCTTGTCCGTTCTCTTTATGCAAAGTTGGGGCACTTTTGAGATCGGATAACAATGGATGGAAAATTTTCTCATCCGCTGTGTCCTTTTTACATACTTTTTGCATCCGTCGGCCTATGTGACAGGGCCTTAAGACTTAAAAAAACAACAAAAGAAAAATAATTCAAAAAATCATACTGGAAAGCAACATAAGTAGGGAATACAGAAGAGAGAAATAGAGGTAGAGAGACAAAGGGGTAAAAAGGGAAGATAGAAGAAGAGAGGGAAGAAGGAAAGGAAAAGAAATTACAAAGGACCAGAACAAGATAGAGAGAAACAGGACCTATTTAGATATAATGGGTGAAAAATCAACTGAAAAAGGGATTTTGTATAATATTGTTATATTAGTCTTATAAATAACTTTAGAAAATTGGAAACAATGTATGATTAAAATGAGGGATACAATAGTTAATGTAATTTAGTGAAATGTTTGTTAATACAATAAGTGAAATAAAATAAATGAGAAAATTGAATTAGGAAAGGATTGGAACATTTTAATTTGTTAATGTTTTATAAAATATAAGTGAAGAGGGAGGGGAATTAATTATGGAAAGCTTATAATTGTTCCCATAGAAGTATGATATTTAATTGAAAAGTAATGTTAAAGAAGTTAAGATTTTAATGAATATTAATATTAATGATAGAATTGAATTGGAATGGAATGTGTTGTTTTAATTACATATATTTATAATTTTTTTCTTTTTTTAAGAAGATAGTGGGTATTTTAAGAATGTACCAAGCAGAATCAGAATGGAAGTTATGCATTATATTGAATGTTATAACTTTAGGGTATATATTGAAGCCTAAATAATTGTTAAAGCCCATGTCACACTGCCCAACGGATGCAAAAAGGACACAATGAACGAGCAAAATGTTCCATCCATTGTTATCCGCTCTCAAAAGGGGCAAAAATTTGCATAACTGGAGCGGATAACACGGACGTGGGGAGGACGCAGGGCGGATGGAAAGCAGATGTGGAACAGTAGCCCAGTGGATGGAAGCTGATGAGAGAGGATGGCGCATCTGCTAGGCTTCCGGGGGGGTGCAGCAAAGCGGACGTGGAATGGATACAGCGGATGCAGAGCGGAAGCCAAACGGATGCCTGGTGTTAATTGCACATGCGGGGGGGATGCATTGTGTCAGCCCCGTGGATATAATGGAAGCAGCTCGGAAGCAGGTCGCCATTCAGAGGAAAGACCTGCTGCTGGATGGATTGGCTGCCTTGCCTGCCCTGCCTGCATGTCTGCCTGCAAGTCTTGCTGCCAGCCTTACTTCCAGCCTTGCTGCCAGCTGGTCTGCCTGCCAGCCTTGCTGCCTGCCTTCCTGCCAGCCTTGGTTCATGTCTGCCTGCAAGCCTTGGTGCCTGCCTGCCTGCCAGCATTCCTGCATGCCTTGGTGCCTGCCTCCCTGCCAGCCTTGGTGCCTGCCTTGGTGCCAGCCTTCCTGCCAGCCTTGGTGCCTGCCAGCCTTCCTGCCAGCCTTCCTGCCAGCCTTGCTGTCTGCCTGCCTGCAAGCCTTGGTGCCTGCCTCTCTGCCAGCCTTCCTGCCAGCCTTGGTTCCTGCCAGCCTCCCTGCCAGCCAGCAACCCCACAACCATGCGGAAGCACAGCAAGCCTCAGCCATCTGCTGCCAGCCCTTGCAAGAGGGACAGGGCTACCATCCCGCCCCCTGGCCCTCACTCTGGTTCTGCTGGGGCTTCTGCAGCACGGGCTCGCTCTTCTGGGGCTGGGGCTTCTGCTGCTTCTGCTTCTGGAGGAGCTGATGAAAAGCACTCCAGCACCAGCCACCTCCACAGCACCTGGACCCTTCACCCCTGAGACTGAGCGACCAAGAGGAGTGCCAGAGACTCATTTTTGTTTTATAGCTTATTGTTAATAAAGTCTATTTTTGATTCACACACTTGCTTCATTTCTTTTTTTTAATAAAGTCTTGGTGGAAACTTTTAGAAATGTTTTAAGCCTTTGCATGCTTGTGGGATGGGTAAGGATAGCTTTGGGATGGATTAGGATACCTGAGGGATGGGTAATAGCTGTGGGATGGGTTAGGATAGCAGTGGGATAGATAAACCTCCAGTGCAAGCATAGTGGGACTGTATGGTCCTCCCTCCCAGATGCCACACCTATGGCCCTTTATTATCAATAATAATGTAATAATTATCCACACATGTCAACATAAACACAACTCTTTATTAAACACCCTATTCATTGTAGGCCAATCAAACATACATGGCCCAATCTCATCCGTGTGATGAGACAGGCTGAAGGAAGCATCCATTAAGCATCTACCATCCTGTCTTGCCACTCCACTGCTCCAGCTGGGGAGTTGCATCAGTGTCTCAGGAGGTTGCGCTGCTTCTTCCCTTCACATGAGGCTCTGTTGGGGCCTTGCACATCCTCACTATCTATCAGGTTTCGCCCTTGCCTCCATTCCCCAGGCTCCATGTCCCCATTGGCTTGTTGGAGGTCCATGAGCCTGTTCTGCAAGACTGGGTAGCGGGTGCGTATGAGATTGTGCAGGATTCAGCAAGCTTCCACGATGCTCCTCACGGTCTCTGGGCGATGCTGCATGTTGGTGAGAAGTACCTGGAACCTGTTGGCCAGGATGCAAAAGGCGTTCTCCACCACCCACCTTGCCCTGGACAGCCTGTAGTTGAAGATCCTCTCTTCACGGGTGAGGAGTCTGGAGGTGTAGGGCTTCATGAGGTAGGTTCTGAGGGAGAAGGCATCATCCCCCACGATAAAATAGGGCACATATTGTGTGTCGTTGGGCAGGGTTTCTGGATCTGGGAAGCCCACGATGAGGTTGCGTTCCATCTCCTCCTTGAGGTGACTGGCGTTGTATACCTGGGCATCTGAAGATGACCCGTTGCCTGAAGCATCGATGTACATGAACTTGTAGTCAGCATCGACCATGGCAAAGAGGATGATGCTGAAGAAGCCCTTGGAGTTGAAATAAGTGGACCCCGACTTGGCTGGCGCTTTGCAGGCCACGTGCTTGCCATCTATTGCTCCAACGGTGTGTGGGAAGTTCCACTTCTGATACCACTGCTCTGCAACTTTCTTCCATCCTTCTTCAGTGGAGGGGCACTGGAGGAGCTCCTCCTTGTATTCTTCAATGATGGCCTGCACCAATTCTCTGACCACAATGCTGATGGTGTTGAATGGCACCCTCCAGCCATACTGCATGCTCCTGTAGGTGGTCCCTGAGGCCAGGTGGCGCAGAGTCAGTGCCACCTTGAGCCCAGGTTCCAGGCTGGGCCGGAAGCTGGTGTTTACCTTGGTCAACCTGGGTGTCAGCCGCTGCACAACTTCATCAAACATGGCTGGAGGCATCCTCATGAAGTTCTGGAATGCCCGAGTGTCTTCATTCCTGAGCTCCACCATCAGCTTTTTGTACAGTCCGTCCTCTGCTCTTCTGGTGAACCATCTTCGGACCCAGACTCTTTTTGGCTGCCTCTTTTTCTTCTCACAGTAGAGTTCACAGAGCCTGCAGATGGCTTCGCACTGTTGGAGAACGATGGTGGCTGCCGAAAGGACTTTGTTGCAATCTACGGTGGACATGACTGGATGCTGTGGAAGAGGAGGAGTCAGATGAAGGCTGCAGAGGTCTGCACTGCTGGGCTGCTGTTCTGAAAGTGAGATGCAGATGAGTTGCTCCCCCTTTTTATTGGAAATATATGTTTTCCGCTAGGCATCCTCTAGGCATCCTTTAGGCATCCTCTAGACATCCTTAATATCCAAGATAGGTCCCCTCTGCGAACTTTTTTTCCATTTTAAATGCTTTGTTTCCATGCTGCATTTGCTAGGCATCCGTTCTGCATCTTTTCCGCATCCGTTCCACTTCCTCCCTGCATCCGGGCGGATGCGAGTTGCACGGATGTGTAGCGGATGCCTAGCGGATATAGCGGATGCATAACAGATGTGTAGCAGATGCTTAGCGGATGCGTAGCGGATGCAGAATGGACGAACTGGATACATTTTCGATACATTTGGGCAGCTCAAAACTTTCGGAGCAGATGAAACGTCAATAAATGTATGCTGGATGGATAGTGAGGAAGCAAGACGGAGGCAGTGAGTACATCGCGTTTTCCAATGGATGGCAAGGTTTTTTGTCCGTTTTACATCCTCTTTGCATCCGTTGGTTCAGTGTGACATGGGCTTAAACTGATAAATTTAAAAGATATAAAGGTGCCATATTCCAATCAGTAACAATAGGAGAAACTTTGTTTAATGAGAAAAGATAATAGATATTTGAAACAGGACAGACAAAAAATATAAATATAATGATTTGAATTGAGACAAGATAATTAAAATAAAATTGAGAAAATTAAAAGAGGGGAGAAGCGATGCAGAAAATATAAAACAGTAATAAGATATGGAATAGAACATAAAAATGAGCATGATATTGAATTTGTGTCTGTACGAAGAAATGTAACCCGGGGTTACGCTACTTTCAAAAAAGATGTTTTTTGTATATTTTTTTTGTGAAAACTCAAATAAAATTTATAATAACAATAACAACAACAACAACAACAACAATAATAATAATAATATAATATGTGTAATAATATGTGTAATAATAATAATATGTGTAATTATTATTATTATTATTATTATTATAGAACAATGTGAAAAAAAAAAGAGCCAAATTAGTTTGGATCAAACTCCTTACTGGCCCCCTATCACACCAGAAGAGGTATACCAGCTGAGCAAATCCCTTAAGGCTAATAAAGACAAGAGGCTGAGAGTGTTCTGCCAGAAATAATTAAAAAGAACACCAGTTGGTGGTCACCTCTGTTAGCATCTCTTTTTACATATATAGATAAAACAGGCCATATGCCAAAAGATTGGGGATTAGCAATTATTATGCCAATCTACAAAAGGATAACAGAAATGACCCAGGCAATTATAGGCCCATTAGTATTTTGAGTGTTGTTAGTAAATTATATGCCAAACATCTAAATTATAAACTTCAGGATTGGCTAATTTCAAGGGGAGGTGGGGGTCAATCAAAAATGAACAAGCTGCATTTAGAGAAGAAGATCAACAATTGATCATATCTTGGAATTGCACCATCTGGTCCAAAAATACACATGTAAAATAAATACTCTTTTTGTGGCCTTCCATGATTTTAAGCAGGCCTTCTACTCAAAATCCAGAAATATCTTTTGGGAGAAATTAAAACTCACTACTATTGATAAATGCCCTCTTTACCTGATACAAACATTGTATGCTAACTTCACCTTGAAAGTGAGGTATAACTTTCAAGGAACTTCAGCTGGCCTAATAAAGGTACAAAAAGGAGTACAGCAGAGTTGTATTCTAACCCCTCCCCCTTAAGTTTTACATCAGTCCCTTGATCAGTCTTTTGCAGAACCCTGAACTACACTCTCCTAATGTAAAATCACGATATTCTTATAGGCTGACGATGCTACTATTATCTCATAAATGCCCATTGCACTTAGGGGCAATCACAGCAGCATTAGGATACTGCAGACAGAATAAGTTGGTCCTCAATTTTGACAAATCACAAATTTTAATTTTTGCTAAAAGACCTGTTCAATTCTCCTGGAAAATAGAAGGACATAATTTAGAACAGGTTAGGATATTCAAATACCTTGGAATAGTTTTCTACTATCAAGGTACATGGAAGGTTCATCTGAATTATAGCAATAGCACTTAGACTTATAAACTGCCTTATAGTGCTTTACAACCCTCTCTAAGCAGTTTACAGAGTCAGCATATTGCCCCCAACAATCTGGGTCCTCATTTTACCCATCTCGGAAGAATGGAAGGCTGAGTCAACATTGAGCCTGGTGGGATTCAATCTGTCAGTTTGCAGGCAGCTGGCTGTCAGCAGAAGTACTGCATTCTAACCACTGTGCCACCAAGGCTCCAGTCTTCAAATGACATTAAACATTTCTTCTTCATGGGGGAAGACAATTAGTCACTACTGCCTTAATACTCTTTGAGGCCAAAACATTGGCACAAATTCTTTATGGGGCACAAACAGGAATCTTCATAAAAACTAGAAATCGTACAAACAAAATTCCTGCAAGCCATTTTAGATGCACCCAAAGGAACACCAAATGCCCAGTTAAGGATTAAGACAGGTATGCCTCAGATTCAGGTAAGAGCTGGAAGCTGATGATTATTCATTGGTTAAAAATTCATTTGTTCCCAGTGGAACTGACTCCTTTAGACAGATAACTTCCTCTCCCCCTGGAAAGAGGTGATAGACCACAAGTTGGGCTCTTATGGGCTCTCTCTGGCATTTTTAATATCCTTTGATATTTTGAACAATATCAATATTTTGAACAATATTTTGAACAAGCTAAGAAAGTAATTAATAGAATAAAAGACATGGAGTTCCAATCAGAAATAAATCGGTTGCCTCTCCACGGTAAGAACAGAATTAACCAGGGTTTGTGGGAACCATCAAGTTATTTAGAGGACCTGATCAACCCAAAACATAGAATAACATTCTTCAGAACAAGATTTAACATCCTCCCCTCAGCACTCCTCCCAGACAGGTATAACAAGAGCCCAATAGCAGAACAAGTATATATTTGTGGTAAAGGAGTAGAAGAAATCACACGTTTTATTGCACTGTGAGTTATACAAAGTTTTTGGGTTAATGCATATTCTCCCCTTATTAGAAGGATTACTAGGGAGGGCAGACAATTTTTAGGTAGACTATCTCCTCCAAGACTCAAACCCAGCTATGACATGTTTAGTAGCAAAATTCTGAGTAGCAGCAACGACCACAAGAAAAATTCAATTACAGAATTAAAGATGTTTACTGTACCAATTTCTTGTAGATATCTCTAACAATTTTTAGATAATCTATATTTGCACACATGATGGGAGAACAGGTATCTGTGTAAATAAAGATTATCTAAAAATTGTTTGAGATATCTACACACTATTTGACACCATGTATTTTATTATTATGGACATTATTACTTATTATTATTATAATATCTTTTAACACTATTGTAAACAATGATAATTTTGTCTATTGCTTGTCTGTGACTATCATAAAATTTATTATTATCAAGCAGTTTCAAAGCAAATGCAAACAAACTTTATCTTTGCAAAGAACTGTGCTTACAAACACAATACTGTAGTTTGCAAATAGAACAGTACTTAAAAAGAAGCACAGCAGTTCCCAAAGTGCTTACAAATGAACTACTATTCTACAGAGTAACAAAAAAAAAAGAATACTTTAAAATACTTACAGGAGTAATTCTAGCATTCTAGTTCTCAAACCAGGCAGCAACAGATCCTACATGCAGCCCAAACCAAACCAAACCAAACCAAACCTTGCAGCCAAGCTGGCTGAAAAGGTCTTGTTTGGCCATGTGACCAGAGAACCCCCCCCCCCCCAAAAAAACCCTTTCAGCTTCAAGAAATTGCCTCGCAAGTCCGAATGGCCCAAGCAAAATACAGAATTAAAAATGGTGGCCACTTCAGCAGTGACTGAATGCAAGTCACATGGCGAGAGAAGCCCATTTTTGATCATAGTTTTGAACTTCTAATGGAAGTTTTCTTTCTGAATACATTAAAGGCCCGGTCCCACTGCACTTATAGATGCAAAGAGGATGTAAAATGTTAAAAAAAGCTTGCCAACCATTGGAAAACGCTATGCATCCGTTGTGTACTCACTGCATATGTGTTTCATACGCTCTATCCCTCGAGCATCCGTCCACTACAATTTCATCTGTGCAAGAAGTTTGGAGCTGCACAAAACCTTCTGAACGGGTGAACTTTCCACTGCGTACGATGTACAATCTGTGACTTATACGGGCAACAAATGTTCTATGTCCGTTATCATCCGTTAAATGTCCACTGTATCCTCTCTGCATCCTCTGGCCATCCTCTCAACTCACATCCACTGCAGCTGAAAATGGAAAGAGGGAGGAAACAAAAGCGTATGCATCTCATATATAAAGTATTCAAAATGGACAAAACGTTTGTATCTGGGATGTATCTCGTATATTTAGGATGTCTGCAGTATGTCTAGAGTATGTAGAAGGCCCCATAGCGGACAACCAATATTTTCTATAAAAAGGGGGAGAAAATCATCTGGATCGCTGGGATGGTGGACCATACAGTCCCACTATGCTTGCACTGGAGGTTTATCTATCCCACAACTATCCTTATCTATCCCACAAGCATGCAAAGGCTTAACCATTTTTTCAAAGTTTTCACAAACACTATATTAAGTAAAAAAAATGAACCAAGTAAATCTTAATCTTCAGCAAAGATAACCTTTATTAACTTTCTTAGGTAAACTTTATGACTTTATTAAAAAAGCAAAATGAACCAAGTAAACTGTATTAAGTGTTTTCAGCAAAGATAAGCTTTCTTAGATAAACTTTATGACTGTATTAAATAAGCAAAATGAACCAAGTAAAGTGTCTTAAGCAAAGATAAACTTAACAAGTAAACAACTCAGTCTCTGACAATATTCTCAGTCACTCTGAGTCATGTCCATGGTCTCAGCTGTTAAATAGGCAGGGACCGTGGAAGTGGCTGTGGCTTGAGTGCTGGTCTGAGGCACCATTGGGGTGCTTGGCCCCGAGGGTACAACAGGTGGTGGTGTGCTCAAGGAGCTATCCAAGAGCTGACTCAGTCCCGTGAGGTTGAGAGGCCCTTCATCAAGGACTTGAGATGTCAGGCCCAATACTGATGACAGATTGTCCGTTGGTGGGCTTGGTTGTGGGGTGGAGGAAGGAGGAGTGTAGTGGGGCTGTCTGGTCTGCAGCTGGATGAGGACTGGCGTCTGTGGCATCCGATGAACCTGGGTCTGGACTGGGAAGTTCTGCTTCTGCTATGGGAAGTCCTGGAAGTCGTAGCCTTGGTAGGTAAAGCCATGGAAGGGCTGTGACATCACCTGGGGTGGAGGATCAGACCTGGACTGGGTAGGAGCAGCTTCAGCTGGGCCTTGAGGGTTGTGCAGAAGTGCTGTGGTCTTCTGCTTCATCACCTGGTACTGGGCCTCGGGCAGGTCCCTCAGGGTCTGGCTCATGTAAGTGATGAAGGTGTTCTGGCCCGAGGATGCTCTGTCCAAGTGGAACAGCTGAGAGAGAAGTTCTGTACTGGTCTTCATTGTGTCCCTGATCTCCAACAGCACACTGTGGTCCTGACCCTCCAGTCTGCCTCTCTGCCTGCATCCTCTGGAGCTGGGGGTGAGGTTGGGGGCGGGTTGGCCTCTGGTGGCTGCTGCTTCTTCCTCCATTTGTGACAGCAGGGCATCATCCTCCACGGGATCCTCCAAGTCTGCCGGAATGGGGAGTGCAGCTGTCGGGGGGGGGGGGTCTCTGCTGTGGGGCCCTCTGAAGACACCTGCCTGGACAGTGTAGCTGGCTGGAAGAGGACTAGCTGTCTGTGGGCTGTCTGAGGGAGAGGGGTGTCAGAGGGGCTGCTCCTCGGTGGCGGATCTCACCCTCCAGGAAACTGCACTTGGCCATGACGTACATCTCCCGGTCAGTGAGCTTGACAGTCTGCCTGGATTTCTTGAGGTGTAGCTTGCCATACCAGGTGTGCATGTGCTTCCACCATCCAAGAGTACTTCTGCAGTGTACCCCAGGCTCTCTGCCTTGTCTCTCCAAGCTGCCTGTTTCTTCTTGGGGTCTCGATACAGTCTGTGGCCCTTTCTCCAGAGGTACTCGTTCTCCCTCAGCCATTCCAGCACCTCATCCTCCTGCTCCTTGGAAACGGTGTACTGTTTCCTCTCTTCTTTCTCCTTCCCTTGCCTCTTCCTCCCTCTGGCAGGGGCTTGAGCAGGGCCTTCAGGGGCTTGAGCAGCAGGGCCTTCAGCAGGAGGGCTTTGAGGGGCTTGGGGCTGGTCCACCACAGCAGCAGCAGCAGCAGCTTCAGAGTCAGTGCCATGGGTGGGATGCTGGTTCTGCTCTTCTTCACCTTGCCAGGGCTTGAACAAGTAGGCACGGGCTTCCTCTTCTTTTCTGGCTGATGAACCATGGTGTTCCTGCAAGATGTATGTGGCAGCACATATTTCCCCTGTATGTTGACTGCGTGCATGCTGCATCCTTTTATATCTGCGGAGCTGATGCATTTCATACTCCCCGCATGCACAGTGAACGCTTTGCATCCGATATACATCCACGCGGCATCCCCTTTGTTTTCTATAGGCGTCCGTGATGCATCCGCTTCATCCGCTATGCATCGGCCCCTTCCACTATGCGTCCACTTCTAAATTCTCCCCCGGAACCCCTTCAGAGTGTCATCCGCTTCCACCTGCTTTCATCCGCTAGGCTTCCTATGAACATCCGTTTAACATCCCCGCTACATACTATCCACATCTGTTCTTTTCCGTTCTTTTCCATTCTGTTTATGCAAATTTTCACCACTTTTTGGAGTGGATGACAACGGATGGAGCCACCCCCGAAATTTTGCTCATCTGCTGTGTCCTTTATGCATACATTTTGCATACATCGGCCAGTGGGACCGGGCCTTAATTCTGGTGAAAATTCACTGAAGAAACACTTCTATCCAGGGTATTACTGTATCCAAATCTTTATTGAAAATGTATAACAGAATAAAGAACAAATGGAATTGGAATGGACATCTTCAAGCTGGAAACCCATTTCAGACAACTGGTTGCCCAATCTCTTCTTATGAACTTCCAAAACTGAAGTTTATTTTTTTCCCAGTGAGACCAGTCTATCAGGGCAATCTGGTCTATCAAGTTTTGCCTTTCAGCCCAATTCAGGAGCCTTTGCAGGCAGTCAAACTATTTTTGTGTTGAATTTATATTTACCAAGAAATAAAGGGAAACTATTATCGATCTATTTCAAATTATTTAACTCTCATCAGCTAGCCATAACCTTCTTGGATTTGAACCCAGGCTACTTTCATATTAATAGATGTATTAACCTCTAAGCCATTGGCTCTCCTTGCTTTGTCTGCTATACCAGGGGAAGGATTAAGTGTTTTTTCTGGTAGACCAGTCTATCAGGGCAACCTGATCTGCCCAATTATGGGATGGAGCAAACTGCTTCTTCTTTTGCCTTTCAGCTGCAATCCAGGAGCCTTTGCTTTCTTGACAAACTATTTTTGTAAAATACTGGTGCACCCACAACTTCTGGAGAAAAGTTGTTCCATTGATTAATTGTTCTACCCCTCATCACATTTCTTCTTAATTCTAGCTTGGTTGTCTCCTTGATTAATTTCCATTTTTCCATTCCCTCACATGTTGATTGCAAGTCACTTCTTTATATCTTTTTTCTTTCATCTTTTTCTTTCACTTGTTTTTCTTTTCTGCACTTTAGCATTCTCTTTTATTTTCCTTTTTCTTTTTTCCTTCTTACGCTATTTTAATTTATATTAATTTTTACTCTTGTTTTTAAAATTGACAGTACTATTATATTAAAAAAAAGAAGCAGAAGCAGCATATACTTCAATGCCATTATGCAAAATCTCCCCTTCTTGTATATGTGGCACAATGTCACACACAAATATGTAATGGATAGAATTTGCATTGTGACATTCTCACACATGCTTTGCCTTTTGGATGAAATGCCCTTCAGCTGATTAGTATTTGAATGGGAGATTACCTGCAGGCTAGTATCTGATACATTGCATGACAATAAATCTCAGTCCTCCAGGTACTTAACCCCATCTTCAGGAACTTGCCTACACAGACGCTCACAGACATGATCCAGGCACACATACTCTCTTGTTGTAAACAAGATAGAAACCATATAAATGCAAATATAACTACTGCAGAGTGCCAAAATCAAGTCCTTTGTGTGATGTGTGTATGTGTGTGCCTGCACAGACATGCTTTACATTTTAAAATGTAAGCCTTTCCTTTTCTATGAAGCCAACAGACATTTAGTTGTTCTCTTCATAGTCTTGAAACTGGGGCACATCTATTCCCTGTTTATATAACAGTTTTGTGTAGCTTGAACTGATGGTTCCTGCTTACCATCACCTATATAGGGAAGCTTAAAAACTCCTGAGAAAAGTGATTGGCAAGTTCTACTTGCAGATGCCTACTACAAGTAAGACATGCATGTGTCCAAGTAACCATGCAGAACTGAGCATGACTCAAGGGCATTTTTGTCTTTATTTTTAAATTTTGTCTCCTTGAACTGAGGAACTGAAGGGATTTGGTGGCCTAGAAATGTAATAAATAAGGTAATAATCCACAGTGCATTTTGAGAGATAGTAGTCACCAGGCATAATCTCCAGGGTAAAGATGCTGAACAGGGGAATGATGACCTATATTTATTTCCCCTTAAATAGCCAAATAATGTATAGTAATAGATGAACGTAGCCATCATTGGAAAAATGCAGTTTCTATAAGCCTGAAGGCCCTGTCACACTGCCCAGCAGATGCAAAATGGACACAACGGACGAGCAAAATGTTCCATCCGTTGTTATCCGTTCTCAAAAGGGGCAAAAATTTGCATAACCGGAGCGGATAACACGGATGGGGGGAGGACGCAGGGCAGATGGAAAACGGATGCAGAGCGGAAGCCTAGCAGATGGAAGCAGATGAGAGCGGAAGGCACATCTGCTAGGCTTCCGGGGGGCCACAGCAAAGCGGATGCGGAATGGATACAGTAAATTCAGAGCGGATGCACAACGGATGAAGCGGATGCAGAGCGGAAGCCTAGCGGATGCACAGCGGAAGCCGAACGGATTCCGAGTGTTAATAGCGCATGTGGGGAGGATGCATTGCATCAGCCCTGCGGATATAAGGGAAGCAGCTCAGAAGCAGGTCACCATTCAGAGGAAAGACCTGCTGCCGGACGGATTGACAGCCTTGCCTGCCCTGCCTGCATGCCTGCCTGCAAGCCTTGCTGCCAGCCTTGCTGTCTGCCTGACTGCCAGCCTTGCTGCCAGCCTCCCTGCCAGCCTCCCTGCCAGCCTTGCTGTCTGCCTGCCTGCCAGCCTTGCTGCCTGCCTGTCTGCCAGACTTGGTTCATGTCTGTCTGCCAGCCTTGGTGCCGGCCTGCCTGCCTGCCTTCTTGCCAGCCTTGGTGCCTGCCTCCCTGCAAGCCTTCCTGCCAGCCTTGGTGCCTGCCTGCCTGCCAGCCTTCCTGCAAGCCTTGCTGTCTGCCTGCCTGCAAGCCTTGGTGCCTGCCTGCCTGCCATCCTTCCTGCCAGCCTTGGTGCCTGACTCCATGCCAGCCTTCCTGCCAGCCTTGGTGCCTGCCAGCCTTGGTGCCTGCCAGCAACCCCACAACCATACGGAAGCACAGCAAGCCTCAGCCATCTGCTGCCAGCCCTTGCAAGAGGGACAGGGCTACTATCCCTCCCCCTGGCCCTCACTCTGGTTCTGCTGGGGCTTCTGCAGCACGGGCTCGCTCTTCTGGGGCTGGCGCTTCTGCTGCTTCTGCTTTTGGAGGAGCTGATGACAAGCACTCCAGCACCAGCCAACTCCACAGCACCTGGACCTTTCACCCCAGAGACTTTGGGATGGGTAATAACTGTGGGATAGGTAAACCTCCAGTGCAAGCATAGTGGGACTGTATGGTCCACCCTCCCAGGTGCCACACCTATGGCCCTTTATTATCAATAATAATGTAATAATCATCCACACATGTCAACACAAACACAACTCTTTATTAAATGCCCTGATCATTGTAGGGCCACTCAAAATACATGGCCCAATCTCATCAGTGTGATGAGACAGGCTGAAGGAAGCACCCATTAATCATCTATCATCCTGTCTTGCCACTCCACTGCTCCAGCTGGAGAGTTGCACCAATGTTTCGGGAAGTTGTGCTGCTTCTTCCCTTCACGTGAAGCTCTGTTGGGGTCTTGCACATCCACAGTATCTATCAGGTTCCGCCCTTGCCTCCATTCACCAGGCTCCATGTCCCCATTGGCTTGTTGGAGGTCCACGAGCCTGTTCTGCAAGACTGGGTAGCGGGTGCGCATGAGATTGTGCAGGATGCAGCAAGCTTCCATGATCCTCCTCACGGCCTCTGGGCAATGCTGCATGGTGGTGAGAAGTACCTGGAACATGTTGGCCAGGATGCCAAAGGCATTCTCCGCCACCTGCCTTGCCCTGGACAGCCTGTAGTTGAAGATCCTCTCTTCACGGGTGAGGTATTTGGAGGTGTAGGGCTTTATGAAGTAGGTTGTGAGGGAGAAGGCGTCATCCCCCACGATGAAGTAGGGCACATCTTGCGTGTCATTGGGCAGGGGGTCTGGATCTGGGAAGCCCACCATGAGGTTGCATTCCAGCCTACCCTTGAGGTCACTTGCATTGCATACCTGGGCATCTGAAGATGACCCGTTGCCTGAAACATCTATGTACATGAACTTGTAGTCAGCATCGACCATGGCAAAGAGGATGATGCTGAAGAAGCCCTTGTAGTTGAAATAAGTGGACCCCGACTTGGCTGGTGCTTTGCAGGCCACGTGCTTGCCATCGATGGCTCCAACGGTGTGTGGGAAGTTCCACCTCTGGTACCACTGCTCTGCAACTTTCTTCCATCCTTCTTCAGTGGAGGGGCACTGGAGGAGCTCCTCCTTGTATTCTTCGATGATGGCCTGCACCACTTCTCTGACCACAATGCTTATGGTGTTGGGTGGCACCCACCAGCCCTACTGCATGCTCCTGTAGGTGGTCCCTGAGGCCAGGTGGTGCAGAGTGAGTGCCACCTTGAGGCCAGGTTCCAGGCTGGGCTGGAAGTTGATGCTCTGCTTGGTCAACCTGGGTATCAGCCGCTGCACAAGTTCATCAAACATGGCTGGAGTTATCCTCATGAAGTTCTGGAATGCACAAGTGTCTTCATTCCTGAGCTCCACCATCAGCTTGTTGTACAGTCAGTCCTCTGCTCTTCTGGTGAACCATTTTCGTACCCAGACGTTTCTTGTCTGCCTCTTTTTCTTCCCATAGTAGAGTTCACAGAGCCTGTAGATGGCTTCGCACTGTTGCAGAAGGATGGTGACTGCCAAAAGAACTTTGTTACGATCCACGGTGGACATAACTGGATGCTGTGGAAGAGGAAGAGTCACATGAAGGCTGCAGAGGTCTGCAGAAGGGCTGCTGGTCTGAAAGTGAGATCCAGGTGAGTTGCTCCCCCTTTTTATTGGCAGTATAGGTGTCCTTTTGCATCCTCTAGGCATCCTGTAGACATCCTTAATATCTGAGAGAGGTCCCCTCTGCGAACGTTTTTTCCATTTTAAACGCATTGTTTCTGTGCTGCATCCGTTCTGCATCCGTTCTACATCCATTCCGCTTCCTCCCTGCGTCCGAGCGGATGCGAGTTGCGCGGATGTGGAATGGATGCCTAGCGGATATAGCGGATGCATAACGGATGCGTAACGGATGCAGAACGGATGCGTAGTGGATGCGTAGCGGATGCAGAACAGACGAATTGGATACATTTTCCGTGCAAAAGTTTTGAGCAGCTCAAAACTTTCTGAGCGGATGAAACATCAATTAACGGATGCTGGGGGAGAAGGCGGAGCTACGTCTCGGTGTTACAGCTGCGATCTCGGGGCTCTGAGATCTCAGCTGATATTTTTGCCTCTGGTCGGTTCTAACGGACCTAAACCGTCCCGTAGAGACGGGGATTGTGAAGGGCACAGTCCCAGGATCCCAGAGATATCGCAAAATCTCTGGTTTGATCCGGGAGAAGCCCTTTTGCTGGAAGCAGAAAGGCAGCCTCTAAAGCTGCTGAAGTCGGGACAACTCCGGAAAGAAAGGGATTTAAATGAGCGTGTATCGGTTGGGTGAGAAATTCTTTTGCATTATAAATTGATTAAGACTTGAAAGGACATCCTGAACAAAGAAGAAATCTGTGGCTTTATTTTTCTTTTGACTGAACCTGGGTTGAGCGGCGTTTAAGTGATGTCAAATTGAGACTTGGATTTTTTTTTTCTTATTTTCTTTGAGGACTTTAAGGTGACTTTGTAGGTAACCGGATTGAATTTTCTCTTATATATATTTTTATTTTTTTTTTCACTTGATTTTTATTTTTTATCTTTTTAACTTTCTTTTTAGGATAGAGGCTCCCTTTGACTATCTTTTTTTTTTGTTTGAGTTCTTTATAAACATTTTTTCTTTTGGCTGGGGGGGGAAAGAGTATTTAGATGCTGTAACACTGCCAACTAGAGGCTTGAAAATATTTTATTTGAATTGGGGAGAAAAGCACTTCTTTTCAAGGACATTTTAATGTGATAAGATAGAGGGAGAATACAGTAAAATATTATTACAGGTGCTCTCTTGGACTCTTATCAATATTTTAACATTTGAGGCTTGGCTTTGAAGCTGCTGGAGAAGACAGTCATAATAAGAGCCTTGGATAAAGAAATAAAGTGCAGTGTACAGTGCATATATATATATATATATATACTTTTGAAATTCCTACTCGCCAGCCTTTTTGGTTAATTTTAACTCTAGCATTTTTGCTTTTTATTTCAAAGGGAAAGCCTCAGAGTTTTTTCTTTTTTCTTCTCTTTCTTTGCTTCTTCCATCTATTTTAATTGGATTAGGGTCTAGAAGAA